>CM075974.1:18066946-18390218 GCA_038048745.1 Coluber constrictor foxii
CCCCTCCCTTCCACTTCTCCTTCTTCTCCTGTTTCTCAATTCCTTCTTCTTTTTCTCCTCCTCCTTCTTCTCTTTCTTCCCCTTCTCCTATTTCTCAATTCCTCCTCCTCCTCTTTTTCTCCTCCTCCTCCTCTTTCCTCTTCTTCTTCTCCTTCTTCTCCTATTTCTCAATTCCTTCTTTTTCTCTTCCTCCTTCTTCTCTTGCCTCTTCTCCTTCTCCTATTTTTCAATTCCTCCTCCTCCTCCTTTTTCTCCTCCTCCTCCTCTTTCCTCTTCTTCTCCTTCTTCTCCTATTTCTCAATTCCTTCTTTTTCTCTTCCTCCTTCTTCTCTTGCCTCTTCTCCTTCTCCTATTTTCAATTCCTCCTCCTTTTTCTGCTCCTCCTCTTTCCTCTCCTTCTTCCCCTTCTTCTCCTATTTCTCAATTCCTTCTTTTTCTCTTCCTCCTTCTTCTCTTGCCTCTTCTCCTTCTCCTATTTCTCAATTCCTCCTCCTCCTCTTTCTGCTCCTCCTCCTCCTCCTCCTCTTTCCTCTTCTTCTTCCCTTTCTTCTCCCATTTCTCAATTCCTCCTCCTCTTCTTCCACCTCCTCGTCATCTGAGGGAGATTTTAGGAGGCTCTCATCCCCCCTCCCTCCTTCCCTCCCCCTTCCCAGCCCAGCCTCTCACCTGAGCCTCTCTGACAGCAGCATCTGGAGCAGAAGCCTCACGCAACATTAAACATGTTCTTTCAAGGGTGGGCAGGATCCTTTTCCCTCCGAGCCGAGCCGTGCCGATAATAGACTTGACTTTTTCGGGCCCTACACCTACTAAAAGGCATAAAAGAAAGGTTATCCAGGCAAAGGGAAGAGCAAGAGACTTTAATTAATCCCAGAGTGCTCTCTCTCTCGCTCTCTCTTTCTCTCCCTCCCTCTCTCTTTTTTCTCTTTCTCACTCTCTTTTTTTCTCTCTCTCCCTCCCTCTCTTTCTCTCCCTCTTTTTTCTCTCTCTCCCTCCCTCTCTTTCTCTCCCTCTTTTTTCTTTCTCCTCCCTCTCTTTCTCTCTCTTTTTTCTCTTTCTCTGTCTCCATCCCGCTCTCTCTCTCCCCCTCCCTCCTCCCTTCCCTCCCTCTCTCTCTCTCTTTCTCTTTCTCTCTCTCTCTCCCTCCCTCTCTCTTTTTTCTCTTTCTCTCTTTTTTCTCTCTCTCCCTCCCTCCCTCTCTTTCTCTCCCTCTTTTTTCTCTTTCTCTGTCTCCATCCCGCTCTCTCTCTCTCTCCCCCTTCCTCCTCCCTTCTCTCCCTCTTTCTCTTTCTCTCTGTCTCTCTCTCTCTCTCTCAGCTGGGCAAGCCAGAAGCTGCCTGGAGATCTTGGTTTACCGAACCGGCTTCAGAAGACCCTGATATTTTTCCAAAGGCTTGCTTGCTTGTTTATTTATTTATTTATTTATTTATTTATTTATTTATTTTTCTCCTGCTTGGAGACGTGGCCATCCCAAGGGTCAGCTTGGCACTTTCCGTTAAAAGTCAAATCCATGCCGAGAATCAAGATCAATGGAGATCTTATGAGGCTGCCCGCCTCTCTGGTGGAGGTAGTCCTTAAATTACAGCAATTCATTTAGTCACCAAAGTTAGAACTCACCGCCGCCTGGTGGTGCCTTTAACGCCAAAGGCAGAACTAGAACTCAGCGTCTCCTGCTTTCTTCCCTAGTTTTTGGGGAGGAAAATAAGAAAAAAGCTGATTGGCAGGTGGATCGGCCTCCCGGAATACCCCCAATCAGCTGTTCCCAGAGGTGAATTTTAGCAACAGGTTCCTTGGTTGTGAGTTCTGTGCCTTGCTTTTTTTTTTTTTTGCTTTTTTTTTTTCTGCCTCTGAAACTTCTGAAACTCTGTTTCAGAAAAAAGCCACTGAAGCTCTATTCCAGAGGCTTTTTTTCTGAAGCTCTGTTTCGGAGGCTTTTTTCTGAAGCTCTGTTGGGAGGCTTTTTTCTGAAGCTTCATTTCTGATGCTTTTTTCTGAAGCTTCATTTCTGATGCTTTTTTCAGCCTCTGAAACCTCCAGTTGAGAAGCTGGGCGGGGCTACATTCGGCGTATAAGACGCACCCAGATTTTCACCCTCTTTTTTGGGGGAAAAAGGTGCATCTTATACTAAAAAAAATACAGTAAGTGAATACCACCACTTATGACCGTCGTAGCATCCATCCGGACATGTGATCAAAATCAGACGCTTGATTTCTATTTATGCCGGTCGCACTGTTCTGGGATCACACAATCCCCTTTTGTGATCCTTTCACAACGAAGAGAAAGAGGAGGATATTTCTGGGGACTTGGAGAAGAGCAGGTGAAGGAGATTCCGGAGTAGGAGAAGGACATTCTTAAGATTTTAGGAGAAGGAAGAGGAAATCCTTCAGATTTTGGAGGAAGAGAAGGACATTTTGGGGGATCTTGGGGAAGAGCAGAAGATCAGGCAGTGAAGGACAACCTTGAGATCTTAAGAGAAGGAGAAGAAACCTGTGGGATCCTGGAAGGTATCCAGAGCTCTAGCAAATGGATCTTCAAAACAGCGAGGCCACAAACAATAGCACAAAACAGCTCCCGAAAATATTTGTCAGGGGACCCTCCCCTTCCCTCCTCGCCCTCCCTTGCGCAGCTAATGCAATTAAGCTCCTCATTTTCATAAGAATTGGAATTTGCATTATTCATGCTCTGCCCATCTGCATGTAGAGCAGCGTTTCCAATCCTCTCCCACTAGTTCCAGCCCAGGTAAGGACATGGGGCATCACCGAGCGGCCGAAGGCTGCCACTTTAAGGGAGAAAGCAGCATTCTAGTCCCTTTGGAGGAGAAACGTGAGATCTGCTGGTGGTAAGATCTTGTAGGAGGATGCATCTATTTCCAGGATAAGCCCTGGGCATCTCTCTCTCTCTCTCCCCCTCCCTCCCTCCCTCTCCTGTGATGGTGGGGATGCTATAACCATCATAAGTGTGAAAAATGATCATAAGTGGTTTAAGTCACTAAGACCTAATTAGAGTCACCTTGTTGTGGAGATGGCTGTTATAAAAATTTAATAAATATGTGATAGAAGAGAAGAGAAGAGAAGAGAAGAGAAGAGAAGAGAAGAGAAGAGAAGAGAAGAGAAGAGAAGAGAAGAGAAGAGAAGAAGAGAAGCTGGGAGAGATCTTGGAGGTCTTCCGTTCCTACTCCCACACCATTCAGCTAAAATTCTGTAGAATATAGAATATAGAATAACAGAGTTGGAAGGGACCTTGGAGGTCTTCTAGTCCAACCCCCTGCTTAGGCAGGAAACCCTACACCACTTCAGACAAATGGTTATCCAATCATCTTCTTAAAAACTTCCAATGTTGGAGCATTCACAACTTCTGGAGGCCAGTTGTTCCACTGATGAATTGTTCTCACTGTCAGGAAATTTCTCCTTAGTTCCAAGTTGCTTCTCTCCTTGATGGTTTCCATCCGTTGCTTCTTGTCCTGCCCTCAGGTGCTTTGGAGAATAGCTTGACTCCCTCTTCTTTGGGGCAGCCCCTGAGATATTGGAAGACTTCTATCCTGTCTCCCCTGGTCCTTCTTTTCATCAAACTAGACATACCCAGTTCCTGCTACCGTTCTTTATATCTTTCAGCCTCCAGTCCCCTAATCCTCTTGGTTGCTCTTCTCTGCACTCTTTCTAGAGTCTCCACATCTTTTTTTACATCATGGCGACCAAAACTGGATGCAGGATTCCAAGTGTGGACGTATCAAAGCCTTATAAAGTGGTATTAACACTTCATGGGACCTTGATTCTATCCCTCTGTTGATGCAGCCCAGAACTGTGTTGGCTTTTTTTGGGCACTGCACATAGCTGGTTCATATCTAAATGGTTGTCCACTAAGACTCCAAGATCTCTCTCACAGCTACTACTATTGAGTGAGGTGCCACCTATACTATATATACCTATGCATTTTTTTTCTTGCCTAAATGTAGAACCTTACTTTTTCACCCTTGAATTTCATTTTGTTAGATAGCACCCAGTGTTCAAGTCTGTCCAGATCCTTCTGTATCTTGAGCCTGTCTTCTGGAGTGTTGGCTATTCCTGCCAGCTTGGTGTCATCTGCAAATTTGATGAGTTCCCCGTCTATCCCCTCGTCCAAGTCATTGAGGAAGATGTTGAAGAGCACTGGGCCTAAAATAGAGCGCTGGGGTACCCCACTGCATACTTCCCTCCATGTAGATGCAGTTCCATTGAGGACTACACGTTGAGTGCGGTTGGTCAGCCAGTTACGAATCCATCTGGTGGTGATGCTGTGTAACCGACATTTTTCTATTTTATCTAGTAATAGTTATGGTCAACTTTATCAAATGCTTTACTGCAGTCCAAGTAAATTATATCGTCAGTATTCTTCTGGTGCACTAATTTTAATAGAATATAGAATAGAATATAGAATAGAATATAGAATGGAATGGAATGGAATGGAATGGAATAAGAATAGAAGGAATGAATGAGTCTGAAGATGAACAAAAATATCTCTGTAACTCAACTGAACCTGTTAATTTTAATGTTTGTAATGCTTTTTTTTAGAATAGAATAGAATAATAACTTTACTGTCATTTTGAATCTACATAGGCATACATTTAATTTAATGGCATACATTAAAATGAAATTTCCTTGCATGGAGCTCGCTAAGGGATATATATATATGTATGTATGTATGTATTTGTAAATTAATAAATGCTATGTGCATAAATTCACAATTAATCAGTAGCATTTTGCATGCGTATTTATTTGTTTAGGTTATACAGCCTATCATACATGGATTTGCAATATAGATGAATATTTAATCCAGATTTTTTGCACGTGGTTCACACGTTACTGGCAACCCCAGACGGGCAGCGTGTAGCCCCGCCCATAAGTAGGCGCGGTTTCTCCCCCCTCCTCTGCCTGCCTACCAGTTAGGGCGCATGCGCGCCGCGCCTCCTTCAAAACGTCCCGTCCTCCCCGTCCTCCTTTCTCCCACTTCTACGCATGTCCCGCTTTCCACCGCCGGCTTTTTTTTTTTTTTTTGGTCCCCTTCCGCGCAGGCGCAACTGTTGTTCTTCTCTCACGCTGTGCGAAAGGTTTTCCTCTTGTTTTCCTGTTCTTTTCTAGAGCGGCCGTGTGCGGGCGGAGAAGGAGCACGCTTGCTGCCCCGGCGCATGCGCGCGGGGAAGGTGAAAGGTCGGCAACATGGCGGCGGCCTCTTCAGGCGATGAAGCGCCGGACAATGAGGACTATTATTCTTTGCTGAACGTCCGGCGGGAGGTGAGGCGCTGAGGGGATCCGGCCACCTCCGGGGATCCGCTCCGGGGAGATCCGAGGCCGGGAGGCGTGAGGGGAGAGCTGGCCGGGGAGGCTTCGGCCAGTCATGGAGAGGAGAGAAGCGGGCGGGGACTTCGGTCCAATGGCTGAACGAAGGTGGTCGAAGATGAAGCGGGAGCCTCTCGTCCTTTCGCCCCACAGCTGAGGAAGTCTCGATTGGGGAGGAGGTGCCCAAGAAGGCACTTTTGGGGCGGGGGGGAGGGGAAGGGAGGGGTCCTCCAGAGGTCATCTAGTCCACCGCCCCCCCTTCGCCCACAGATACGGTGGCCCCTGAGGGTCAGTTTTTGCCTGTGTGACACCCAGGCACGGATTAAGGATGAAATTCTCAGGCCTCCACTAATCAGGAGGGATGGATGGATGGATGGATATCTATCTATCATCTATATCTGTCTGTCATCTTTATATCTATATATCATTTAGCATCATCTATAATCTATCCACCCATCTACCTACCTACCTATAATCTATCTATCCATCCATCCATCTATCATCTATCTAATTATCTTCTATCATCTATAATCTATCTATCATCATGTATAACTCATCTATTTACCTAACTCATCTATTTATCATTTATCTATCTTATCATCTATAATCTATCTATCTGTCATCTATAACTCATCTATCTACCTAACTCATCTATTTATCTATCATCTATCTATTTTATCTATAATCTACCTATCATCATCTATCATCTATCTATCATCATCTATAACTCATCTATCTAACTCATCTATTTATCATCTATCTATCATCATCTATCTATCTATCTTATCTATAATCTATCTATCATCTATCTATCATCATCTATAACTCATCTATCTACGTAACTCATCTATTTATCTATCATCTATCTATCTTATCTATAATCTATCTATCTATCATCATCTATCATCTATCTATCTATCATCTATCTATCATCTATAACTCATCTTTCTATCAAACTCATCTATTTATCTATCATCTATCTATCTTATCTATAATCTATCTATCATCTATCTATCTATCATCTATCTATCTATCATCTATAACTCATCTTTCTATCAAACTCATCTATTTATCATCTATCTATCATCTATCATCTATCTATCTATCATCATCTAAAACTCATCTATCTACCTAACTCATCTATTTATCTATCATCTATCTATCTTATCTATAATCTATCTATCTATCATCATCTGTCATCTATCTATCATCTATGTATCTATCATCTATAACTCATCTATCTATCTACCTAACTCATCTATTTATCATCTATCTATCATCATCTATCATCTATCTATCTATCATCAAACATCTATCCATCTAATCTATTTATCTTCTATGTCTCTTTCTATATCTTTCTATTTATCTTTATCTTTTATTAAAGTTATATATTTATAATATTTATATCTTTATAAATAAGTATATAATATTCAAATATATTTATAATATTTAATATTTATCTTTCTATGTCTATGTATATACATTAATCATCTTTCTCCCCAAATTCCTTCCCAATTTTTTTTAAAAATTAGATTTATATGCCGCCCTTCTCCGGAGACTCAGGGCGGCATACAATGCGTTAAACAATAGCCTTCATACTTTTGTATATTTATACAAAGTCAGCTTATTGCGCCCACAAACTGGGTCCTCAATTGACCTACCTTAGAAAGGATGGAAGGCTAAGTCAACCTTGAGCCTCGAACTTGCAATAATTGCAAACAGCTGAATGTTAATAACAGGCTATTTAGTCTGATGAGCTATCTGAGGCTCTCAGATAGCTCAATCATTTATCTATCTCCATCCATCCATCATGTGTGTGTGTATTATACCAAATTTATATTTCGCTGATAAAGAAATAAAGGAAGACTAGTAAAGATCTATTTCAAGCTATGTAGCTCTCATCAGCTAGCCATACCCTTACTCGGATACGATACAGATATTTATCAGAGAAATATAAATTTGGTGTAAAATGGTTTGTCGTGAATGCAACTTCTTGAGGGTTCCTGGATTGGAGCTGAAAGGCGAACGGGAAGCAGTATGCTCCCTCCCACATGCTGGGGTAAACCAGGTGTCTCAATAGAAAAACACTTTATATCTATCTATCATCTATCTATCTATCTATCATCTATCTATCTATCTATCTATCTATCTATCTATCTATCTATCTATCTATCTATCTATCTATCCCAATCGGGCTTTTGAGTGCATGGCAATAAGGCCAAGCACTTACTTCAGGGTTCAAAAAAATATAAGACAGAGTCTTCTTTTCGGGGAAACATGGTATATAGTCATTCTTTCCATACACATAACATATTAGGTAGCCCTCTACAATGATCACAATTGAACCCAAGATTGCCTTGTTTTACGACTTTTCTTGCCCCCGGGTTTAAGTGGATCCCTGCGGTTGTTAAGTTAGCAACGCGGTCACTGAGTGAATCTGGCTTCCCTGTTGACTTTGCTTGTCGGAAGGTCGCAAAGAAGGATCGCGTGACCTTGGGACACAGCAGCGGTCATAAGTATGAGTCAGTGGCCAGGTGGCTGAATTCTGATCACGTGACCATGGGAATGCTGCGACGGTCGTGAGTGTGAAAAACGGTCTTAGGTCACTTTTTTTCAGTGCCATTGTAAGTTTGAACAGTCATTAAATGAACTGTTGTAAATTGAGAACTACCTCTATACCCATACCCATGTCGTAAGTGTGAAAAACGGACATAAGTCAAGTGACTTATGTCCGTTTTTCACACTTATGACACTTGCATTTACGTAAATTTGCATTTACGACACTTTTCGTCTTTTTGGAATGGCCGCTAAAGGAACGGTCATAAATCGAGGACTACTACTATTGACTGGGCAGTGGTTTTATAGATTATACTGGTTTACTGTTTACTCACAACTTAGCCTTGTTCCCGACGTCTGCATATATCTCCGTTCCGTCTATTTTCAGATTTAAGCATCTTTTTGTATCAAAAATCGACTGCACCATGAGAGAGAGAGAGAAAATGGTGCTTGTTAATGTATTATGCATTAAATTTTTGGATTAATTAGTTTGGGAGAGCTTTCGTCGGAGCAGATCTAGGGCTCGGTTCTCCCCCCACTCCCCCGTTTTAAATTGCCTGAGGGAAAAATAAAATTGGAACGACACTAAACTCTTGTTTTTCTATCATCAGTGTTAACATTCTGCCAAAAATGCAGAATAGCTTCCTTTGTAGAGTTAATGGCTAATTGAAAGGCACGTGGGCCGTTTTTTCGGCTCTGAAAGTTTTGCGGCTTTTATTAGGTTTGATGGTGGCAGAAGTAAAGGGGTTCGTATCAAATCGCTATTTTTTTTTTTAAAAAAAGGAACAGATTGTAATTCTTTTTTAACTCTTGTCTTCATATTCTTCCTCTCCTGGCCATCTTTGAACCCGAACTCTCTTGCATGAAGGTGATTTCCACACTTGTGCGGGCAAAGAGTTAGTCCTTGACTTACAACCATTCATGGAGGGACCAAAGTTACAGTCATAAAGACATGCCGGTTGCTAGAAGGGAGTGGGAACTTGTATATAACTGGAAAGGAAATCCCCACTCCCTTTGTAGCACTGATGCTGTTCCCTAGTTGGGTCACGAAACGTGTGTAAGAAAGCGTTCAAGCTCAGAAAGATTCATAATCTTCCTCTTCCTCCTTCTTCTCTTCCTCCTCTCCTTTTTTCCTTCTCTCCCCCTCTTTCTCTCCCTCCTCCACTCCTCCTCTCTTTTCCTCCTCTCCCCCTCCTTCTCTTCCTCTTCCACTCCTCCTCTCCTTTTTTCCTTCTCTCCCCCTCCTTCTCTCCCTCCTCCACTCCTCCTTTTTTCCTCCTCTCCCCCTCCTTCTCTCCCTCCTCCACTCCTCCTCTCCTTTTTTCCTTCTCTCCCCCTCCTCTCCCTCCTCCACTCTTCCTTTCCTTTTTTCCTTCTCTCCCCCCTCCCTTCTGTTCCTCCTCCACTCCTCCTCTCTTTTCCTCCTCTCCCCCTCCTTCTCTTCCTCCTCCACTCCTCCTCTCCTTTTTTCCTTCTCTCCCCCTCCTTCTCTCCCTCCTCCACTCCTCCTTTTTTCCTCCTCTCCCCCTCCTTCTCTCCCTCCTCACTCCTCCTCTCCTTTTTTCCTTCTCTCCCCCCTCCTCTCCCTCCTCCACTCTTCCTTTCCTTTTTTCCTTCTCTCCCCCTCCTTCTGTTCCTCCTCCACTCCTCCTCTCCTTTTTTCCTTCTCTCCCCCTCCTCTCCCTCCTCCACTCTTCCTTTCCTTTTTTCCTTCTCTCCCCCTCCTTCTGTTCCTCCTCCACTCCTCCGCTCCTTTTTTCCTCCTCTCCCCCTCCTTCTCTCCCTCCTCCACTCTTCCTCTCCTTTTTTCCTTCTCTCCCCCTCCTTCTGTTCCTCCTCCTCCTCCTGCTCTCCACAAACTCCACTCCCTTCTGGCACTGATGATATTTGCTAGTTAGGTCGTGAGACGTCTGCAAGGAACCAACCAAGCTCAGAGAGCACCATGGACTCCATGGTTAATTTTGCCAAATTTTATTTTGGGCGTCTTCTCATTAATGTGAATTTCTTCCCTTGGACGCATGCACAATTTCATCTATTGTCTATATCTATATCTATATTTAAAAAAAGGAAACCAAGTAGATTTTAAAAATAGTTGGAGGCTATGCTTCATGTCCTTTGTTAAGTTCTCTTTAATAAGTGCCCAGGTTGTAATATTTGGAGTTTTATAACTTTCATAAAATGACATTTTTTTTTCCCCAGGCTGTGTTTGAAAAGTAGGCGAGAAAACCCTGTAACTAAACCAATGCTAAACAAATAAACAGGAAGCCGCTTATTTCCCAAAGGACCAAATCTGTTCAGGGCTGCACACAGGCAAATGTGTTTTGTCAAGGTGACAGTTCTTTATAGTTATTCATTTCGGGCTGCCTTCGGAACAGGAAGAACCCCAGAACCATGTTTATTAAATAGGAAAGGTGGCAGGGCTGATTTCCACGATCTGATGATTTGCCAGGAGGGATTAAAAAAAATTCGAAGCATAGGGGAACGGAGCCATGGAACCTGTCAGGGCCCTTTCAAAATATAAGGCTGTTATGACAGACCACTTAATTGAGGAACTTATAAATCAAGATTGAAGCACGGTAGAGCTTCCAGGCACGTTCAAGCTTTGAATGCTGGCTTCGGGGCAGGCGTCTCGAGTACTTGCTTCTTGTGTCCCCAACCTATTAAAAAAAAAACACACAGAAATCCAATGATTTAATTAAAAATTGCAGCCCGATCTCCCCGATCTTGTGTCTTTCCCTTCCATCTCGCTTATCCTGGTTAGTTTGACCAAGGAGGATGGAAGAGAGAGTTAAACAGACCAGGATGAGATGAGATTGGGGGGGGTGGAGGGGAATCTGGCTCTTGCCAATAGTGGCAATGACAAGAAGATGACTTTATGACGACAATTGAGCTCCAAATTTCTGTTGCCCTGAGACCGTCGTTAAGTGAATTTTGCCTCATTTTACGACCAGTAAATGTTGGCCTCGGTTGTGGCCATAACCCGAGAACTATTAGTCTTCTCTCGTTACAACTTGAAATGCTGTCAGGATTTTGGGCAGCCGCCGGAGAGACGTTCTCGTTCATGCGATATCAAGCCGGTGACCTTAGCGATTCCCTTGACGGTGATGAAAAGCCCAATTTTGCATTTTATCGAACGCGTTATTTGCGGGAGGGTGTGTGTGTGTGTGTCTGTGTCTGTGTGGGTGAAAAAAATAAAAATTGACTCATTTCTATGACTTAATCAATAGCACATTAAGCCATTTATCACCGGTTTGATTAAATATAAAATCCCGGCCGAGTCAGAATTTCTACTCATTTCTCATTGGCGTTAATTCTCCTAACTCAAAGAGAGGCAGTGAAAATGCATTTTTTCAGAACCTGGATAGGTTTTGTCCAATTTGCATGTGGATGAACTAAGAATTTAAAAAAAAAACTCAACAGAACAAAAAACCCCCCCCACCAAAATCTCAATTCCAGAAACGGCTCCAGTCCCGCTACCTATATTAAAAACGGTGTGGTTTTCTGCTGACTTTAAGAACAGAACTTGGAGTCTTCAACTTGTGAAGGCCAAGATATGGCGCCAAGATCAGTCCATTAAGATTAGAGCTGGAAGGGACCTTGGAGGTCTTCTAGCCCAACCCCCTACTCAAACAGGAAACCCTATAGCAATCTGTTCTTAAAAATGTCCAGTGTTGGAGCATTCACAACTTCTGGTGGCAAGTCGTTCCACTGGTTAAAAATATTACAGGAAAACTTTTAACTTCCTATTTGGGGCAGCCTGAGCTTCTCTTCCAAGTTAAAAGCTAGACAATTTTGTTTTCCGCCAGTTAAAACTCTTCAGATGCCAAACCTTAGAGATATTTCTGTATTTGCATGGTGGTTTAATGACAGCTTTCTAATACAGGGCGTTCTTGACTTACAGCCGTTTCTTTTAGCGACCGTTTGAAGTTGAAAACTTGAACTTTCGACTTCCGTTTTCACACTCACGGCCGTTTGCGGCATTCCCCACGGTCATGTGATCGAAATTCAGACGCTCGGCAACCGACTCGAATTCATGATGGTTGCAACATCCCAAAGTCACGTGATCCCCTTTTTGCCACCTGACCAGCAAAGCTCGGCTTTCCTTATCCAGCAGATTTCAGTAGCCTTGATTGCTGGTGTTGGGACCTCGGCTTACGGAGTCATTACAAGACACAATTAGCCCCAAACAAACCTATTTTATTGTAACAGCTGAGAATTATGTTCATTCCCAGCTGAGTCTCAGTTAGTTGCCAAACAAGTCCTTCGGGATAATCACCAACCTTTATCTTCTTCGACACCCTGCCAAAGGCCTTACTTGGCAAAGCCCCACAAAGTTCAGAAACCAAAGAAGAGATGCCGACTGGAAACAGAGTTAGCAACGTTGCTTTCCTGCAAAAGACCCCAAGTGCCTCTGTTTCTCTTTTAAGCCTTATGGGAGGGGCCAATCATCTCCTGGCCTTACTCCCGAGTCGTCCCTTTTGCTTTAGCTGCAAAAGGGACGACTCGACTAGCAAGAGGCTCCTCCTGGTCCTCTGCCTCTCTGCTGTCCGACTCTGGAGTCTCCGGAGTCTGCACATCACTCCCAAATGGCCCTGGCCCCATCTCTGCCTCGGATGCAGAGTCCTCAGGCCCATGTAATAATAATAATAATATATTTTTTCCCTCCAGGCCTCTCAAGAGGAGTTGAAAGCTGCCTACCGCCGGCTGTGTATGTTGTACCACCCCGACAAGCACAGAGACCCCGAACTCAAGAGGCAGGCTGAACAGCTCTTCAACCTCCTTCATCAGGCTTATGAAGGTCAGAGGCGGGAGTCTCCCTTCCCGAAACCCGGATGATATATGTTGGTTTTCTTGCAGTCCCAAAGTAGGTAACATCATGAGTGCTGGAAGGGAGAGGGGTTTGCAGAGAGGAGGAGGGGAGGAGGAAGAGGCCTCGGGGGGTCCTTGGTACTCTCTAAGCTTGGGAGATTTCTCGCCGATGTTTCGTGACCCATCGAGGGCTGCCTACCGCCGACTGTACGTTGTGTGTGTGGAACATTGATGACGTTCCTTAGTTGGGCCATGAAACGTTTGGAAGGAAACCACTACGATCAGAGAGCACCAAGGACTCAACAGTCCTCCTCTCCCTCCTCGCACGAATGATGTTACCTAGTTGGGTAATGAAATGTCTTGAAGAAAATCACCAGGCTCAGAGAGCACCATGGACCTCACATCTTCATCCTCTTCCTCCTCTTCTTCCTCCTCCTCCTCCTCCTCCTCCCTTCTAGCCCTAGTTTGATAATGAATCGTCTGCAGAAAGTTCAGAGACCATGAATATCCACAGTCCTCCTCCTCCCTCCCTCCCTCCCGATCCCTCCCTTTAAAGCCAACCCTTCTCACATTACGCTACATCTAAGACGCCGGGCCTGCCGAAGACCCAACGGTCCTCTCCGTGATGCCCCCACGGTCCTCTTCTTAGCTCGCCCACGTGAGCCTCCCTTATGTGTGTTTCCCGTAAGAGCTTAACACAATCGCACTTCTGGTCTTGCCCATCAGCAGACGGCGGGCGTTCTCCGCCAAGGCTTAACCACACAGAGCTCCTTTCCCGGTTAATGCGTCTGCTCTTTCCATCTTTGGACAGACGGGAGGTGAGGACTCCCAAGGTCACCCCAGGCTCAAAAACTTGGCCAAGGGCTCGTTTGTTTTTTTTCTCCCTCCTCCCTCCTCTCCCAATTCCCAACGGCCTTTCCTTCCCTCCACAGAGAGAGAGATTTTTTTTTAAAAAAAAAAGATTTTGCCAATCTTCTAGAAAAGCTTTTAAGCGTTTTTAGAAGGGAAGCTTGCCAGAAACACAGAGGAGAGGTGACTTAACAAGCGCGTGCAAAAAATAATGGATCCACACTTGTTTGCGATAATGCGAGATGGCCAGATTTTTTTTATTTTATTTTATTATATTTTTACGACTTTTATTTTTATTTTGTAGTTGTGCAAGCCATTGCGGTCGAGCTTTCCATGAAAAGCTCGGCCCTTCCCTGATCCCGGGTTTGTTGGAATGGATCTTGTGCTCCTCTGAATTATTGATAGCTTGCAGCAATTTTTTTGGGGAGATCCAGGACGGAGCGGGAGAGAGGGAAAGGAGAAGCTGCCGAAGCTGAAAAAAATGAGAAGCTGGCCAAATTTGGCTTCCCCCACCCCTCCCACTTCTTCCCCCGCCCCCCCCCTTTCTTCCCAGCAAAACTGCAAGGCCAGCAGTTTTGGCTCCGTCCGTTGCTTGGGCCCAGAGGGAAATAGTAAATAAATGATTTCTTATTAAATCCCAGAGATTAGCCGGAGAAATTTGGCTCGGGAGTTTTTTGGAAGGCTCAGCATTTCTGGCCTCCGATCACTCTGGACGTGAGTCGAATGACAGACCACAAGCTCTCTCAATCTTGGCCTGTTTAAGACGGGGGACTTCAACTCCCAGAATTCTCCAGACATCCTTCTCTTCCCTTCCTCCCTCCCTCCCTCCCTCCCTGCATTTCTTTCTCCCCTCTTCCCTCCCTTATCTTCCTTCACCTCCCTCCCTCCCTCCTTCCATATTCTTTCTTTTTTCTTTTTCCTCCCTCCCTCCCTTTCACCCTATTCTTTTTCTTTCCTTCCTCCCTCCCTCCCTCCATTTCTTCCTCCCCTCTTCCATCCCTTATCTTCCTTCACCTTCTTCCCACCCTCCCTCCATATTCTGTCTTTTATCTTTTTCCCTACTTCTTCCCTCCTTCTCTCCCTCCCTCCCTCCTTTCTTTCTTTCTTTTTCTCCCTCCCTCATCTTTTTTCTTTCGTTCCTTCCTCTCCCTCTTCTTTCTTTCTTTCTTTCCTCTCTCCCTCCCTCCCTCCCAATGTGTATCCCCATTGTGGCCCACCTGCGCTTTCTCTTTTATAGTCCCTTCCTCTGCATTCTCTTCGCTCTGGAGAATGGGGTGGATGAGAGAAAACAAGCCTGACTGGTTTGTTTGTTTGTTTGTTTGTTTATTTATTAGTTCGATTTATATGCCGTCTTTCTCTGGAGACTCAGGGCAGCTTACAATGCGTTAAGCAATAGCCTTCATACTTTTGTATATACCTGCTTAGTAGGGCTTTCTGTCCCCCCCTAAGTGGTATTCTTTTTTTATATATACAAAGTCAGCTTATTGCCCCCCACAATCCGGGTCCTCATTTTAACTCCCTCGGAAGGATGGAAGGCTGAGTCAACCTTGGTTGAGTCCACTCATCTTCAAGATTGCCAAGGTTGGCAAACACCGATTTACAACATCCTTAATCAGACGTTTGGGGCACACGGCAGCCAGATTTTAAAAAGCTGGAATGGCATGGTGTCTCTGCCTCTAAAACCCAGTCTCCCCGTCCCCAGTGCCACAGTTTGAAATCCAGTTTTGTTTTGTTTTGTTTTTTTGGAAAGGTGTTGGGATTTAGGGTTAGGCAGAATTTATTTTTTTTTTTTAAAAAAAAGGTTTAAAAATAGCTCTCTAGACATCGACAGTCGTTTCACCGTGTGCAAATTGGGTGGCCTGCTTTTTGCGAGTGGGCGGAGTGGGGATTGTCTTCTAAAATTAATAGGCACTGGAGATGTGTTGGCGTGGATCGGGCGTGGAGGCTTGGCTGCGAACTCAGCCTCCAAAGCAGCAGCTTCGGATAATAACGTCTCGATTTTAATTTCCAGTGCTCAGTGACCCCCAGACCCGAGCCATCTATGACATTTATGGAAAGCGAGGCCTTGAGATGGAAGGATGGGAGGTAAGTAGAAAGAGAGAGAGAGAGAGAGGGAGAAAGAGAGGGATGCTATCCACATCGTCTGGTCACCATTGTTCTGGCCCCGTTCCCAGAAATAACCCCCCCTCAGACAATCAGAGTCTAATGAACTGGCAGGCAACCAAGTAAGCTGATAACAAAGTTTGGCAGCAATCCGCAGCTGCTTGCCAATGTCTTTATTAATAGGTCAGTCACATACACACCACCAAAATGTTCAGAGCTGAGACGCAGGGCCGATTCAAAACCGGGATCCATGAATCTTTGTTTTGTTCGTCACAAAGATACAGGCTGCAATCCCTCTCTTATATAGCCTGGGAGGCGTGGTCCACCAGCTAATCACGACCACGCCTTTTCCTCTGCTGGGCTCTCCTGTCTCTCCGACGCTGGCGAGGATCCAACCAAAACTCACTCCCCTCATCAATGTCCTCCTGTGGCTGCGGGGACGAGCTTGGCTCTGGGCCGATCTCCTGCTCTTCGGTGTCCTCCGGAGGCATTGCCAGAGAGGAGGGTCCTGGAGAAGGAGGCCTTGCCAACTCCTCTCCCTCACTCTCAGAGTCCTCCCCTGCTGATGACGCAGGCTCAGGCAACGGAGCCACAACAACCATCTTGATCTTTGGGGGTTGTCTCTTTGGGGCGGGGAAGGGGAAACAGCCAATTCTAACAGAACGACAGAGTTGGAAGAGATCTTGGAGCAGTGCTGGTATTCAACCGGTAGGAGATCACAGGTGGGTTCAGCCACCTGACCTGGCACTATACTGTCCTATTTAGCCATGGTTTTGAGGCCGGGCACATGCAGCCGGTCGTAAAACTCTTTGAAGCCACCCTCTGCCTTGGAGGTCTTCTAGTCCAACCCCTTGCTTAACTCTAACCCAGGAGTCAGCAACCGGTGTGGCTCTGGAGCCGCCTGTGGCTCTTTCATCCCTCTGCTGCAGCTCCCTGTTGCCGGTCAGCTCCACAATTGATAGGTAGAGGAAAAAGGATGCCGCAGTAGGAGGAGACTCTATGATGGGGGAACCAGACTTCCGGTTGGCTCCAGAATTGAATGGGGTGTGTGTGTGTGTCTTCCGGTTAGGACTTTTGTGGCTCTTTGAGTGTTTAAGGTTGCCGACTCCTGCCGTAACACTCAACCACTTCTAGACAAGCGGCCATCCGGCGACGCAGCATTGCTTAGTTTATAATTCTTCCTTTTGAGCAAACCACGAAAATGCATGAATTCATACTGGGGGTTTTGTATTGTAAAAAAACAAAATTCTCTTCTAGGAAGAGAAAAAAACGGAATTCATAGACCATAGAACGTAGGTCTGGAAGGGACCTTGGAGGTCATCTAGTCCAGCCCCGTCCCCACCCAAGCAGGAGACCCTACCCCATTTCTGACAGATGGCAGTCCAGTCTCTTCTTGAAAGCTCCAGTGATGAAGTTCCCACAACTTCCAAAGGCAACTTCTGTTCCATGGGTTGATTGCTCTCACTGTCGGGAAATTCCTCCTTATTTCCAGGTTGAATCTCTCCTTGGTCAGTTTCCCTCCATTATTCCTTGTCCTGCCCTCAGGTGCTTTGGAGAAGAGCTTGACTCCGTCTTCTTTGGGGCAGCCCCTGAGATATTGGAAGACTGCTATCCTGTCTCCCCTAGTCCTTCTCTTCATCAGACTAGCCATGCCCAGTTCCTGCAACCGATCTTCCTATGTTTTAGCCTCCAGTCCCCTCATCATTTTACTTGCTCTTCTCTGCGCTTTTCCCAACGTCTCAATTTTGGAAAACTCTGCTTTTTAAGCACTTCCGTGTGGCTAAAAATACCAGCGACAGGACATTCGCTCCGGCTAGTCTTGCACCTGGTTGACAGACAGTAAAAAATCTGCAAAGTGAAGGATGTGTCAGCGACTGCAGAAAAATTGGGCCAGGAGGGCATTTTATACATATATACACACACACGCATATTTAAAAGGAAGAGATGCACTCATTAAAAACACTGCAAAAACGATCAGCTGGTCTATTGGCCCATGATCTGCTTGCTGTTTAATTATTATTTTTTCTTAAAAAGAATTGAAGGAATCTCTTGAAAAGAGGGTGTTTTTTTTTTTCATGATGGATTTTAATCCTCGACTTACGATCACATTTGAGCCCCAAATGCGAGACACTTAGCAGCTAAGTGAGCGTTGCCCCCGTTTTACAGCCTTTCTTGGCACCGTCGTTAAACGAACCCCTTAAGCGTTTGTTAAGTGAGTCACACAGTCGTTCAGCGGATCCAGTTGCCGAGCGTCTGAATTTTGATCACGTGACCTTGGAGAAGCTGCAAAGGTCGTAAGTGTGAAACACGGTCGTAAGTCTTTTTTTTTCCGGGGCCGTTTCGACTTTGAACGGTCACTAAACAAAACAGTGGTAAGTCCAGGACTACCTGATGATAGAGACACTTGAAAATGGCTTAACCAAAGTTAAGAACTGTCTGGACGTGTTTAATATTTGCTGATATTCTACATCAGGGAGAGCGTAAGTGAGAAACTCAATATTTATCTAACGATATTTTGAGTTTTCTTTTCTTTTCTCCCCCCCCAACCTCGGTTAGGTGATTTATCTTGCAATAATAAAATAGTGGAGATATTGGCATTCAGCTCAGAGATTTTAAAAAGACCTTTAAAGGGTTTTTAGAAGGAGAGAGAGAGAGAGAGGCAGCGGATGGTTTAAAGAGCAGGAAATTCGGATGCCGCAGAGTGTCAAGATGTTTGCGAAGAGCTACAGGGCAACGGCTTTGGAAAGAGCGATGACATTTATTCTTTTTTTTTTTTTAAAAAAAACCCACATCTGTGCCGTCTCTTGCCAATTCATCTCCTTTCCGCCCCGAAAGTGGAAATAGAAATCGTGCCATTTTTGTGAGTTGAGGGGTTTGATGGGAAGGAAGGAAGGAATGGGGAAAAAAATAACTGGGTTGATAAAATTCAGTGGAAAGAGTAGATGTGACCTAAGACCACGATTGAGCCTCAGATTTTCGACGTTAACAGAATAGAATAGAATAGAATAGAATAGAATAGAATAGAATAGAATAGAATAGAATAGAATAGAATAGAATAGAATAGAATAGAAGTAGAGTAGAGTAGAGTAGAGTAGTAGAATAGAATAGAATAGAATAGAATAGAATAGAATAGAATAGAATAGAATAGAATAGAATAGAATAGAATAGAATAGAATAGAATAGAATAGAATAGAATAGAACAGAAGTAGAGTAGAGTAGAGTAGAGTAGAGTAGAATAGAATAGAATAGAATAGAATAGAATAGAATAGAATAGAATAGAATAGAATAGAATAGAATAGAATAGAATAGAATAGAATAGAATAGAATAGAATAATGGAAAATAGGAATAGAATAGAACAGAACAGAACGAAACAGGAACAGGAACAGGAACAGGAATAGGATAGAATAGAATACTGGAAAATAAGAGTAGAATAGAATAGAATAGAATAGAATAGAATAGAATAGAATAGAATAGAATAGAATAGAATAGAATAGAATAGAATAATGGAAAATAGGAATAGAACAGAACAGAACAGAAACGGAAACAGAGCTAGAATAGAATAGAATAGAGAATAGAATAGAATAACTTCATTGTTATTGTTGAAGGTAGCCTAATCAGCATACATTAAAATGAAATTTCGTTGCACACAGCTGTCAAAAGGTCTCCAGCTCCAATATACACTACATAAACATGACAAAATCAATAAATATATAAATACAAAATTGTGTCCACATACATATCATATGACATGGAGAAGCAACACAAGTCTAGTTAGGCTGTATAGAGGTTGTGGTGCTGGGGGTGGGGGAGTGAGGGAGGAAGGAAAGACAGCTTGGAAAGGGGGTGGAGGGGTTGTAGATTGGCTGGCTTTTCTTCAACCCCAGCCCTATTTATTTATTTTTTTCCCTCTCCTGGCGAAATAAGGCTGACCTCCTTCTGCTCAGCTGCAGAACAAATCTCTCTAACCCTCCTGACCCGTCCATTTTTCCAAGAAAAGCATCCTCAATGAGGTTACCCCCGGGGCCAGGTGTTTTTAACCTCAGGGTCAGTCCCCGCAGATGTGCCCAGATTCTCTAAATGGGCTTTTTCGCAGCCATAAAAAACAGCATATCCAAGTCCCTGGACCATTTTCCTTTTCCTTTTCCTTTTCCTTTTCCTTTTCCTCTCCTCTCCTCTCCTCTCCTCCTTTCCTTTCCTTTCCTTTCCTTTCCTTTCCTTTCCTTTCCTTTCCTTTCCTTTCCTTTCCTTTCCTTTCCTTTCCTTTCCTTTCCTTTCCTCCTCCCTTTTCCCTTCCCTTCCTTTCCTTCTTCTATCTTCCTTTCCTTTCCTTTCCTTTCCTCCACTCTCTTCCCTTCCCTTCCTTTCCCTTCTTCTATCTTCCTTTCCTTTCCTTTCCTTTCCTTTCCTTTCCTTTCCTTTCCTCCTCCCTTTTCCCTTCCCTTCCTTTCCCTTCTTCTATCTTCCTTTCCTTTCCTTCCTTTCCTCCACTCTCTTCCCTTCCCTTCCTTTCCCTTCTTCTATCTTCCTTTCCTTTCCTTTCCTTTCCTTTCCTTTCCTTTCCTTTCCTCCTCCCTTTTCCCTTCCCTTCCTTTCCCTTCTTCTATCTTCCTTTCCTTTCCTTTCCTTTCCTTTCCTTTCCTTTCCTTTCCTTTCCTTTCCTTTCCTTTCCTTTCCTTTCCTTTCCTTTCCTTTCCTTTCCTCCACTCTCTTCCCTTCCCTTCCTTTCCCTTCTTCTATCTTCCTTTCCTTTCCTTCCTTCCTTTCCTTTCCTTTCCTTTCCTTTCCTTTCCTTTCCTTTCCTTTCCTTTCCTCCTCCCTTTTCCTTCCCTTCTTTCCCTTCTTCTATCTTCCTTTCCTTTCCTTTCCTTTCCTTTCCTTTCCTTTCCTTTCCTTTCCTTTCCTTTCCTTTCCTTTCCTTTCCTTTCCTTTCCTCCACTCTCTTCCCTTCCCTTCCTTTCCTTCTTCTATCTTCCTTTCCTTTCCTTTCCTTTCTTTCCTTTCCTTTCCTTTCCTTTCCTCCTCCCTTTTCCCTTCCCTTCCTTTTCCCTTCTTCTATCTTCCTTTCCTTTCCTTTCCTTTCCTTTCCTCCACTCTCTTCCCTTCCCTTCCTTTCCCTTCTTCTATCTTCCTTTCCTTCCTTTCCTTTCCTTTCCTTTCCTTTCCTTTCCTTTCCTTTCCTTTCCTTTCCTTTCCTTTCTTTCCTTCCTTTCCTCCTCCCTTTTCCCTTCCCTTCCTTTCCCTTCTTCTATCTTCCTTTCTTTCCTTTCCTTTCCTTTCCTTTCCTTTCCTTTCCTTTCCTTTCCTTTCCTTTCCTTTCCTTTCCTTTCCTTTCCTTTCCTTTCCTTTCCTCCACTCTCTTCCTTTCCCTTCCTTTCCCTTCTTCTATCTTCCTTCCTTTCCTTTCCATCTGCCCCCGAAAGAGACCCGGAGATAAAGCCATTTACTATAAATCCATTCATTCTTGCTCTGCTGCAGGTTTTGCGCCATCAATTTCACCTTTCTTGGCCCTTCGGATAATTTAATCCCCGGGTTTTTCATGCCGGGGAGGGGGGGTGTTTAAGAGCTTGAGCCAGGGGACATGGGGTGGGGGTGGGGTGTCTTCCTCAAATCTCTGCTGAAGGGACGGCCTCTTCTCGGTAAACTGGAAATTTCCCTTGATTTGGGAAAAACCTATATCTCGACTTACGACTACAATCGAGGCCAATAGTGCCGCTCCGAAGCGAGACCGTTTTAAAAGTGACTCTTGTGCCTCATTTTAGGCCCTTGTTGCCACCGTTGTTAAATGAACCGCTGCCCTTGTTCAGTTAGTTTGGGAAGCGAATGAGGCTTCCCCATTGAGTTTTGCTCGTCAGGAGGTTGCAAAAGGGGGAATTCTTGTTCTGACCTGGGCTTCCTGAGACAGTAACAATCACACGCTTAGTCCCAAAAACCCTCTTTTTATTTCAACCGCTGTGAATTCTGTCCATTCCCAGCCCCGTGATGAGTCACAAATAGTTTGTAAAGAGTCCGACAGAAGCCTGCCACAGTCCTTCCGGAATAAGGCTGATACGCACCCCCCTTTATCTCCCTTGACACGCTGCCAAAGGCCTAATGGGCAATTAGCTTTGCAAGACCAAACGGAGCTTCAGAATTTAAACCGACCAGCACGAACAAAGTTGCTTCCTGCAAAGGCTCACGTGCCTTTGCTCCTCCCTTATGTCTTATGGGAGGGCCAATCATCTCCAAGCCTTACTCCTGAGTCGCCCCTTTTGTCTTAACTGTTCTTGGCTTCTGGCAATTCTTTAAAAATGAATTTCTGTCCCCTTTAGGTGGTCGAGAGGAGGAGGACCCCGGCTGAAATCCGGGAGGAATTTGAGCAACTGCAGCGCGAGAGGGAGGAGAGGCGCCTTCAGCAGCGGACGAACCCCAAAGTAAGACTCTGAAGTCCTCAAAGTCGGGAGAAATCTTGTTTGTCCTCCTGTTGGTAAATATATTTATTTCGTAGAAGATGAGTTTAGATCTCCAAGCCGGGACTAAAACCGCAAAAGGATGATACACGAGCAACTTCTATGGACCCCCATCCAGCTAGTCCTCAGTGTCTGTTAACCACAAGGATCTGTCCCGATTCCGCAGGGCACGATTAGCGTCGGAGTGGACGCGACCGACCTGTTCGACCGCTACGACGAGGAGTTCGAAGATGTGTCGGCCAGCCCTTTCCCCCACATCGAAATCAACCGCATGCACATATCGCAGTCCATCGAGGTAAGAGGCCTGTGCGTTGTTTTCCCCATTTCATCCCCCAGAGGGCGCCTCGCCCTTTCAAAGCACCTCGTCTGGCTCCTCTCTAACTTGGCTCGCTTGCTCGATCCGTTCGTCTTGCACAGGCCCCGCTCACGACCACCGACACCGCCATCCTCTCAGGAAACCTCTCGACGCAGAACGGCAACGGCGGCGGCTCCGTCAGCCTGGGTCTCCGACGGGTGACCTCCGCCAAAGGATGGGGAGAGGTAAATGTGGGGGGGGGGGAGAGGAAACAAGTTTTGAGGCTGATTTGATTTGCAGGGTTTTCTTGCAGACGTCTCATGACCTAACTAGGTAACATCATCAGTTCTAGGACAGAGTGTGGTTTGCAGAAAGAAGGAGGAGAAGGAAAAGGGGGAGGAGAAGGAAGAAAGAGTGAAGGGGAGGAAGGAGGAGAAGGAGAAGGATGAAGAGGAGGAAAAGGAGGGCAGGGCAGAATATAGAATAGAACAGGACAGGACAGGACAAGACAGGACAGAACAGAACAGATCATAAATAATATAGAATGGAATAGAATAGATAAAAAATTAGGTTGGATAGGACAGGACAGGACAGGACAGAAACGGCCGTAAGACGAGGACTGACTATAACTCCTCTTTCTTCTCTTCCATTTCCGCAGCTAGAATTCGGAGCCGGAGACCTGCAGGGTCCCGTTTTCGGCCTGAAAATGTTTCGCAATCTCACGCAACGATGGTAAGATTTTGGCGAAGGAACCCCAAAATGCTCCCGAGAAAAGATTCTGCCTGACCTTCGTTCCCCCTCTCGCGACCGTCCTACAAGAGTCGAGAGGGAAGCCGGATTCCCTTCACGGCCGTCGCGAACTAACTAAGCGGTGGTGATTCACTTAGCAACCATCGCAAGAAAGGCCGTGAAATGGGACAAAACTCAACAGCTTAGTGACAGAAACGCCGGGCTCCATTTATGTCTCGTCAGTCGAGGACGAGTCGCAATTGATATTTTCAGGGCTTAATTCTCACTTCTGCTCCTTTTCTTTCTGTCCTGGCACGCTGGGAAGCTTCATCACCACTAACTGCGCCCTCCAGTTCTCCTCGCGCGGCATCCGTCCTGGTCTTACGACGGTCCTGGCCCGAAACCTGGACAAGAACACCATGGGTTACCTACAGTGGCGTTGGGGCATCCAGTCTGCCATGAACACCAGTGTCGTCCGGGATACCAAAACCAGCCACTTCACCATGGCCTTCCAGGTGAGACGGTTCCCTCTTTGCTCCTTTTAAGGCAGCAGTAGCGAACAGGTGCGGTCGTTAAATGAATCGCATGGCCCTTAAGTCAATCTACCATTGGCTTTCATTGTCAAAATCGGCCTTTAGGTGGCCCAGAGACTCTGAAACCGTCACAAGTGCACACCGGTTGCCAAGCCCTGAATTTTGGGTCATAGAATTGTGGCTCTGACGGTTGTAAGTGCGAGGACCTCGGCTGTTAAGTCACTTTTTTTTAGTTCTTTTTTTTAAACTTGGCATGGCCGTTAAGTGAACCATCCTAAGTCGAGGACAACGTGTAGTTAATTTGTACAGAGCAGGCAAATTGTGCAAATTTAAGAGAGGTGGACTTGCTGGCTGAGGAATTCAGTTTGGTGCAACAGTAAGGTGCTCGCCTAGAAACCAGGAGCCTGGGAGTTCTAGTTCTACCTTAGGCATGAAAGCCAGCTGGCTGACTTTGGGCCAATTACTAGGAGACAGTGAGTTCTAGTCTCGCCTTAGGCATGAAACCCAGCTGGGTGACTGTTGCCTTTGCCTTTGACGTTGGCCATGTTTAATTTAATTTAATTTCATTTTTATTTTTGCAATCTTGCAGCTGGGCATCCCTCACTCCTTCGTGATGGTTAGCTACCAGCACAAGTTTCAGGATGAAGATCAGACGCGGGTCAAAGGATCCCTGAAGTATGTCCGAACCAGCGGCTGGGTGCTGAACGGGCCCTGGTTTGGGGGTGGGGTGTGTGAAATTGGGGCAGGGAAGCCCTTAGAGCAGTTGATCTCCGGAGGAAGATGTGGGGCACTAAAAAATAGGGACCACCTTTGGTGGGAAGGGAACAGTGTTCCATGCGCCTTTGGCGTTGAGTCACACCGGCTACATGACCATGGAGAAGTCTTTGGACAGCGCTGGCTCTTCGGCTTTGAAACGGAGATGAGCACCGCCCCTAGAGTCGGGAACGATTAGCACATATATGCTTCGTGATTCTGAAAAAGATAAACAGATGAGATACACGACAGAGGGGTGGATGGAGGATGAATGGATGTAACAGCTTGCCTCCTGAAGTTGTGAATGCTCCATCATTGGAGGCTTTTATGAAGAGACTGAACAGGCACCTGTCTGAAGTGGTTTAGGGTTGGACTAGAAGACCTCCGAGGGCCCTTCTCACTCCACTGTTCTAAATTCCTTTACGGCATCCCCTTTTTGTTCCTTCCAAGGGCTGGCTTTTTCGGCACCATCGTGGAGTACGGAGCGGAGCGGAGGATTTCCAAGCACAGCGTCCTGGGGGCCACGGTCAGCGTCGGGGTGCCCCAAGGCGTCTCTTTGAAGATCAAGTGAGTCAGCTGCTCACCTGCCCTCCATCACTGAATTTCTGCTCGTTCTTGCCAGAGGGGCAGAGGTCTCACCTGTGTGACGGTTGGCATAGACGGGCATCGCCTAAGTCTAGAGCCTCTTTGCACCCCCTATTCGTGCATGCTAACGTATTTCTTCCTCCTGCCTTCTAGGCTGAACAGAGCCAGCCAAACGTATTTCTTCCCCATTCACTTGACCGACCAACTCCTGCCCAGCGCCGTTTTCTATGCCACGGCTGGGCCTCTGGTCTTCTACTTCGCCATGGACCGGCTGATCATCCAACCTTATCTGCGGGCGCAGAAGGAGAAGTGAGTGGCCCAGAGCTGTGGGCAGGGGGGCGGTCTCTCGCCTAGCTGTGATGGAAGCTGACCCCCAGGGCTGAGGGCTGTGGCGTTTAAAGCTTTCTCATTTGTAGTTTCTGGACAGGCCAGGAATGGCTTGGAGGGAGGGAGGGAGAGAGGTTAGGTTAGGTTAGGTTAGGTTAGGTTAGGTTAGATTAGATTAGATTAGATTAGATTAGATTAGATTAGATTAGATTAGATTAGATTAGATTAGATTAGATTAGATTAGATTAGATTAGATTAGATTAGATTAGATTGACAGATAATAGGTAGCGAGACAGATAGAAGATGATAGATAGATAGATAGATAGATAGATAGATAGATAGATAGATAGATAGATAGATAGATGATAGATGATAGATAGATAGATATAGATAGATAGATGATAGAGAGATAATAGGTAGACAGACAGATAGATAGAAGATAGATCTAGATAGATAAGAGATAGATAAGAGATAGATAATAGATAAGGTAGATAGATAGATAGATAGATAGATGATAGATGATAGATAGATAGATATAGATAGATAGATGATAGAGAGATAATAGGTAGACAGAAAGATAGATAGAAGATAGATCTAGATAGATAAGAGATAGATAAGAGATAGATAATAGATAAGGTAGATAGAGAGAGAGATAACAGGTAGATTAGAGAGATAGAGAGATAATAGGTAGATAGAATAGATAGATAGATAATAGATAGATAAGGTAGATAGTTTCTGGACAGGCCAGGAATGGCTTGGAGGGAGGGAGGGAGGGAGAGAGAGAGATTAGCTTAGATTAGATTAGATTAGATTAGATTAGATTAGATTAGATTAGATTAGATTAGATTAGATTAGATTAGATTAGATTGATAGATAATAGGTAGCGACAGGTAGATTAGAGATAGATAATAGGTAGATAGAATAGAGAAATAAAGAGATAATAGATAGATAAAATAGATAATAGATAGATAAGGTAGATAGAGAGAGATAACAGGTAGATTGGAGATAGATAATAGGTAGATAGAATAGAGATATAGAATAGATAGATAGATAATAGGTAGACAGACAGATAGATAGATAGAAGATAGATCTAGATAGGTAATAGATAATAGATAGATAAGGTAGATAGAGAGATAACAGGTAGATTAAAGAGATAGAGAGATAATAGGTAGGTAGGTAGATAGATAAAATATATAGATATATATAGATAAGATAGATTGATTAGATAGGCAGGTAGACAGACAGACAGACAAGCACGCAGGCATTGCCAGGGGTCCCCGTGTTCCTGGCGGGCCTCCCCTCCAGGGGCTTGGCAGAGAGGGAGGGAGGGAGGGAGGAGCTGATCTGGACCCCACAAAACCCCCTTCTTTCTCCCATTAGGGACTTGGAGAAGCAGCGAGAGAGCTGCGCCAGCGACACCTTCCAGAAGAAACAGGAAGCCGAAGCAGCCGTAAGTCTCCGCTTTCCTTTGAATCCCAGACAGGAATATTTACAGCCGTGCTTCTCAACTGTGGCCTGTGGACTTCAGCTCCCAGAATTCCCAGTGGCTGGCTGGGGAATTCTGGGAGTTGAAGTCCACAGGTCTTAAAACGTTGAGAAACTCCCGTTTCCAGAAGAGATCTAAATTCTCCTGAATCAGAGAAGCGCGATATATCTTTCTGTATCAGGATGCCCCCAACAGCCTGCCAAGCAAACTTAAGCCACAAACAGGCCCGATCGTGGCTTGATAATAACGTCCCGATCCACAGCCTGACATCCTTAACCTTGTTACGCAGGTCCGGTTGATGCAAGAATCCGTCCGGAGGATCATCGAAGCCGAGGAAGCTAGGATGGGTGCGTAAACCTGGTTTGTCCCTTTCGCCCTCCCTTCCTCCCCGCTGGTCAAATGACGAGGGGCAGATTTCTCTCTGGGGGAGGGAGCCTGGGGGACAAGGGGGTTTTGCCAGGGGCTAAAACTCCATCACCCACCACCCCTAATCTGACCCCGTTTGCCTCCTCGCTCCTCAAAAGGCCTGATTATCGTCAACGCCTGGTACGGGAAGTTCGTCAATGACCAGAGCAGGCGGGACGAGAAAGCCAAGGTCATCGACGTGACGGTGCCCTTACAGTGCCTGGTTAAGGACTCAAAGCTCATCCTCACCGAAGCCTCCAAGGTAAGGACGGAGTGAAGTTAACCGAGAGGTTTTCCTGGTTTTCCTTTTCGGCTCAGGGCGAAGGATTCAAAGAGGATTTAGGGGACTGGAGGCTAAAACATAGAAAGAACGGCTGCTGGAACGGAGTATGTCTAGTTTCATGAAAAGAAGGACCAGGGGAGGCAGGATAGCAGTCTTCCAATATTCGAGAGGCTGCCTCCTCTTCTCTTCTCTTCTCTTCTCTTCTCTTCTCTTCTCTTCTCTTCTCTTCTCTTCTCTTCTCTTCTCTTCTCTTCTCTTCTCTTCTCTTCCCTTCCCTTCCCTTCCCTTCCCTTCCCTTCCCTTCCCTTCCCTTCCCTTCCCTTCCCTTCCCTTCCCTTCCCTTCTCTCTCTTCTCTTCCCTTCCCTTCTCTATTTTCTCTTCCCTTCCCTTCCCTTCCCTTCCCTTCTCTTCTCAGTCCTATTCCTATTCCTATTCTATTCTCTATTCCCATTCTCTCTCCTTTCCTCCTATTCTATTCTATTCTATTCTATTCTATTCTATTCTATTCTATTCTATTCTATTCTATTCTATTCTATTCTATTCTATTCTATTCATCTAATTTTATTCTATTCTATATTCTTTTCTATTTTCTCTACCCTCTATTCCATTCCATTCTCTTCTCTTCTCTTCTCTTCTCTTCTCTTCTCTTCTCTTCTCTTCTCTTCTCTTCTCTTCTCTTCTAATTCTAATTCTAATTCTAATTCTAATTCTAATTCTAATTTCCATTCCATTCCATTCCATTCCACTCTATTCTATTCTGGGTTGCCGCTCTGCACGAGCTCAGGAGCTCTGTTCTCCCACGGTGGAGCTGCTTCCAGGAACCCTCGTTTTTACTCCCGCAGGCTGGCCTGCCCGGATTCTACGACCCCTGCGTTGGCGAAGACAAGAACTTGAAAGTGCTCTACCAGTTTCGCGGCGTCCTGCACCAAGTCATGTCGGCGGACAACGAGGCCCTTCGGATACCAAAGCAGTGTGAGTCCTTTCGATAAACCTTTAAATTAGTTGGAAGTTCGACTCAGCCTTCCGTCCTTCCGAGGCGCGGGTAAAACGAGGACCCAGATTGTTGGGAGCAAAAGGCTGACTGCTACAAAGCATGAGGTCATGAGTTCTCGTCCCGCCTTAGGCATGAAAACCATAACTTTAGGCCAATCACCAAGCGCCTGGGAGTTCTCGTCCCGCCTTAGGCATGAAAACCATAACTTTAGGCCAATCACCAAGCGCCTGGGAGTTCTCGTCCCGCCTTAGGCATGAAAGCTGGCTGGGAGCCACTGCGGAGAAGTCCCTTCTTCCTGGTCCCAGTAGATGGACCTCCTTAAGAAAGGAGACTTCCCTGTTTTGGGTGGGTGTAATTTTTCTCCATTGGGGGGGCGGGGGGGGGGAACGAAGCCTTGTGAGATAGAAGACGGTTGATCTAACACCCCCATGTGCTCCCTCTCCCCATAACCGTCTGGCCTATTTTAATTTCTCTTTTATTTTTTCTCTTCTTCGTTGCTTGCTCCACCAACAGCCCACCGGATCGATATAGACAGCTAATGCAGCAGCGGAGAGTGACCGGGCGGGGGGCCTACCTTCTGCCCCGGGCTCAATAGAAACGCCCCCGTTTCCCTTCTTGGATTCGAAATACCTTTGGAGAGAGAAAAGAAAAATTAAGTGGCTTTCGCACCCGTGACCCTGGGATTGAGAAAGAACCACAGCCAACTTATTTTACAGGTGCCCAGGGGTGCTTTCTCCCCATCCTCCATCACCCGGGCACGCTGTGGGGCAGGAGGGTCCAGGATCAACCTCCTTGCCCTCCCCCCCACCTCCGCAACCCCCTCTCGTCAAAGAGGCAAGGTCAATTTTAACCACTCGATCGTCCCAACACTTCCGGCGCCCTGCATTTCTTGGACCTCCATCTTATTTCGGATTCTCATCATCTACAGCTTGTTGATCTCGTCTCTCTCTACCCAATGATCATAAAAATATGAAAAAGAAGAGGGGGGGGGAGAATTAGCCATCCACCCGATGCGGTACCAGAGACAGGCGAATTGAGCCGCTCCCTGAGTCGCTGACCCGAAGGGATCCTGCTAGCTTTCTTTCTCGATCAAACCAGGATCATCTTCTCGGTGAAAACCAAAGGAAGTTAATTCCGCCCTCCGGATCAGCCACCCTCACCCGGCAAAAACCAGGCTATTTAAGACTCTCAACCGCTCGACCCCACGAGGCCGATAAACCCAGAGGCAAGACCGCGGCTGTCGTCCCCTTCCTTGGTGGGTGGGCTCTTCGGGGGAAAAGACCCACCCACCCGTCGCGAGCTTCTGAATCGCGGCTCCTTCCTCTTCCGAAAAACCATCCCAGATGCTCCGATGCCAGAAATCTGTCCGCTTCTCCTCGACACCGCGAAGGCCGTGTGGTCAACTCTTTAAACAAGGTATTTCTCACGGATTTTAAACAAACGCCCGCCGGGCCAGAAAAAAAATAATGGTGTTTTGGTTCACACACACTTCCCAAATCGTCCTTTTTTTTTTTTCCCTTGCGCTGCGAACCTAATTTTTCAACTTCCAGGGGTTGGGATCATCATCATCATCATCATGGCAGCCCTGTCTGGTGCTGGATATCCCACCTCCTGCTGTTTTATTCCCGCTTGCCGTTATGCGCCACTCCCAGATCTTTGCGATCGATCGAGATCCAGCCGCTGCTGGGGTGGGGAGGTGGGGGGGGGCGTCTTTGGTGACAAACAACAGTGTCCTGGCCCTCCCCTTCCTCCCCTCCCCATCGATGAGCTCCTGAGGGGGGGGTGGGCCTGTGGGGCGGGAGGGTTGCCTCTGGTTTTTTGTTGTAACATCCAAGGACAATAAAAACAACCCCATTTTGTGAAGGATGGAGTCCGTGTGAGATGGGTCCTGTCCCCCGTCCGTCCGTCCCCCCCAAAGGGGGTTTGGGGTTGGCACCACCAGAAGAGAGGAGGAGGGGGGCAAAATTTCTGCGTGGATTTACCGTTCGGAACATAGAATCGCAGAGCTGTAAGGGCCCTTCAGAGGACATCCAGTCCACCCACCCACACTCACACACACACACACACACACACACACACACACGGCTCAAGCAGGAGACTTCATACATTGTTCTTTAAAATTTTACCAACACTTGAAATGACTGCTGAAATTGAAGGGTGGGGTCTAGTAGTTAAGACACCAACTGGGAGAGAGTGAGTTCTAGTCCTAGCCTTGGGCATGAAAGCTGGATGGGTGACTACGGGCCAATCACCAGGAGACAGTGAGTTCTAGTCCCGTCTTAGGCATGAAAGTCAGCTAGGTGACCAATCACCAGGAGACGGGGAGTTCTAGTCCCACCTGAGGCATGAAAGCCAGTTGGTTGACTTTGGGCCAATCACCAGGAGACGGGGAGTTCTAGTCCTGTCTTAGACATGAAAGTCAGCTAGGTGACCAATCACCAGGAGACAGGGAATTCTAGTCCCACCTGAGGCATGAAAGCCAGTTGGTTGACTTTGGGCCAACCACCAGGAGACCGGGAGTTCTGGTTCCCACTTTAGGATTGAAAGTTGGATGGCTGACATAGGGCCAATCACCAGGAGACAGTGAGTTCTAGTTCCGTTTTAGACATGAACGGCAGCTAGGTGACCAATCACCACGAGACGGAGAGTTCTAGTCCTGCCTTAGACAGGAAAACCAGCCAGTTGACTGGGCCAATCACCAGGAGACGGGAAATTCTAGTCCTCTCTTAGGTTTGAAAGTTGGCTGGGTGATTTTAGGCTAGTCCACCCCTCCTTCTCTCTCAGCCCAGCCCACCTCACAGGATTGTTTTGAAGAATATAGGAGGAGGAAACAGATCTTTACCGCCTTGAGTTACTTAGAACAATGATAAAGATGAAATACAAATTAAATAATAAATGACAAACAAAACAAATTTTTGGTCCAGTCTGGAGGGATTTACCCAGGTTTGCGCTGGGCTAAGCCAACATTATTGGATGCATTGGGAAAAGGGCATTGTAATTTCCCTATGGAGATGCCACCCTCTGGGGTGCAGAAGTGGGTTTTCTTGGTCCTGTTTGTAGAGAAAGGGAAAGAAGAGACCAGCCCTTTTTCTTCACGCACTTGCAAATTAAAATTTGGGACCTTCCCGGGATGACGGTAATGACCCACGAAACAAAATCCATACTTCAACCTACATTTGTAAAGCTTTGCAAACCCTTAAAAAAAAATGTACGTAGTCCCTTTCTTTTAAATGTTCACCCTAGAGTCGCGTTTCCCCACATTTTAAGATAAGTGGACTTCAACTCCCAGAATTCCCCAGCCAGCCAAGTGTTTGCCTATTTGGCTCCCCCGCATTCCTAGCGCTCCGCTTGGGAGCCGGTCGTAGCGGGCTGCGCAGAACTTCTTTGGGCTTCTCCAGCCTGGGAGCTGCGCGCATGCGCGTCCGCCGGCAAGCCTCATAGAGTTAGCGCGAGGAAAAGGGAATTTGCAACCCCCGCCTTCCGGTTGCCATGCGAACTTCGCCACCCCAGGAGGAGGAGAACAGCGGGATCCGGCGGCGTGGAAGCGGTTTCTCCTCCGCATTCATTCCTGTCGGTCCCCCGCAGACCGGTTGGCTTCTCGACCGGGTGGTTATCCGCCTGCAAAGCTCACATTCGCTTAGCGTTGGGCGTCGCCCTCACCAAAAATGGCGGCCGTGGCTTCCTCCCCCTTTGGATTCCCTTCACTTTGGCTGCCCACCCCCCCCCCCCCCCCCCCCGTGTCAGGTTCCAATGCTCTGCCCTCTTTGCAGAAAGCCCAGGGTGCTAGGGTCATTTTGCACATGCTCAGAGGCCGTGGTGAGTCTTGCTCCCCACTGGGCCTGCAAATCTTGGGGGGGGGGGTTGCAAAGACACCCCCTCCCCCCTCCTTCAAACTCTGCAATCTTTAGTAGCTGAAAAGCATGCATTTTGCACCGCATTCATTGCAAGTTGGCTGGTTTTTTGTTTTTTTGGCAAGGGGGCTTATTATTCCTCCATGTTGCAAATTGCTACAACAGCCCTGCAGAGTAGACCAGGGCTGTCCTTTTCAAGGGTTCTTTTGGACTTTGGTTCATTTAGTGACGCTTCAAAGCTACAAAGGCAACTGGAAAAAGTGACTTATGGCCGTTGGCAGCATCCCCGTGGTCAAAATTCAGACGCTTGGCAACGGACTCATATTTACGACGGTTGCAGTTCCCTGGGGGAGTGGGGCTGTCACGTGTTCCCCTTTGCGAACTTCTGACGAACAAAGTCGATGGGGAAGAAGCCATGGGTGGGTGCAATTATACCTCCAAATTACTAGGTCACCTGATTTCTTTGTGTTATTTTTGGGGGGGGGGGAAGAACGCAGTTGGCAGACAGCCGAGCGAGGGATTCGAACTCAAGAGACCGCATTCCATAAAACAAATAATTTTAATTGTTCGTTTTAAAAAATTAAAGCTCTTGAACTGAGATTGTACACAGACGAAACCCTTGATACGCAGCTGCTTCCGGGGCCGAAGACTCAGCGGTTTTGGCTATAGGGACCCCCGTCCGCCCCGCCCGACCAACGTGGATAAGCAAAGAAGAAAAGGAAGGGAAAATCAGTCCTGGCTGTAAAGTCCCAATAGAAACCGGAAATCTCCACCAGGCACACTCGGCAGAGATTTTCCAGTGGGGATGGCTGAATTGTTCCCACATTAAGAGAGGGATCTGAGTGGATCTCGCAGGATCCAGGAATCCACCCTTCTCCGTACAGACTTTGGGGACGTGGCCAACGGCTTCACACCACAACACCAGAAACGGACCAGGAATGTCATACTTAATCAATCAAAGATTATGGGAAGGAGGGGGGGGTCTTCCCCACGCTTTCTCCGGTCCCCCCACTCCCCAATCGGAGGAGACAAAGGCAGTCTCTGAAAGTCCGAAGGCGGCACCGACGGCCGAGATCCAACCCCTCCCTAGCCCCTCCTCAATCTCATCCCGCTGGGCTGTCCAGCTTTTTGGACCCTCGGCTCGCTCTCGAAGCACTAATGGGAAAAAAATGATCTTCCTCGCAATTCCCCCCCCCTTTTTTTACAGCCTTTTAAGTTCAAAATCGGCTGAATCTCGGCGCTCGGATCTGTTAGATGGGAAGGTTTTCCCTTTCCCAATGCACCTGCGGTCCAAATAATATGTCTGTATTTTTTGCATCGTTCTCGTCCTTCCAAGCTCAGCTCGGGTGATTGAGGGCCTCTTTGGAATAACCTCAGAAGGGAAAAAGAGTCAAATTCTACAAACCGTCCGGATCTCCAAATCTGTGCTTTCGAAAAACGAGAGATTTTTTTTCCTCCCTTCTCATTTCCTTTAGAGATCCTTTCGCTGTTTTGGCACCTCAATCCCTCCGCGAATGAGGTGACTGGTCAGCTCCCAGTTATTTCCCTTTGTGCTCCCAAGACAAGGAAACCGGGAAGACCCTCCCAGCCCCTACCCCCTTCGCCCCAACTTTTGCAGCCAGGGATCAGTTCTGACTCCAGCAGGAAATCCGGTGATTCGGAAGATCGGCGGGCCCGAGGTCTCGCTCGCTTCTCCACCCCCCGGCCCTACCGACTCCAAAACTCCCAATTTTCGAGGTTTGGCACCGCCAGCTCTCCAGCTGGCTTACTCCAGGAAGTGCCGGCGGGAACCCATCCGGGACCGACTGGATCGCCGGATGTCGAATTTGGAATCCCGGCATTTCTGGCAGACGTAAACCTCGGGAACGTTGGATTTGCGGATTTTGGCACAGGAGAGGTGGATCCAGGTGTGGCATTCTTTGCATTCGATCATGGGCCGCCCGGCGAAAGGTTTCATGCAGAAGCAGGTGACCAGGTCCCACGAGTCATCGTCTGCCAATGTCCAGAAAAAGGGGGGTTCAGCGGAGGAGAATTTCCAGGAGTGTCAAAAAAAGTGGGAAACTTTAGGGGATTAAATTGCTTTTCAGTTCTAGAGTGAGCAGAGTTCAGTGCCACCCGATTGGCATCTGTTTCTCTGCTTTCGGTATATTAATTTATTTATTATCCCACATTTATTATTTCCATAAATATTTCAGGGCGGCAGACATACCCAATAGTCCTCCCTCTTCCTATTTTCCTTCCAACAACAATCCTTTGAGGTAGGTTAAGCTGAGAGAGAGAGGGACTGGTCCAAACTCATTCAATTGGCTTTTATGGCTAAGGCGGAACTAGAACTCACCGTCTCCTGGTGATTGGTTCAAATTCACCCAATCGGCTTTTATGGCTAAGGTAGGACTAGAACTCACTCTCTCCTGGTGATTGGCCCAAATTCACCCAGCTAGCTTTCCTGCCTATGGCAGGACTAGAACTCACCGTCTCCAGGTTTCCAAATGACATCACTTCTACTTCCTTCTCCGCATCACCCACCTCCTGTACAGCAGCATTTCTTAACCTTCAACATGTGTGGACTTCAACTCCCAGAATTCCTCAGGCAGCCTGGAGAATTCTGGGAATTGAAGTCCACAGGTACCAGCTGGGGAATTCTGGGAATTAAAAACCACCAAGATTGAGAAACGCTGCCGAGGAGATACCCCAGTGGGGTTACCAAGGGCCTGGTAACCCCACTGACCCCTCTCCTCTCCCACTCCCCGCCATCTTCATATGGGGCCCCGAGGGCGAGAGGTTCCCACAAGCATTACCTGAATCTACCATGATGTCCTCATCGTCTCCGCTGCCGTCCTCATCCCGGAAGACCACCTGTTTCCCTTGCCGTATGATGGTCCTCTTGCCCACCGTTTGGACAAAGCTCTGCTCCTCGGGTGCGGCGGCTGGGTAGGGAGGATTCGACGGGGTGTCCGAATCCCAGGCCGAGCTGCGGCCTGTGGAAGACTGCGCGTCCCCTTCGGAGGATGGGCTGAGCGGGGTCTCGGCGTACGGCTCTTCTCTTTCTCTCTCTCGCAAACCTTCCTCTTCTTCGTCTTCTTCGGGATATTTGACGTCCGGCAACACAGGATCCTTCCTCACAAGCCGCCGTTTCTTCCGGAACTTCTCCATTTTTTTCCGGTCCACCAAAAATCCGTTGGGCTTTGTCCACTGGTAGAGCGAGGAGTAAGCCTTGCCGTGTTTGAGTTGGCTGAAGCTCTTCCGGGCTTTTGAGAGGTGTCCCAAAGGGGGGTCCCCTCCATCGCTGTCAATGGCCTCCCGGGTACTGTTGGGGGAACTGGCGCTGCTCCAACCGGATGCATCCTGCAAGCACGGGAAAACTCTTCAAAACATCCACATCAAGTTATTTTCTTTAGAAACTGCTATGGACCGAGGCAGCCTGGAAATTTGAGGCGGGGGTGGGGGTGCGGTGAGAAAAGCACCCCTCTTTAAAGCTGCCAGAACATTTCCAAGGATGTGGGAGGAGTCATCATTAATGGCTGTGTAATTGCAGGAAAGATGCAGTGGCTTTAAAGAGTTCCAACTGTGACTCTTTCCTTCCCCATTCTCCTGCTCTGTTTCTGGGTATTTTCTCCAGTACCACAAGGATCCTCTCAGCAGCATTTGCGGAAAGGATGCGGCAACTTTAATGAGTTCCAGACGTGGCCCACATTTCCCTCACCCCCAGCCCATTTCTGGATCTTTTCTCAAGCACCACAAGGGATCCCGAGAAAAAAGTTCCTTAGTGGCTGTGCAATTTGAAGGAAGCATGCAATCACAAGAGAGATGTGACTGCTTTAAATAGTTCCAATTGTGTCCCACATTTCCTTTCTTTTCGTTTTGAAAAGCCCTACAAAGATCCCGGGGAACAGCCCCACTTGGTGGCTGTGCATTTGCAGACAAGATGCAATGGCAGAAAAGACACGGCAGCTTTAAAGAGTGCCAGCCGTGGCCCAGTTTCCTCACCACCATCCATTTCTGCATCTTTTCTTACCACAAGGTTCCCGGGTTGGGGAGAGGGGGGGGGAACAGCCAGTTTGTGGCTGTCCAATTGCAGAAAAGATGTGGCAGCTTTAATGAGTCCAGCTGTGACCCACATTCCCTCTCCTTCCCCCCCCTCCCCCATTTCTGCATCAATCCCTACAAGGATCCTAGCAAAGAACCACTTTTCGTGGCCGTGCCCTTTTGCAAGCAAGATGCAGCTGCCGTCAGAAAAGACGCAGCTGCTTTCAGGAGTGCCAAGCGTGCCTCTAAGTTCCCACCCATCCTTCTGACTCTTTTCTCCTCCGCTGCAAGAGTGGGGAGAAGGGAGACGGCACAAAAGATGTGACAGCAGAAAAAGATGGGGCTGCTTTAAAGAGCTCCCACCATCCCTTCACATCCTCCCCCTCCCTCTCTTTCTCAAGCAGATTTCCTAATCTTTACCGCCCCAGCTGGTTTTCCAGGGAGGGGAAGCCGATCTTTGTCCCTTTGCAGTTCGAGACAGGGGCTTCAACCCCACCCCCCACCCCAAATTCTCCTCTAGCCCCCCCCCCACCTTTCTCCCATTCAGCTGTTCAAAGGACAAGACACCCCATGAAAATGCCCAGGATAGCTTCGCCCACTCGCGCAGCCGGGGCTTTGCAAGACCCCCACCCTTTCCCAGCTACCCCAAACCCCCCCGCCCCGCCCCGAATCAAAAGCCCCCACCCCCACCTCGTGCGGGTATGGGATGTAGCCCGCGTAGGCCAGGACAAAGGTGCAAAAGTTGTTGAAATCCTCCACCGTCCGGCAGCGCTTGGAGCCCGGGGCAAAATCCTGCGAAAAGAGAGGCGGGGGGGGGGTGATTTGAGGAGGGGGCGGTCAGTGCGCGGCGGCGAGGAACGGCGCAGGGGAAGGAGGAGGAGGAGGAGGGGGCGGGGGAGTGGTAGTGGGGGGGATCCTTTCCCCCGAAGGGAGGGGGGCGCGCTTTGCAACGCCCGCGGGTGGGGAGGGGAGCGCTTTGCAAGCAGGAGGACCCCCCCCCCACTCACACACCGCTGCTCCCCACCCACGGAGGGAAGAAATCGGGGCGGGGGGCGTCAAGCTAACCCGGGACCCTCTCAAAAGGGACGGTGCAATTCCAACCTCCGCACCCACCCACCCACCCACCGATCAAGCCTGGAGAGGGGAAGGTCTCGTCGCCCCCCCCCCCCCACTCTTCTCAAAGCCTGCAGGAGTGGGTGGGTGGGTGGGTTAATTGCGGGGGGGGCGCAGAAAAGAGAAAAAGATGCCCCCGGGGAGGGAGCACGAAAGGGGGGCCCCCTCCCCCCGGGCAAGCGCCCCCTCCCCGTTGCATTCCAGCAAATCTGCCCATGGGGGGGGTCTCTTTTGCAGCAGGAGGGGGGGGCTGATTGCTCCCACTCCCCCCCTATCTCCGTGGGCGTGGCCAGGGGTGCCCAGTGTCAGACTCCCGGGAAGGGGGATGCCCCGGTTTTGGGGAGGGGGACACGACTCACTTCGCGGGGCAGCGGGGAAGCGCAGGAGTCCGAGTCCATGGCGGGGGTCTCCTCCGGCGGCGTCGCCCGGTACCGGCAGCGGGGTCTGGGGTGGGCGGGGAGAGGGGGAGCCCCGCCCTGCCAGGCTAAGGAGGAGACTTGCCCCCCCCACGCCCGTCCTGGGCTCCACCTCTATTCGCAGTTGGTGTTTCTGCGCGGCGCGCGAGACCTGCCGGGAATTGTAGTTCGCCAGCTCAACTCCCCTGTGGGCGCATGCGCACCGCCGGGGAGGCGTGGTCCACGCGCAGGGCATGCCGGAGAACGTAGTCTGAAACCTCCACTAGGCTTTACCAGCCGTTCCCCTCCCGTTTGCTAAAATGGAGCAAGGAATTTTTTTTAAAAAAAATTATTTTATTTTATTATTTCCCCTTGGCCGGCATTGGGGTTTCTTCATCGAATGAGGGCTCTTTTCCAGATCCTGCACCCGAAGCCGAGGGGATGCAATGGAGGAGCGAGTGTTCCTTCCCTGCACCCCACCCATGAGGACTAGAAACTTGCCTTCTTTGCACCTTCTTCTTAAAATGAATGGCACTCATTTGCATTTCAAGCCCGGGTGCTCAGCAGCAAAGAAAGGAGAGATGATGGGCCATAGCTTGGGAGAAAGAGCTGATTTCCCCAAAGAGGAGAATGGAAGCTCCTCTTGGCACCTTTTGTGTTGATTTGAATTTCTTGCTTTTGTGTGACTGTGTGTGTGTGTATATGTGTGTGCCTGAAGTTGGAGGGGTTTGGCCTCCAGTGCATCACCTGGGATCCTTGGGAGGGGGGGGGTGTTTTATAACCTGGTCCATCTGCATTTCTTTGAGGTGCCCTTGACAAGATTTAACAATCTCCACAAATTTGCTTCTGTTGCAAACACCCAACTCTGGGGGTCAAAAGCTTTTCTGCTCGAATGCTCCCCTCGAAGGGATTCCGAAGCAATTTTACAGGCAATCCTCGACTTACGACTCTGCACAGCTGAGGCCCCCGGATTTCCTGTTGCTAAAACGAGACAGCGGTGAAGGGAAGCTCTGTCCCACTTTACGACTTTTCTTGCCACGAATTTTCTTGTCGGTGAATCCCTGCCGTGGTTAAGCGTCACGACGGGTTGTTAAGCAAATCCCCCTTGACTTCGCTCGTCAGAAGGTCGCAAAAGGAGGGGAGGGGGGGTAGTGGGAAATCCCTCTGACCCCGGGACACGGGCAACCGTCATAAATACGTGCCGGATGCCAAGCCTCTGACCCACGGGGATGGCGCAAGCGGTCGTAAGTGTGAAAAATGGTCACGAGATGCTTTTTTCAGTGCCTTTCTAACTTCAAATGGTCACTAAGTTTGTAAGACACAGACTACCTGTATTAAATTTCCGCTCTGGCTTTGTTCGGTGTAAACAACTTCAGAAGGACACGAACAGGTGAGGCTGGGAAAGAAGAGTCCAGAAACAACCTCCGAAGTCAGAAATGTCAGGGACCACCCAAAATAACAGCCCCACCTCTGTCCTTGAACCCGGTCTCAGCGGGCGTCCCCAGATCCCCTTCAAGGGTCAGGAATCACCAACAGTAGTAGTAGTAGTAATACCAAGGAACAGGCTTCTCAACTCCTCCAATAACAGAGACATTGTAACTTGGCTCACTGCCTTGAGCAATCTGTTTTCTAATGAGAACCATTTTTACTCCTTCCTTCCTTCCTTTCCTCCTTCTTCTCTTTCTTCCTTCTTCCCTTCCCTCTTCCTCCTCTTCTTCTCTTCCTCCTTCTCCCCCCCTCCCTCATCTACAAATGCAAATAATCTCCTCCTCCTTTCCTCCCTCCCTCCCTCCCTCCCTCCCTCCCTCCCTTCCTCCTTCTTCATTATTATTGTTATTGTTGCTGTTGTATATTGCTTTATCCTAAAAAGTACAAAACCAAACAAAAAAGCAGAATGGAATTAATGCAGAAGGAGCTTCATACAGTTAGTCCTCCACTTAGAACCATCCTCTTAGTGACCGTTCAGACTTCCAGGGAAAAAGGGGGCGCCTGGCCGTTTTTCAACACTAGTAAAGAAAAAGTAATAATCTAGAAAGAGAAGAGGAGAATCTTGAGTGTCAGTTTGCTGCAGCTTTTAATCATAGACTCTAAAAGGGGCTTGAAAAATAATTGGGGGGTGAGAAATTGAATTGATGCAGAAGAATTTTCCATGCAGATCTATCCATTTGTGTAGTGACTGTTTGAAGTTACAATGAAAAATGGGATTTAGAATGTTTTTCCACACTTATGACCGGTCCCAGCATCTCCTGTGGTCGTGTCATCAAAATTCAGACTCTCGGCAACTGACTCGTACTTATGACGGCGGCAGTGTACCGGGAGGGGGGGGGAAGTCACATGATCCCCTTCTGACGAGCCAAAGGTGGGGGAAGCCAGGTTCACTTAACAACCTGCACAGATTCACTTAACGACGATGGCAAGAAAGGGCACAGTAAAACGGGGCAAAACCCACTAAACGACCGTCTCATTTAAGCCACAGAAACTTTGAATTCCATTGTGGTCTTAAACAACCTTTCTTAGCCATTGGCACCAAGCTGGCACACAGCTTCCCTTCCCCCTCCTCCCCCAATCTCACGGGTGGTGGTGGTGTTGACAGCTTGGATGCCTCCTTGCCTAAGTGCCACGTTGGCACCCGGATGAAGTCACGGGGGTGAGCCAAGGCCTCACTCCCCAACCGGGTGCCCACGAGGCTGCTTTGATTTGCTAGAATTTGGGGGGCACTACTGCTCGCCTTGGGCTGAGCTGGCTTTTCAGATCCTTGCTGGACACCCCCCACCCCACCCCCAAAAACGTGCATGGGGAGGAGAGGTCTCATCATACAGCGGCTTGTTCCCCTTGCCCAGGAAGCCCTTCTAATTTGCAAAACGTTTCTGGGGAGATCTGCCTGCTTTTGGCTCCTCATCAGCGCTGGGGAGGGGCAACAGTGCAGGGCAGCCCCCACCCCCAAAAACCCTGCAATGGGTCACCAGGCTGTACCCCATGGGGCATCCCTGCTGTTCCTTCCCCAACCGGGTGCCCATGAAGTCACTTCAATTTGCAATCCTGCTTTTAATCAGAGACTGGGGTGGGGGGAAGCGATCAATGCGGGGCAGACCTCTATCCCCCCTCCAAAAAAAAAGTGTGCAGTGGGGCTCAGCTCAGGTTGCAACCCAAAGCCCCCCCTTCCCCAACAGGGCGCCTGCTTTACAAGAACTTTGGGGGGCAGCCCTGCTTAAGTCAGCGCAGGAGAGGGAGAGAGCAGTGGGGGGCGGGGGAGATCCATGCAGACCCCTCCCTTCCTCAAAGGCCAGCGGAACTCAGCTGTGGGTTCCTCCATCCCTAAACCCCCCCCCCGCTGTCTTTGCAAGGATTCATCAGCGCTGTGGATGGCTGGAGGATGGGTGGGTGGGTTGGAAATCCTCCCAGGGCAGTCAACCCCCTCCCCAAGAGACGGAGGGGAAGAAGACCCCCCTTCCCCTCCCCTTCCCCAAGAGGGAGCCCGCTTTACAAGAACTTAAATCAGCGCAGGAGAGGGAGGGGGGTGGAAAGATCCGTGCAAGCCCCTCCCCAGGCCCCCAAAGCCGGCGGGACTCAACGGAGGGCTCCTCCATCTCCAAGCGGGCGCCCACGGCGCTTTGCAAGAATTAATCCGAGCTGTGGATGATGGCTCGGTGGGTGATGGGTGGGGACTCCTTGCAGGGCAGCCTACCCCCTCCCCAAGAGGCGGAGGGGAAGAAGACCCCCCTCCCCTCCCCTCCCCTTCCCCAAGAGGGGGCCCGCTTTACAAGAACTTTGGGGGACGGCCCCGCTTAAATCAGCGCAGGACAGGGAGCGGGGGGGGGGAGATCCGTGCAAGCCCCTCCCCAGGCCCCCAAAGCCCGCGAGACTCAACGGAGGGCTCCTCCATCTGCAAGCGGGCGCCCACGGCGCTTTGCAAGAATTAATCAGCGCTGTGGATGATGGCTCGGTGGGTGATGGGTGGGGAATCCTTGCAGGGCAGCCCACCCGCTCCCCAAGAGGCGGAGGGGAAGAGGTCCGCCCAGGAGGGCGGTCTGGTTGCGCGATCCCAGCCCCCTCCCCTTCCCTGCGCGCCCAGTCCGCCCCTTCCCAGCCATGGAGACGGAAGCGGCGCACGGCGCGGCTCTCTTGCGGGGCCTGGCCGCGCTGCGCTCGGAGCGGGCTCTGCTGGACGTGACGCTGCTGGCCGGCACGGGCGAAGAGTTCGGGGCGCACCGGGCGGTGCTGGCGGCGGCGTCGGGCTACTTCCGCGCCATGTTCGGCGGCGGCTTGCGGGAAGCCCGGGCGGCGCGGGTGAAGCTGCACGGCGTGGAGCCGGACTGCCTGGCGCTGCTGCTGGATTTCGCCTACAGCGGCCGGCTGGGCGCCCTGAGCGGCGAGGAGCCCCAGCTGGCCGAGCGGCTCCTGCGCGCCGCCGACCTGCTGCAGTTCCCGGCCGTCAAAGCCGCCTGCGGAGCCTGGCTGGCCGCCCGGCTGGAGCCCTCGGCCGCCCTGGACATGCAGGACTTCGGCGAGACCTTCGCCTGCGCGCCGCTGGCCGAAGCCGCCCGCCGCTGCGTCCTGCGCCACGCCGCCGACCCGGCCGGGGAGCTGGGCGCCCAGCTGGAGAGCGTCCCGCTGGCCCGGCTGGTCTCCTACCTGCGCGAGGACGCGCTGCGCGTCCCCAAGGAGGAGGCGGCCTTCGCCCTGGCCCTGCGCTGGGTGCGCGCCGAGCCCGGATCGCGCGCGGGGCTCCTGCCGCAGCTGCTGGCCCACGTGCGCCTGCCCTTCGTCCGCCGCTTCGCCCTGCTGGCCCAGGTGGAGGGCGAGCCGCTGGTGGCCCGCTCCGCCGCCTGCCTGCGCCTGGTGGCCGAAGCGCGGCTCTTCCAAGCCGGCCGCCTGGATCGGCACGAGAGAGCGCCCTGCGCCCGCCTCCGCCCGCGCCCCTCCACCGGCTTGGCCGAGCTGCTGGTGGTGCTGGGCGGCTGCGACCGGGACTGCGACGAGCTGGTGGTCGTGGACGGCTTCAACCCGCGCACGGGACACTGGCGCTACCTGGCCGAGTTCCCCGAGCACCTGGGAGGAGGGTACAGCGCCGTCGCCCTGGGCAACGATGTCTACGTCACCGGTGAGGACCACCCTTCTTGCACCCTTTGGGGTGGGTGGGTGGGGGGTTAGGATCGCACCTGCGCTGGTGGGGTTTGGAAAGTGGAAGGGGCAGGGGAGGCTTTCCTTGAACCCAGAACAGGAGACAGTGAGTTGTAGTTCAGCCAACTGGGTGACTTCGAACCCATCACCAGGAGTCGGAGTTCTAGTAAGGGAATAAGCAGGCAAGCCGAATGGGTGACTTTGGACCCATCACCAGGAGTCAGGGAGTTCTAGTTCAGTGATAGGCCAGAAAGCCAACTGGGTAACTTCAAAGCCATCACCAGGAGTCAGGGAGTTCTAGTTCAGTAATAGGCGGAAAACCAGCTGGGTGACTTCAAACCCATCACCAGGAGTCAGGGAGTTCTAGTTTGGTGATAGGCCGGAAAGCCAGCTGGGTGACTTCGAACCCATCACCAGGAGTCGGAGTTCTAGTAAGGGAATAAGCAGGCAAGCCGAATGGGTGACTTTGGACCCATCACCAGGAGTCAGGGAGTTCTAGTTCAGTGATAGGCCAGAAAGCCAACTGGGTAACTTCAAAGCCATCACCAGGAGTCAGGGAGTTCTAGTTCAGTAATAGGCGGAAAACCAGCTGGGTGACTTCAAACCCATCACCAGGAGTCAGGGAGTTCTAGTTTGGTGATAGGCCGGAAAGCCAGCTGGGTGACTTCGAACCCATCACCAGGAGTCAGGGAGTTCTAGTTTGGTGATAGGCCGGAAAGCCAGCTGGGTGACTTCGAACCCATCACCAGGAGTCAGGGAGTTCTAGTTTGGTGATAGGCCGGAAAGCCAGCTGGGTGACTTCGAACCCATCACCAGGAGTCAGGGAGTTCTAGTTTGGTGATAGGCCAGAAAGCCAGCTGGGTGACTTCGAACCCATCACCAGGAGTCAGGGAGTTCTAGTTTGGTGATAGGCCAGAAAGCCAGCTGGGTGACTTCGAACCCATCACCAGGAGTCAGGGAGTTCTAGTTTGGTGATAGGCCGGAAAGCCAGCTGGGTGACTTCGAACCCATCACCAGGAGTCAGGGAGTTCTAGTCCAGTAATAGGCCGGAAAGCCAGCTGGGTGACTTCAAACCCATCACCAGGAGTCAGGGAGTTCCAGTTCGGTAATAGGCCGGAAAGCCAGCTGGGTGACTTCAAACCCATCACCAGGAGTCAGGGAGTTCTAGTTTGGTAAAAGGCAGGAAAGCCAGCTGGGTGACTTCAAACCCATCACCAGGAGTCAGGGAGTTCTAGTTCGGTAATAGGCAGGCAAGCCGAATGGGTGACTTTGGCCCAGTCACTGGGAGACAGAGAGTTCTAGTCCCACCTTAGGCAGAAAAACCATTTTTTAATGCGTAAGGCGGGACTAGAACTCGCCCTCTCCTGGTTTCTAAGCCTGGTGCCTTCCCCACTAGCCCAAAGCTGGCGCTCTGCCACCCCTTCTGACCGCTCTTCATAGCCACTCTTCTCTGCAGGCGGCTCCGACGGCTCGCGGCTCTACGACTGCGTCTGGCGCTACAACTCCAGCGTGAACGAATGGACGGAGGTGTCCCCCATGCTGAAAGCCCGCGAGTACCACAGCTCGGCGGTCTTGGATGGCCTGCTCTACATCGTGGCGGCCGACAGCACTGAGCGTTACGACCACACGCTGGACAGCTGGGAGGTTTTGCAACCCATGCTCTACCCCATGGACGACTGCTCCACCGTCACCTACCGGGGGAAGCTCTATGCCACCGGCTCTCTGGCCGGCAAGGAGTCCATGGTCATGCAGTGTTACGACCCCGAGTCGGACCTGTGGTCTCTGGTGAACTGTGGGCCTCTGCCCCCTTGGTCCTTCGCACCCAAGGCGGTCACTCTCGGAGGGCTCATGTACTTCGTCAGGTAACAGGGAGGGTCTCGGATGGAAGAGTTGCTGAAAGACACCCCCCTCCCCCAATTAGGGCATCAGGAACTGAGAGTGGAGTCCCAAAACAGCCAGTATAGTGGAGTGGAGTATAGGTAGTAACAGTAATAGTAATTTATTTATTTATTAGACTTATATACCGCCCTTCTCCTTACGGATTCAGGGCGGTGGACAGCCGAGTAAAAAACCAATACATAAAAGTTAAAATATTATAAAGCAAATATAAATTTGGCTGAAAATTAAAAACAAATAGATATTAAAATACATCAACTCTAAAAACTCTAAAAATTTAAAATTCAGCAGGGGTCAGGCTAAACCGTAATAGTATAGTATGTTTCCCCTAAAATAAGACATCCCCTGATAAGAAGCCCAATTGCGCTTTTGAGCACATGCACTAAAATAAACCCCGCCCCCTGAAAATAAGCCCTCCCCAAAAATATTTAAACGCATGCGCAGCCGGTCCCCGCCATTTCCTCTAGTTTCCTCCACACACACCCAAATAATAAGACTTCCCCGAAAATAAGGCCAAGCGCTTATTTCAGGGTTCAAAAAAATATACAACAGGGTCTTACTTTTGGGGAAACATGGGTAGTAGAGTAGAGTATAAGAGTATAAGTATAAAATTAGGATATTAGGATATGTATATTATAGTATAGTATTGAAGTATTATATTATATTAATTGTATTGCATTACTATTATTATTTTATATTTTATTTTATATTATAGTATATTATCAGATAGTCCAGAAAGAAAATACAGGCAGTTCTCGGCTTAACCATGGTGTGTTTAGCAACCGTTCGAAGTTACGACACAACTGGGTTTTTTAAAATTTTTATTACATGGTCGTTGAGTGAATCCGGCTTTCCCCATTGGCCTCACTTGTCAGAAGGTTGTAAAAGGGGGGTCACGTGTCCCCGGGACACAGCCCCCATCATAAATACAAGTCAGTCGCCAAACGCCCGAATTTTGATCTTGTGACCTATCGTCGTAAGTGTGAAACACGTCCCCAGGTCACTTTTTCTCAGTGCCTTTGTCACTTCAAACAGTCACTAAATGAATCGTAATTTGAGGACGGGCTGTAACTGGTTCGATCCACTTTTCTGTGGTCGGCCTCTTCTGCGGTCTTTTAGCCTTAAAAGAACATTTTTATTTTATTTTATTATTATTATTATTATTTTAAAAAGGACCGGTTGCTAAAAGTAGAACAAAGTTTGCAAAATGAAGATTTTTACAAGTCCGCCCATCCAGAGGCTATAAAAATAGCTCCCGTTTTCCAGAGGCTCTGGCAGTTTCCCTTGTTGGAAAAGAAACCAGCTCTTGATTGGAAAAATTTAAAAAAAATAAAATAAAGAAATGAGATTATTGCAATTTTTCTCTGCTTTCTGGCGAGGCTGCATTGCGTGGGTTTTTGGGGAGCCTCCCTGAATCGGATGGGGAGAAAAGGACCCCCGTTTTCTGGGTCCTAAATCTTCGGGCGGACGACGTGAGCTGCTTTCGGTGGTCTTATCGCTGCCGGCCAGATCCCTCGAGGGTTTTAGCCAAAAATGGCCTTTCAGGTGACGAGGCCTGGAACTCGTTCCCCTTCTCTTATCATTCAGATAACGGTCGTGTTTGCGGATGGTGGATTGCTAAGAACCTCGCTGGCATTTCCGCACGGTTGGCCTGCGAACGTGGACGGGCACCATCACCACGGCTGCTAAGAGGGGTTTGGCTCCAGCCCCTCTTCTCCCCCCCCTCCCCCCCCCCCCTTTGTGGGCTCTGGAGACAAATGAGGAATGCATGCCAAGGATTTTTTGGTGGGCCTTTCCAGAACTGAAATTAGCAGCTGGTCCCCGCGGATTTTCTCGCCGCGCAGCTCTCCGGAGCCGGGTTTAAAGCATGCTTCGAATTCCTCGCCGAACCCAAGAAAAACCTTCCCTGTGGTTGAAGCAGACGGGGGAAAAAAACCCCGATTTATCCTTTCCCTCTGGATTCTCCACAGCATAATTTCTTTCCGAAGTTTCTTCCAACGGGAAAAAAAGAGACCGAATTTTCCCGTGAATTTCCCAAATTGATATGGACTGCATTAGGTTTTTTTTTTAAAAAAAAACACCTCAACTTATAAACATTCGTTTAGTGATCCAAGTGACAACAGCGCTGGAAAACTTGATTTAGGACCATTATTCAGAATTAGGGCCGTGTTTCACATTTTGAGGACTGTCAACTCATCCCCACGATCGTGTGATTAAAATTAAAAGACGCTCGCCGATGGACTCGTATTTATGACGGCCGTAGCGTCCCCGGGGTTGCGTTATCCCGCTTTGGCGACCTGACGAGCAGAGCCCAGGGGGAAGCCAGATTCGTTTAACGACCGTGTTACTAGCTTAAGAACCACAGTGGTTCGCTTAACAACCATAGCAAAGGTTGCTTCATGAATGACTCACTTAGCACTAGAAATGTTGGGCTCCGTTGTGGTTGTAAGCGGAGGACTATGTCTAACGTGGTTGGATTTTGTCTCCCGCTTAGAGGTGACAAATGAATTTTTTTTTTCACCATCCTCTCTTCCCCGCGCCCCCCCACCTCCCACCCGGGGGTCACACCTGTTGCTGTCACACTTGGCGTTTCATAATCGGAACCGGCCGAAGGAACATTCTGTGCGTAACTCACAACTCCTGGCCGACAACTCCTCTAGAGGGTTCTTGCGAAAACGAAAAACAGGCAAAGGAAGAAGCTCTCGTTTTGCATCGTGTGCAATTGGGGTGTTTACTAGGGATATTAAGGGAAGGGGAAACTTGCATTTTCCGAAAAAGTTTCCTTTCCATCAAGAAATCTGAAGCTTTTTCTTTACACGCCCTACAATCTCGATTAATAAGAAGGATATTCAGGTAGTGAGAGCCAATTGGGTGTTGGGTTTAAGGCGTCAGGCTAGAAACTGGGAGACGGTGAGTTCTAGTCCCGCCTTAGCCATGAGTAATTATTAATTACCGTATTTTCCGGCGTATAAGACGACGGCGTATAAGACGACCCTCCTCAGAGCCATTTAAGGCTTGTCAGAGCCTTATGGGCTGGTCTGCCTGGTTACAGGAGAATGAGACCCGGCGTATAAGACGACCCCCGACTTTTGAGAAGATTTTTGTGTGTTAGAAAGTAGTCTTATACGCAGGAAAATACAGTAATTGTTATCAATTCTTTTTCTTGATCTGCAGAGATGACTCGGCGGAAGTTGATGTCTATAACCCCGCCAAGAATCAATGGGACAAAATTCCTCCGATGCTCCAGGTAGGTAAGAGGTGTTGCAAATTTAAGAGGAGGGGACTTCAATTCTCAATGGACAGCACTCCAGAGGGCCAGCGGTTCATGGGGTGCCCTCTCCCTTCCTTGGAAGAGATTTATAGCTCCCGCTGCCTTCAGAAAGTTCAAAACATCCTTAAAGATCCATCTCATCCTGGGCCCCCTTTTTCTTTTCTTTTTTTTTTTGAACTATTACCATCTGGCAGACGGTACAGGGCGATAAAAAACAAGGAGAAATAGGCTGAAAAATAGGCTGCCTCTCCCATGTCCTTGGAATGGACTCAATGGCGTAAAAATGCCAGATTCAGCCTGAACATCTGGCTGACCGTGCGACCAGCCATCATAAATAATAATTTTCGGTATGTTTTCTTTCCTTTTCTCCATCCTAGGTGCACGTCGGAGGAAGCTTGGCCGTGCTCGGAGGTAAACTTTACGTCTCCGGCGGTTACGACAATACCTTTGAACTCTCCAGCATGGTGGAATCGTACGATCCCGAGACCCGGAAGTGGAGCGTGGCCGGCCAGTTGCCGCAACCCATTTTTTGGCACAACAGCGTCAGCATCTTCCGACAGTTCATGCCGACGACCCTGGAGGAGGAGGAGGAGGAGAAGCGGGCGCTGGAGGACCCCTTTGCTCCCAGCCCTCCGCGACAAGACTTGCAGGAGCTGCGTTAAGGGGTCGAGTGGTTGTTGTCGGTGGTCCTGTGGTACCCCCCCGGGGGTTGGGAGGTGGTGTTACCCCATTGTCCAAGTTGGTTGGCACGCTTCGTCCTGTCCTGCAGCTCCAGGAACGGGGTGGCGTTGCAGGGCGGTGCCCGAACGATTGAGGGGGTGGACAGAGGTTTTGGGGTTCAGACATGGGGGTGGAAGGCGGAAGGGAAGGGAAGGGAAGGCCTTCCGTGCGAGGGGAGGGTCAGAAATGCAGCCTGGGGTGCAAAAGCCAAACCAGAATGTGTCCATTCCCCCGGGGTTGGGATAGATGACCTCAAGGGGACCCTTCCCGGGTTCTCCTCCTGCCCTCTCCCCACTCTTCCCATTTCTCACAATCTGGATGGTCCCAGAGAGAAAGGTCTGGATGGGGAGATTGGTCCACTGTGGGCTAGCCGAGGGAGGTTTTTTTCATCTGGGGTTGGGATGGATGACCTCAAGGGCACCCTTCCCGGATTCTGCCTCTCTGTCATCACCCAGTCAAGCTGACCAGAGCTGCTGTCTTTTGACACACCGTGCCATCCATTCCTTGGTATTTGCTGGAGGGGGGTGGGGGGGGATGGATCGGGTTGCCTGTCCCGCACTGAGCAAGGGGTTGGACTGGATGCCCTCTATGGCCCCCTTCCCCTTTACATTTCTGTCGTTCTGCATCTGGAGAGAGAGAGGCCATATATTTTTTTTTTTCCTGGGAGTAATTGCACATCGAGCCAGTGTGCCTTGGAGGCGAAAAAAAAGCCTCGTGTTAATGCCTGGGTAATAAACCATGAATGATGGGTTATATGGCGCACCAGCTGAAAATGAGCTGCTGTGCAGGAACGGAAACCCTGCTGAATCCGACTTTGGGTGTGCCTTAGATTGAGGGGGAGCCTTGATTTTTGCCATATGTGACACCACACTGACCGGTTGCTTGCCTTTTGCGAGTGGATTTTTGCAAAATTAAAAGCAAAACATGGATTATGGAATCCCTGCGGAGCAAGGGGATATCCCCAGCATCTTCTTCCAGGTGGATAATCCTGGTTAATTTCATTCACGGTTTTGTTCGCGCCTGGCTCTTCTCTCCTCAGCCAGACAACCCAGCCCTTTCAATAAACCACAACTAAACCAACTTCCGCTTTAGCAAAATGGCAACCAAGCCATTGTGGGGCCTTCTGAACGTTTGATACACTCAAAAATTATTTCGACTCCCCCCCCCCCCCCCCCCCGTAACTTTGGCAAGACCTTAAATTTTACCAAATGAAGAGATTTTTAAAGTTTTTTTTTTAAGGCTGAATTCACGCCCTCCCTTTGCCATTCATTCATCAAGAGGACTAGCGTCTTGGAAAAAAAATAATAAAACGATTATCCTTTTGCAGTTTTTTTTAAGGAGACTATTATTCCCCATGGCCTGTAATCTCTACGATGGAGAAAAAGTTTTTTTTTTAAATAGACTTTTCAATTTTTACGCACTGGCCTAGAATGGATGTAGCATGGCTCTAGAACGGAGGTAAAAGAGAGAGATCGCAACAGCAATGCAGGAAGAAAAGAATTATTTTCTTCTTCCATTGCTGCTTCGTTCTCCATTTTACCCACTGCAACTTGCAATTGCAAACCCCCCTCCCATAAGTCCTCGATTTACAAGTTTACTTAGTGAGCATTCGAAGTTACGACGGCACTAAAAAAAAGTGACTTATGACCGTTTCCTTACGACTGCTGTAGCATCCCCTCGTGGTCACGTGATCAAAAATTCAGCCGCTCGGCCACAGACTCACATTTACGACGGTTGCAATATCATGGGGTGAAGCGATCCCCTTTTTACGACCTTCCGACAAGCGACGGCAACATCACGACCGTGTCACTAGCTTAGCAACGGCAGTTGGACTCACTTAACGACTGCAGCAAGGAAGGTTGTAAAAGGGGGCAAAATTCACAGAACTGTTTCACTTCGCAGAAATGTTGGGCTCCATCGCGGTTGTTAAATCGAGGACTGCCCTGTATTTAAAGATAGGCGTGTATTTTTACGTGGTCCTGCTTTTGATACTTTCCAATGTACGAGAATAATTATTATATTTTGGGGTGGTGGGGATCTGTTTCAAGAAGTGGGGGGGGGAAGAGTTTGCAACCTGCAAACCTCTTGTTCCCAAGTGGGATGTTCGGACAACATTTTTGTATTTATTTGAATGTTTTAAATGTAGTCCTTTGCACTCGGCCAAACGTACTGTAGATTTTCTTTCTCCTTCGAAGCAAAGATAATATTCTGGTTTTGGTAAAGCTTCTTTCGAAAAGCTTGAAACGTGCCAAATAAAATGTGTGTGTTGAGATTGCCAGAATCTGCTTGGGGAAGGCCGGGGGGGGGGGGGCGGGAGAGGACAGGGTGTGTGTTTTGCACGGAGGGGGGGGGTCTCCATCCCGTCCCGCTGGACGAAAATTCACTATTTTGAAAGCAGGAAAAAAAAATGTATTTGTTTGGGTCCAGATCAGGGGTGAAATGCTCCTGGTTCAGACCGGATCGCCTGATCCGGTAGCGATTGTGGTGGGTTGTTCAGAGAACTGGTAGCAATTGCGGCATGAGACTCCACCCCACCCGCCTGGTTTTGTATCATCTGCACATCTGCAAAGGTTTTGCTTTTTGGCTTTTAAAAGTAAAAAAAAAAGGCTCTTGACGATCACAGCTGTGCCTCGCGATCATCAAGAGCCTTTTTTTACCTTTTAAGAGGTTTTTTTTTTTACAACCTATTCGGCCAAATAGATTGTAAAAAAATGCTTTTAAAAGATTAAAAAAAGATCACAGCTGATCACACACACACACACCTGTGCTGTTCTATTTACCCCCATGCCTCCTTTTGGCATGCACTGCATGCAAAAACATTTGGTGTGTGGTGTGCGCTGTGCATGCACTGTGCATTTCACCACTGGTCCAAATCTGTTTCGTCACCTGTTTTCAGAGCTGGGATAAGCCACCATTCCTGGTTTGCCTCGCATGGGGGTGGGGACGGTTTCTTCCCCTCCAGTGAGAAGGTGGGAAAAGTCGTAAAACCAGAGAAAGAACGTGTTTGCAAATTTTTTTTACGCCTGGTTGTGTAACTAAGGGACATGAAGAGTTTGATAAAAAGAGAGAAAAATATTCCATTTTTTGTCGGGGGAAAAAAAGGAGACAAACTGCATTTAGAGGTCTTCCATTCCAACCCCCTGCCCAGGGGGAGACCCTAACCCTAAACCATTCCAGACAAAACGGTTGGCTCATCTTTTATTATGGGAAGCACGCCGCTACATCCCACAGTTGTTCGGGATGGTGATGAGGAAGGCCTGTTCGGTGACTTCGGCGGGGCCCAAATTCTCGTTGGAGCAAAGTCTCTGTCCGGCGGGGAGACCCACGTTGGGGCCGCTCTGGGCCAGGGCCTCCACGATCACCTCCGCGGAGCCCACCTCCAGGACGTTGGGGGCCTGCAAAGCCACCACCACCACCTTCTCGTCCTCGATAACCAGGTTGCGCAGCTTCCTCTGGCGAGGGTTGTAATTCTTGACTCGGTCGTGGATTTCCATGTGGCGCCTCAGGTGAGCCTGGCGGGGAGAGAGAGAGAGAGAGAGAGAGACGGGGGAGAAAGTCAAGGAAGGTCCCTAAATTCAACCACCCCCTCGTTGACTTCAGGACACAAGGGTTACAAAATTGGAAGGGACCTTGGAGGTCTTCTAGTCCAACCCTCCTAGACAAATGGCTGTCCAGTCTTTTCTTAAAAGACCACTAGTGATGGAGCACCCACAAGCTCTTCTGTCTGTCTGTCCATTCATCCATCCATCCCTCCGTCTGTCTGTCATCTGTCTGATCTCAGAAGCATAGGACCACAGGGGCTGGAAGAGACCTTGGAGGACTTCTAGTCCAACCCCTTGCTCAGACAGGAGACCCTAGACCACTCTGGACAAATAAGAGTCAATCTCTTCTTGAAATCCTCCAGCAATGGAGCATCCACAACCTCTGGAATTAAGTTGTTCCACTGATGACTCTCCCCCTCTCTCTATCTCTCTCTCTCTCCCTCTCTCTCCACCCCTCTGTATCTCTCTCCCCCTCCTCTGTATCTATGTCTCTCTCTCTCTCTCCATTTCTCTGTATCTCTGCCTCCCCCATCTCTCTCTCTCTCTCTCTCCCTCTGTATCTATGTCTCTCTCCCCTCTATATCTCTGCCTCCCTCGCTCCATCTCTCTATATCTCTCTCTCCCTCCCTTCTGTATCTCTCCCTCTTTGTATCTCTGCCTGCCTCCCTCCATCTCTCTCTCCCTCTCTTTGTCTCTCTCTCCTCATCTCTCTCTCTGTCTCCCCCTCTCCCCATCTCTCTGTATCTGTCTCTCCTGTTCTCTCTGTATCTCTGCCTCCCCTCCCTCCATCTCTCTGTATCTCTCTCTCCCTATCTTTGTCTCTCTCTCTCTCTCCCTATCTCTGTATCTCTGCCTCCATCTCTCTGTATCTGTCTCTCTCCCGTTCTCTTTGTATCTCTCCCCCTCCCCTCTGTCTCTCTGTCTCTCTCTCCCTCTATTTATGTCTCTCTCTCTCCCCATCTCTCTGTATCTCTGCCTCCCCTCCCTCCCCCATCTCTCTGTATCTCTCTATGTATGTCTCTCTCTGTATCTCTGTCTCTGCCCTGGCCGCTTCTCCATCACTCTTACCTTCTCTGGCCAGGTGAGGAGTGACTGGGAAGGGAGGGTGACGGGTGGGGGACACATATTCCAGAGGGGTGGTGGGACACATATTCCAGAGCCACAGGTTGCTGGCCCCTGATTTAGACTTCTATACCGCTTCACAATGCTTTTACAGCCCTCTCTAGGCGGTTTACAGAGCCAGCATTATTGCCCCCCCAACAATTTTGGGTCCTCATTTTACCCACCTCGGAAGGACGGAAGGCCAAGTCAACCTTGAACCGGTCAAGATTGAACTCCAGGCAGTGGGCAGAGTTTGCCTGCAGTACTGCATTCTAACCACTGCGCCACCGTGGCTCATAGAAGGCGGAAAGAACCCAGCACACACAATACCTGCCGTGTGAATTTGTACCCGCATTCCGTACACTCGAACTTCCGCATCCCTTTATGTCGACGGACATGGACCCTCAGCTGTTCCACCGCTACGAGGAGAAAACCGGTTAAGCGGAGGCAGGATCCCACACCTTTGATCCCCCCAGAGAGAGAGAGAGAGAGTCTGGAGTCAACCAGGCCTTCCCTGCTCCACCCCCCAGGAAAGGGCGCCACTGGGTAAGCTCCTTCCTTCGCAGCGTGGGAGAAACGTGGCGCGGGTTTTCCCCGATCCGGCCATTACCTTTGAACGTTTTCCCGCAGATCTGGCAGAAGTGCGGCCGTCCTTCCTGGTGCCGGCTGGCCACGTGCCTGAGGAGCGGGCCTCGCTCAGTGAACCTCTGGGCGCAAAACTCGCAGCTGAAGGGGCGCTCCCCCGTGTGAGTCCGGTTGTGCTTATCCAGGCTCGCTGCGGGCAAGGACAAAAATCAGACAAGAGATGAACCTGCAGGATGAGGTGGCTTTGTCTCACACTTGTGACCGGATCTCTTGGGCGTCCTTCCCAACTTGACGGAGAGAGACACCTGATCCTGGTTCATCATCATCTTTTAATGACCCCATAATCCCTTGCGGAGTGCAGTCTGGGCAACTGAAAGGAGCTAGCAGAGGGTTGAAGGGCCAGATGCCCTTCCTGTTGCCAGTACGGAATGTCGTTCGGCAGATATATATATTCTCATTGTGCTCAGAGAGAAATATCTGTCTCTACCTAGGATCGAACTCACAGCCTCCTGATTGTGAAGCGAGAGCTCCATGTCAAGGCCATCGCACCACTGTTACACACCTGATCCTGATTTTTTTTTTAAAATTTGATTTATATGCCGCCCTTCTCCAGAGACTCAGGGCAGCTTACAATGCGTTAAGCCTGATTGTTATTAATTTAGCGTGTGGCATCAACAGGTAGTCCTCGACTTACAACCACAATTGATCCCCAGGTTTTGGAAGCTAAGTGAGACAGTTAAGTGAGTTTCGCTTAGTGACTTCGGACCATTTTTCACACTGATGACCGTTTTTAGTACCCACACGCTCACGTGATCAAAATTCAGGCGCTCGGCCAGTGTCTCATTTTTATGACGGTTGCAGCATCCTGTGGGTCAAGCTTTGCAAGCTTCTGGCAAGCAAAATCAATACTGTTCAATTAGCAATATTGTTACTACCTTAACAACCGCAGGGATATCCTTAACCACCCTGTAAAATGGGGCAAAACTCACTTAACAAATGTCTCGCTTAACAACCGAAATCTGGGGCTCCACTGTGACCGTAACTCGAGGACTATCTGAGCAGAGCCGGAAAGAATCCTGCTCTGTCCAGACGATCCAGCTCGCTTCCCGTTCAGCCGGTGGAGCAATGATGGTATTCAGACAGTTCTATCCGGTTCGGGCGAATCTGTAGCGGAGACTGTAGGTGGCTCCGCCCACCCACCCAGATGTAATCACGTCCCGTTTTTGACGCTCCCTGCGCATGCACGGAGGTGGCTAATCGTGCGCGCTCACATTTGCGAAGCGGTAGCAAAGGTAAGTGAATCCCACCCCTGCGGTGGAGTCAACACCTCGGCTCCGTGCAACAGCCAGATCACCAGAGAGGAGGGAGCCGAGAACTACGTCTCCCCGTACCTTGCGTGCGGAAGGTTTTCCCGCAGAGGTGACACTGGAAGGGTTTCTCGCCCGTGTGGGTCCGAAGGTGCATGTTGAGGTTGGCTTTCTGGGTGAAGGCGTGCTGGCAGAACTCACAGACGTGCGGCCGTTCGTTCCTGGCGAGGAGAGGAAGCACCCCGTCAGATAGACTGCAGTGTCCCCAGCAAGCTGAAGCTCGCCCATTCCTTCCCCTGCTGGCACCTGTGCTTGGCCTTAACGTGCATCTGCAAGCCGTTCCGGCTGGACGCGCGGTGGCCGCACTCTTCGCAGACGAAGAGCTTCTCGCCGCGGTGTTTGAAGGCTTCGTGGAGGTTCAGCTCCGTGCGCGAGAGGAAGCATTTGGAGCAGGAGGAGCACTGGAGGAGAAGAGACGGGCCGGGATGAGGAAAGGGGCAGGTTGCTTCTAACCTGTCAGTGTTGGAGGCTTCCTTCCTCCCGCCAAGTCTCAAGCGGCTTGTCGCGGGAGGGGGAAAGGCGGGTTTCCAATATTCTTCCTTACTGGCTTGCCACACCTGCGTGCCTTTGTGAATGTGTCCGGCCCTGAAAATGTGGCTAAACAGGACGGCATTACGCCGGGGCGGTGCAGTGGCCCAAACACAGTCGACGCTACGGATTCACCCGAACCGGCTTAATACCACCTCTTGGAATGGAACACCCCGCTGATGCTTACTCACCGCGTGCGGCTTGGGTGCTCCGTGCAGCTTGATGAGATGGCTTTGCAGCTCCTTCTTCTGCATGAACTGCTGGATGCAGGAACAGCACTGCAAAAGAGGCGGGCGTCGCTTAGCGCCAAGGGGCCATCGAGACAGGGTGAGGACTGGAGCTGTTTCCTTCCCCCCCACACTCCCACTCCCCGGGATGCTTCGATTGGGCCGGGTTGGCAATTCCAACCACGTTGTCGGAGAAGAACTCAACAAAGATGCACAACAGAAGCTGAATTCTCCCTCAATGGCGGTTTCTACGACATGCATGTCAGTTTTCACATACAGCTGTAAGGGCTGGGAAGCATGGGTCCAGCCACAGCTGGGCTGTCAGGAGCAATTTCTCAGCATGCCACCCATTCGTGCCCAGCCACACACTCGAGCGCAAGGCAGGCTCACCTTGTAAGGCATCTCGCCCGTGTGGGTCACCATGTGCAGCCGGAGTTCGACCCGCTTCTTGAAGACCTCTTGACAGACAGAACACGTGTGCACCTGCCGGGGGACGGGAGGAGGGGGGGACGGGAAGACAAGAGAGATGAGTCAAGCTGAAACCATGAACAAGCCTTTCATCTTACTCCACCCACCTTCCCAGCCCTGTGAAGAAGCTGGTTCTCTCTTAGGAGGAGGTTCTGGAGAACTTCCGAGACCAGCTTTGCAACACAAGTCAGCTTTCTTTTTCCAAGTTGACTACTTGACCCTCCAACTCTCCAACCAGGAGAAATGACCTGCTGTTTCACATACCTGCTCCGACCGGCTCACGCAGTTCCTGGCTTCGTGATCCAGCAGGTTTTCCTTCCGGAAGTAGCACTTCCCACACTTGGAACATTCAAAGGGCTTCTCCCCTGTGTGCTTCCTTTCAAGGGGTGGAGGAAAATATCACAAAAATGGGGTCGAATTAGCAATGTTGGACTTCGGTCCTTCCAGGGAGAGGGAGGCTGATGACTGGTCATTCCAGGGAGTGAAGTGGATCATTGGTCATTCCAGGGAATGAGGTCGACCAGGGAGTGAGGTTTATGAATGGTCATTCTAGGGAGTGTGTTTGAGCATGGTCATTCCTAGAAAACTGATCATCGGTCATTCCAAGGAGTGAGGTTGATCATTGTTTGTTCAGGGGTGGGGTTAGTTAATCACTGGGCACTCCTGGCCTGCTCTCGAGTTACTACAGACCAGGGGAGAATAAGAAACCGGAGAAATGGCACAGCAGCCAAAAATAGATTCCATGCTTCTCTCTCTCAAGGCTGTATCCCAGGGTTACCCACAGCAGCCGGAGGGGAGTGATCTCTACAACCCATGAATGTGATCGATGATGCACCCTGCGCAGGAGGAGGGAAACAGGGTCATAATTGGGCCCGTAAATTACGTAGGCTTCACTTGGGAATGTGCTGACATGAAGCTCCTAATAAATAGCTGGATTTCTTTTGACGCTTGGCTCGAGGCTCCTGATTTAATTAGGGCATCCGCGGGGACCCTGACACCCTTCTTTCCTCCCTCCACAGACGCCCCAAACTTACCTGTTGTGGACCTTCAGATAATATTTGCTGAGGAAAGACTTATGGCAGGTGGGACATTCAACCGGTTCAGCCGTGCCTCTGCGGGGTCTGAGGGCCGCAGCCTTGTGATGGTGGCCGTTTCCGGTGCTTTTGGAGCTGCCGCCACTGCTGCTGCGAGAGGCTCTGGTTAAAGACGGTCTTTTTCTCGCCCGGATGCTCTTTTGATCGGGGACGTAATCTTCATCCGTGTCATCTTTTTCCCTTCCTCCGTTGTGATCTTCGGAAGGGAGATCGCTCGATCCGAGGACCTCTGGGGTCTCCTGCTGGGAAGGAAGAACATGGCTGCTTGTAGAATACCTCCCCCCCCCCCCGCTCAAAAGCAGAATCGCATTAGATTGTCCCAGGACCTCAATGAGGGCTGGTTGCTTGACCAGTCCAAACATGTAAACATTTTAAAAAAAAATAAGCTAGGGGCACTCCAAATTCGCCCCTCTCCAAACAGAGCAACCTGCATCAAATTGCCCACAATTTTTTCAAGGCCCCCATAAATTTCCCTCTTCCACCACACCTTTTTCCACCCCCCCCCCCCCGTCCCTCCCCTCCCCTCTTCCCCCCGTTTTTCTGGGTCAGGAGCAGACAAGGGCAATTCCTAGAGAGCACGTTACTCCGCACGCAACCTCATGACTGGCGCCCGCGTCCTCGGCGGCTTCGTTTTTCAGGGGCCGTTTAAGTTCCTTACATTCCGGGGTATCCTTTACGTCGCCTGCGTGGCTTACAACGTTAGTTTTGGGGAGCCTTTTCAACTTCCCCCGAGGGAGGGCAGGGCCGTCCTGTGGCCCCTGAGCTCCTTTGACGCCCCGGGTCTGGGGACTTTCCGAGGCGGGGGGGTTGGGGGGCTCAGCCTCGCAAATCGATTCCTCCGCCGGCAAAGTGGCATCAGGAACTTCGTCGCTGGGAACTTCGCCGCTCTGCGAGAGGCCGGCTTGAAACTCCTGGCACAGCTGGATGGCCTCTGGGATGCAGAGCTCCTTGGCCGTCTCCAGCAGCTTGTCCCGGTTATCCGAAGTGACGGCCAGGTGGCCGGTGTAGAAGAAGTCGAGGAGGAGGGTGAAGGCTTCCACGAAGGAATCCGGGAGGATGATTTTGCTGGCAGCCACACCGTGGTTATAAGTGGTTTGGAAGAAGGCACTGCAGCAAGCCAGGACGCTCCAGTGGGCTTTGAAAACCAGGCTGCCCACGGCTAGGGTGGCATCGCAAAACTGGCCTTTCTGGCGCTGGCGGTTGAGCTCTTGAAGGACCCGCACACTGTGCTGGGCAAAGATGGCCTCCTCCATGGCACGCTGGAAGAGAAAGGACGACGGTCTTTCTCAAAATCTACAACTTGTCCCACCGCCCCCTTACATTTATGGAACTCGGCCTGGGGCTCTTTGCAAAGACAGGAAGAAGGTCCCCGTGCAAGGGGGTGTGCAATGCTCCCCAAGGGCCAGAAGAGGCGCATGGGTCTTGGAGTCCCACCCCCTCCAACTGTGGTGCAAACTCCAGCTCGGCGGTGTGCGTGCGTGGGTGTGTCTTTGCAAAGATGGGAAGAGGAGAGTCCCTGTGCAATGGGGTGTGCGATGAGCGTGCAAAAGGTATGCAACGGGCACACGAGGTTCCCCAAGGGCCAGAAGAGGCACATGGGTCTTGGAGTCCCACCCCCATCAATCTTGGTGCAACTCGGCCTGGGGTGGGCGGGCTGTCTTTGCAAAGGTATGCAATGAGCGTGCAAATCGTTCAATCGGTGTGCAATGAGCGTGCAAAAGGTAGGCAACGGGCACGCAAGGGCCAGAAGTGGCACATGGGTCTTGGAGTCCCACCCTCCCCCCCCCCCAACCTTGGTGCAACTCCAGCTCGGTCTAGTAAGGGCTGAGCCTTTGCAAAGGTGGTCCTGGCTCAATGGGCGTGCAAGGGCCGGCAGAGGCGCATGGGTCCTGGAGTCCCAAATGGTTGCAAACCAGCTCTGCCTGCAGGGACGGTCCCATCATGCCCAGCCCGGCAGAGCAACCCGCAGAAAGGCTCCTCCCCAGCCCTCTCAGCCGGCAAAGACCCCACCAACCATCAGCAAGTCCACCCCAGGCTCACCTCGCCTGCGCGCCCCCCCCACTCACTGCGCCCGCCGGCAAAAGCAGCGCAGCGCCGCCATCTTGGCCCGGGCAGAGACGCGCGTGACGTCACCAGGGGGGGTGGGCGTGGCATGCTAATGAGGGCGCGCGGGCCACGCCCCTCCGGCCACGCCCCCCCCCGCCGCGCGCGACACGTGAGGATTCTGGGTTTTTACAGAGGGCAGGCAGGTGTACCACGCAGCCCATGCTTCCCAGCCAGCCCATGGATGGGATTGGTGATCCCAGGGCAGGAATTGATTTTAAAAATTGATTTTTTTTGCCCTTTTTTTAAAAAAAAAAACAAAGTATTTTTAACCTGTTTTAGGACACATTAAATATAGTCTTAAAACTTTTTTTTTTTAGTTTTTTATACAAGTATATAATATTTTTTGATAACCCTATTCATTCTTAATATTAAAGTTTAATCCCCATGAACCTTTTGCTGCAGATTTGCTAAGGTGGGGAATTCTGGAGAGTGGAAGCCCACCCAGCTTCTCCTCTGGCTATGTGATTTTTCCTCTCCTGGGAATGAATATTTAGGAAAAGGTTTCCCCCTCCCAGCATCTCCCAAAAAATAAATAAAAGTTAAATCATTTTGCTCTTTGCAGATCTTTAAGGGCTTCTTTTTAATTCAACTGCCTGAAGCATTCCCGGAAGGTGGTATCCAAGTGAAGAAGGGGCTTGTCTATTGTTTCGCAGCTCTATCAACACCACAGGAGGAGGAGGAGGAAGGCGAGAGGCGTGGTGGGCTGTCCTCTCGCGAGAGTCCCCGAGATTTCGCGAGACTACGGCCCAGCCGTCGCTGTGGAGACCTCCTCGCTGCACCGGGGACACTCGGATGGCGAGCCGGCGCGGCCGGCGCCGCTTGGTCGGCCCGAAACGGCTCCAAAACGGAGCACCTCGACGAGAAAAGCCGCCTCCGCCGGAGCTCCCCGCTGAGCCGGCTACCCTGACGGCCGCCGAAGCCCGCGAAGGCCGCGCGGTGGTGCTGCTCCCTGCGGAGCAAGTAAGAGAGGGGCGGGGCCATGCAAACGAGAGGGGCGGGGCCATGCAAATTTCCTTAGGGGGCGGTGCTTTTTGTTTCTATAAGCTGCTTCCGCGTTTGGATGCTATTTGAATGGCAGGTCGTTGTGGGTGGATCTTTGGGGGGGCTCCTCCCCTTTTGGGGGGGGCTTTTTGTGTCTTCCCCACTGGATTACTCCCCCCCCCCCAGGACTAAATAATGAATACAGGCAGTCCTCGATTTATGATCACAATTGAGCCCAAAAATTCTCATTCCCAAGCAAAACGGTGGCGAATAAGAGGTTTTTTGCCCCCTTTTACGACCTTGGTCATTAAGTGAATCCCTGCCATTTTTAAGTTAGCAACAGGGTTTCTGTTAAGTGAAATCCGGCTTCCCTTGTTCACTTCGCCTATTGGGAAGGTCTGCAAAACGGGATCTGACACCGCGACCGTCGTAAGTATGAATCAGCCGCTAAGGGGGCCCAATTTTGATCACGTGACCACAGGGATGTGCAAAACGGTCGCAAACTCTGAAAAGTGTTCCGAAGTCACTTGTTTTAAGTGTTTTGTCGTAACTTTGGTCGCTAAATGAATTGCCGTAAGTCGGGGATCACCCATAACAGCTACGTGTCTCCAATCTTGTTCTGTGTGTTTTTTTTTTCCTCTCCAGACTCTGACCTTCACGGGCAAGTGTCGCCTGACGTGCCTGTATGGATCCGTGCAGGTTTTGGGGTTCACCATTGCTCCGGACCAGCCCCCTTATGACCTCTATTCCCCCCACACTTACTGCGCCCTCACCATCGAAGCTGCCGCCGGCATCGAGGACCCGGAAAAAACAGAGAAGGAGGTGAAACAGGAGGCCAAGGCCGTCCTGCGAGCACACTTGGTACCCCAGGGTAAGGAGTGCGAGACTGACCAGGTTTGTTTAATTCCATATATTTGCTTGAATTAAATCTCTGGCTTCCTCCTTTGTTTTTCAGAATCCCGAGTCCGACTCCTCAAAAGCTTTCGGCCAGACTGCTCCATCCTTTTGCTAGAGCAGCTGGACACGCCGGTGACCCAGTTCATTCTCAGCCACCCGGAATTCGCCCAGCTCTTCAGAGCGAAAGTGAGTTCCGCATGGGCCTAAAAGTACAGCCGCTCTTTAGCACTTAACAGCCCACGATTGAAACGATCGCTAAATTTTCAGTAATTTTTCAACGGCCGCTTTAAACGAAGTTCACTGAACAATTCTTGGATGAGAGGCGAAGCGTTTTCTAAAAAGGAGAAAGAAAAAGAAAAAGCAGTTGCCTTTTGGAAAAGACACCTTTGCTTTTACAGAGGTGGCTGTAGAAATTGATGAATAAATAAAGGGAGAAAGGGAGAGAAAAGGGAGGGAAGGAAGGAAGGAAAAGAAAGAGAGGGAAAGAAAAGAAAGAAAGGGAAGAAAGAAAGGAAAGAGAGAGAAAGGAAAGAGGGAAAGAAGAGAAAGAAAAAAAAACAGACAATAAGACAAGAAAGAAAGGAAGGAAGGAAGGAAGGAAGGAAGGAAAATAAGACAAAAAGGAAAGGAAAGGAAAGGAAGGAAGAGAGAGAGAGAAAGACAATAAGACAGCAAAGAAAAAAGAAAGACAATAAGCCAGAAAGGAAGGAAGGGGAAGGAAAGGAAAGGAAAGGAAAAATATTGTGTCCAGAGTGATCATTGCTCCTGTGTAGAAGAGCGAAACCACAGCACGCCTTCCTTCTGATTTTTGCCTCCCCCAAGGTCCCTTATGGCTAATCCCCCTCCTCTCTTTTCCTCTCTAGAAACAAGGCTCTTCCCCTGTCATCCCAGAAGATCCAGTGCTGGCTTCTGCCGGCCTTGGGCAGCTGGACCCCGGCAGCGGCCTGCTGGTATCCCAGAGCATGCGTTCGGCCGTCGGGGAGCTGATCCATGCTTGCCAGGGTGAGTAGCTCAGGAGCAGTGGTTAGGTTTGTGGTTGTTGCTGTTTTGTCTTTAGAAATAGCCCTTCTCCTCGAATATTTTTTTATGAGTTGATCAAAATACAAAACAGAGAAACGCAAAGAGAGCAACGGGAAAACGGGAGCGAAAAAGGAAAAGAGGAAAAAAGCGCGAGGAAAGAGGGCGGGGGGAATGTTGACTTCCAACTTATGTCGGTGCATTCCCTGGTTGTGGTTCGTAAGTCGAGGACTCCCCCGTGCTCCGAATTCCCTCCCCGTGCTGAATTCTTGAATCTTCACCCCAAAATCTTATCTCAAAAGGTTCTTTTCTTGCTTTTTTTAGTGGAAGATGAAGGCTGCCCAGTTATCTTAGTTTGTGGCCCGAAAAGCGTCGGAAAGTCAACATTTAACAGATACCTGATGAATCTTTTACTAAACCAGTGAGTGGTCCGTCCCCCTCCCCACCCCCTTTCTGGCTCTCTTTAAACTCGGTCTGTTGTTTTGTATTTTTCTTGAATTATTCCCGGATTGTTTTTCTCTCTTTTTTTTTCTTTTTTCAATTCCAGCCTTCCCTGCCTCGAATACTTGGAATGCGATTTGGGACAGCCGGAGTTCACCCCACCGGGGTGCATTTCCCTGGTGAATGTGCGGGAACCCCTTTTGGGTAAGTGGCTTACAGATTTTTTTTAATTTTTTTTTAAAAACAGCTTTGAAAAAACAAAGAAACAGCCTGAGGAACTTTTGACATTAGGATGACGGGCAGTAGAGAAAAATGAGGAGCAAAATAAAGAAGTTGGTTATTAAGGGAGGGTGATGGACAGTTGAGAAATATACATACATACATACATACATACAGAGAGAGAGAGAGAGAGAAAGAGAGGGGTAGGAGATGGACGGATGGACGGATGGATAGGAGATAGATGGATAGATGCAATTTTCGTCCCCGATGCCTCTTTTCGCTTCAGGTCCACCGTTCGCCCACCAGTGCTCCCCTCGCAAAATGGCCTACTACGGGGACACCTCTTGTGAGCACGACACCGAGCGATACCTCGACACCCTAAAATACGTCTTTGGAGGCTACGAGAGAGACGTCCCTCTGCTGATCAACACCATGGGCTGGGTGAAAGGTAGGCGGGGGTGGGAGGGTCTGCCAAGCCACTCTTCCTCCTCCCCGCATCTATTTTATTTTTTTTAACAGTGGGGAGAGGTCTTCTATGCCTCGGCGCTCCATGACTTTGCTGGGACCCAAGTTGTTAGAATGGCTCCAAGAGAGCTTGAAACCAGGGTTTGAAATAATAAGAACATGTGATTTGCTTCCAGCTCGGTCTCTCTGTCGTTTTAGAGTTCAGGGGTAGGGGATGATGGGTCCTTCCTTCCCTCCTGTCCTTGGCTCGGGCCCCTTGATATTCCTGCCTTCCCCCGTTTCTGAGGGAGAAGCTGACCCATAGAAGAGAATATTTGTAGCTCAGGGTTCAACAGTGGTGCTCTCTGAGCTGGGCTGTTTCCTTGGAGACGTTTCCATGACCCAGCTAGGGAATATCATCAGTGCCATAAGGGAAGGGTTGTTTTTTTTTTTTAAGAGTAGATGAGAAGGGGAAGGGGAAGAGGGGAGAAGGAGGTGGACTATGAGGTCCTTGGTGCTCTCTGAGCGGGGTTTTTTTCTTGGAGACGTTTCATAACCCATCTAGGTAATGTCATCGGTACTGTAGTAACGTAACAGTAATCGTTAACAATCACTAGCACTGATGACATTACCTTGTTGGGTCATGAAACGTCTCCAAGAAAAACACCAAACTCAGCAGCAAGGACCCCACAGTACTTTTCTTCCTCCTCCTCCTCCTCTCTGCAAACTCACCCTTCCTTCTAGCACTGATGACGTTACCTAGTCGGGTCATAAAACGCCCCCCCACTTCTTCCCCCCCGCCCCCCGTCTCCCAGGGGCCGGCTTGCTGCTCCTGATCGACGTCATCCGCTCGCTGTCGCCCACCCACGTCGTCCAGCTCAGCGCCGAGGATTTCAAAGAGCTGCCTCAGCTCTCCGCCGACTACATCCGCGGCACGGCCGGCCTACACACCCGGGGGAAACCCTCCCTCAAAAGGAAGCATCCCGACGAAAGCTGGCAACACTGCCAGAACCACGGAGGCACCCATGCTCCACAGCCTGGGCATCAGTTGCTGTGTGTCCAGGCCAAATTTCCAGGCGCCGGAGTCCCCGGCATAGGGTACGTACCAGCTCAGAGACGGGAAAGGCAGGAGAAAAAAGAAAAATAAAATTCAGATTATAAATAAATTTTTCTTTCAGGTGTCCCGATCTCACCAATATTTTTTTTTTTTGGATATTTTCTGGGTTAAATTTATAGGGTACCCAAAGTCTTCGACTTACAGCCATTCGTTTATTGACCAAAAATGCAGAATTCCCAGTGTCATGTACGTGTGAGAAAAACGGTCATAAGTCCTTTGGGATGAGGGGGAAAAAAGTGACTGACGAACCGTTTTTCACACTTAACGACAAGGGAAAAGCCGCTGCCCGCCGCTGGTTGTAAGAAGAGGACTCTCCATCATTATCTGGCTGCCCCCTGAGATGGAGAAACCTTTTACCTTCTGCGTCATGCCCATCTTGCACAAACTAATACAGGCGCTCCTCCACTTACGACCGTTTGTTTAGTGATCATTCCAAGTTAACGACGGCACTGGAAAAAAGCGACTTAAGATTGTTTTTTCACACTTACGACCATTGCAGCATCCCCATGGTCATGTGATCTAAAATTCAGGTGCTCAGCCACTGACTCGTATTTACGACAGTCACAGTGTCCTGGAGTTACCTGATCTCCTTTAGCAACAGAGATTTGGGGGGGGGAGCTCCGTTGTGGTCATAAGTTCAGGTCTCCCGTCGTTGATTTTATAATATATATTTGATTTATATGCCGCCCTTCTCCGGAGACTCAGGGCGGCTTACAATGCGTTAAGCAACAGCCTTCATCCTTTTGTATATTTATACAAAGTCAGCTTATTGCCCCCACAAACTGGGTCCTCGATTGACCCACCTTAGAAAGGATGGAAGGCTGAGTCAACCTTGAGCCTGGGGAGATTCGAACTTACAGTCATTGCAGACAGCTGGAGTTAATTACAATGCTTTTAGTCTGCTGAGCTATCCAGGCTCCTGATATACCTCCGCTTCGGTCCTTGCAGGCGAGCGCACAGCAGCACCCTGAGGAACCTCACCATGGTGGGCTACCTGGGCCAGCTGCAGCCCCCCAACGCGGAATCGATGGTGCCCCTGCCCAGCCTGGTACCCTATCAGGTAAGCCCTGCCTGGGGCAGAATTGACAGGCAGAGGGAATTGAGGCTGAGCAAATAAATCAAACCCCCAGGCTCCAAAGAGAGCACCAGGGACCCCTCAGTTTCAACCCTGAGCTACCAATAGTCCCCTTTTATCAATATCCCTGCAGAATTTCCTCTACCTGGTTAACATCTCCCATAAACTAAATCCCTCCTCCTCCATCTCTGCCACCCGAGGGACTTCCTGGACACCTGTCTCCCTCTTACTCCTTCTTCCTACCCTTAATTCAGATATTATTTTGCCCTGTGGCACCAAACCTGGGCTCGGCGATGTATTCGCCTGTCACCCCGACAAAAGGACCCCCAACGGATTGGCCTCCTGTTTTTCCCCTCCCAGGTGCCCTTCACTGCCACTGCCCTCAAGGTGATCCACGTAGACGTGGCCCCGACCCACATCTTGTGTTCCCTCAACGCCAGTTGGGTCGGCCTGTGTCACCTGCCGGATCAGGTGCGGTGTAAAGCAGAGGGGCCGGTGGTGTTGTCGTCCTCCCAGACACCCCTTTGCGACTGCCTGGGTTTTGGTAAGCGGGGCGCAAATAATTGGCACGTGGATTCGGGGCGAACCGAAGAGCTCGTCTCGTCACAATTTCACTTTTCTTTTTAATCAGTTTATCGAAGTCTAAAAATACAAAGGAAATTAAAAGTAGCCTGCGTAGCGTAGGGGTCTAATGCCTCCTACTAAAGGCAGCAATTAACATCCAGCTGCCTGCAATTACTGTAAGTTCGAATCTCGCCAGGCTCAAGGTTGACTCAGCCTTCCATCCTTTCTAAGGTGGGTCAATTGAGGACCCAGTTTGTGGGGGCAATAAGCTGACTTTGTATAAATATAAATATACAAAAGTATGAAGGCTATTGCTTAACGCACTGTAAGCCGCCCTGAGTCTCCGGAGAAGGGTGGCATATAAATCAAATTTTAAAAAAAAAAAAGGCTGAAAAAGTAAGAAGAGAGGGAGGGAAGAAGGATATTAGTGTAACAGGACAAAGGCATTTCTTTTTAAAACAGGAATTGTCCGAGGGGTTGACATGACCAAAAAGCTTTACTACATCCTGACGCCGGTGGCTCCGGAGAATTTACGCCGCGTCAACTGTTTGCTGATCGGCAACATCGCCATCCCCAATTGCGTCTTTTTGAACCAAGTAAGTGGACGCCGGGCCGCTGAGATAAATGTCAGCGGGCAGCAAAGAGCTGATCTCTTTTAATCCCTCTCGCTGACGCTGATCTCTTCTAATCCCTCTCGCTGCGCTTTCGTTACGCACGATGGGATGCTGCTCCTTGGCCGGCCGGCCGGCGGGTTTGAGCTCAAACATCTCGACGTGCCACGCAGCCACGCAGAAGATCAAAGCGAGGGGCACAACTTTCCATAGAGAGAGGAGGAATTGTGACAAAGGCCCTGAATGGGAGTGTGTGGTCTTAGCACACGATCCCGTAGGAGGAGGAGAATGCATCTCGTGCGATGTCAGTTTGTGCTTCATATGAGAAAAAAAACCCCAAGTTTCTAGTCCTCATGACTGCAGTTAATAGCTGAAAAGTACAGTAGCTCTTTACTTAACAATCCCAAACGCAGTCGTAATTTCTATTGGCTGAGTAATAACGTTGATAAGAGAGCTGCGCTCTTATTTTTCTTGTGGTGGTTAAGGTCATTAAATGAATCACTCGGTCATTAAGCCGTTTGGTCAGGAAATTTCTCCTTTAATTCCAGATTGCTTCTCTCCCGGAGTAGTTTCCCTCCGTTCCTTCTTGCCCTGCCTTTGCATGCTTTACAATCTCTCTTCTTGAAGATCTCCAGTCATGGAGGACCCACAACTTCTGGTGATGATCCCTTCCGTGGATTGTCAAGAAATTCCTCCTTAATTCTAGGTTGCTCCTCTCCTGGATGCGTTTCCATTCTTACGGATTGAGATGATCAGTAGCCTTGGGGGCAAACTGCCCCGTAGCATCCCGCACCCACCTCTTCCCTGCCAAATAAAAGGGCTCTCCAGGGGTCCAAAGCAGCACTTGGTCATCCGTGTCCTGGATTTTCAGCATCTCGAAGAATCTCCTTAAGGACGAGTGTCCCGTAACAGCGTCCTGGTCCATTCTCCCCATACCTTTCTCTTCTTTCCAGGCCAGGACCGATGGGGAGATCCCATACGTCACCTCGGATTATAATTACGATATCTCCGGGGCTGGGAAATTAAAAATTAAGAAGCATCTGCAGAGGCGAGAGCACCGTTGCCCGTGAATTCCTCTTTCGGAAGGACTCGTCTCGGGGATCCAGCTGGACTTTCTGTCGTTTCGAAGCCGGCGTGGTGCCTCCCCCTCAGTGAAATTTGCATCCTCCCTTCTCCGAATAGCAGGGTCGTTTTTTTTTTTTTTTATCACGATATTCAAATTAAAAACATTTTGTACAAACCAGACGGGTATCTCGCTGTCCGCGTCGGCTTTGAGCAACGTTGGAAGGCTGTGGAATCAAGATTGGAAAACTTGGTTTTTTTTTTAAAAAAAGTTATTTTTTTAAAAAAGTATTTTTTGTTTTTAAAAAAAGTATTTTTTATTTTTTAAAAAAGTATTTTTAGTTTTTAAAAAAGTATTTTTTAGTTTTAAAAAAAGTTTTTTTAAAAAAGTATTTTTTTTAAAAAAAGTAGTTTTTTTAAAAAAAAGGTAAAACACGAAACTCCGAAAAAACTTTTTTTTACAGAAACAAAAACAAACGAGATTAAACAAATTGCATTAAAAAAAAGGACACAAACACCTACACACATATTAAACCCCCTCATTGAGACTGCTATACAGGCAGTCCTTGATTTACGGACAACAATGGAGCCCAACATTTCTGTCGTTAAGCGAGACATTTGTCGTTTTCCCCGTTTTGCGACCATTCTTGTCACTGTTGTTAAGTGAATCACCGCAGTTGTTAAATTAGTAACGTTGTTAAATGAATCCGGCTTTCACACAGACACACACACACACCATTGACTTTCTTTTGCACACACCCCCTTGTGCAATCGGCTGCTAAATTGTGCTTGTTAAGGAGGCCGCGAGATTGTGGGTTCGGTGTGCGATGCCCAGAACAATAGCGCCACACTGGGTGTTTTTTTAAACTGTATAATCCCTTTTATTCTCTCCATCATCGGAAAAAGGGATTATGTCCAGCGGCCGGCCGTCTGCCCCGAAGCAAAGAAAACAAACATTAAGCCGAAACAGCAAAATTTAGGTTGAAAACGTGCCAAATCTGGAGGAATTAATCCCAGAAGGCATTCCTGTTGCTGGAAGGTCACGTTACACCCCCCCCCCCCGCTTCATTCCTTTGGGGGGGGAACCTCATGGATACCCCATCTATCGTGTCGCTTGGTGATTGGCCCAAAGTCACCCCGTCACCTTTAATACCGATTGCAAAACTAGAACTCACCGTCTCCTGGTGATTGGCCCAAAGTCACCCAGCCACCTTTAATGCCTAAACCAGAACTAGAACTCACCGTCTCCTGGTAATTGGCTCAAAAGTCACCCTGTCGGCTTTAGTACCGATTGCAAAACTAGAACTCACCGTCTCCTGGTGATTGGCCCAAAGTCACCCAGCCGCCTTTAACCCTAAACCAGAACTAGAACTCACCGTCTCCTGGTAATTGGCTCAAAAGTCACCCAGTCGGCTTTAGTACCGATTGCAAAACTAGAACTCACCGTCTCCTGGTGATTGGCCCAAAGTCACCCAGCCGCCTTTAACGCCTAAACCAGAACTAGAACTCACTGTCTCCTGGTGATTGGTCCAAAGTCACCCCGTCAGCCTTAATACTGATTGTAAAACTAGAACTCACCGTCTCCTGGTGATTGGTCCAAAGTCACCCAGCTGCCTTTAACACCTAAACAAGAACTAGAACTCACAGTCTCCTGGTGATTGGCTCAAAAGTCACCTTGTCGGCTTTAGTACCGATTGCAAAACTAGAACTCACCGTCTCCTGGTGATTGGCTCAAAAGTCACCCCGTCAGCCTTAATACCGATTGCAGAACCAGAACTCACCGTTTCCTGGTGATTGGCCCAAAGTCACCCAGCCGCCTTTTAATGCCTAAACCAGAACTAGAACTCATCGTCTCCTGGTGATCGGCTCAAAAATCACCCTGTCGGCTTTAGTACTGATTGCAAAACTAGAACTCACCGTCTCCTGGTGATTGGCTCAAAGTCACCCAGTCGGTTTTAACGCCTAAACCAGAACTAGAGTTCGCCATCTCCTAGTTGCTACCCCGGCGCCTTTTAATTGACCTGGCGATATTTATCCCGTCCTCCTCTCTGTCCACCAGTTGAAATTCCTCAGGTTTGATGGTGCAAGAGAATAGAGCCCCACAATGACAAAAATTCAGCGGGAGCCCGCTCTGATTTTTTTCCGCCCCCCCGGACCGATTTCATGGGCGGCTGCTCACTTCGTCCGATATACGGCACGTCTCGTGCGAGGTCGGGCGTAAACTCGGGTGAGGCCGGAGGGGAGATTTCTCTTGCTGAGGTGGATCGAGTTCTCGAAGGGAAATCACACAATCTAGCCTGGTCTCTCCAAATATTAAAATAATTAGAATTTAAGACGTACAGGTAATCCTCAATTTACGACAGTTCATTTAGTGGCCGTTCATAGTTACAACACCACTGAAAAAAGGGACTTGGGACTGTTTTTTCCCCACTTACGACCATCGTCGCATCCACGCCACACACGTCAAAATTCAGATGCTTGACAGCTGATTCATACTTATGACGGTTGCAGTGTCCCAGGGGTTAGGCGATCTCCTTTTGCGACCTTCGGACAAGCCGAGTCAGTGGAGAAGCCAAATTCACTTAAGAGCCACGTGACTCACTTAACAACCGCAGCCACATTCGTTTAGCAGCCGTAGCAAAAACCGTCGTAAAAATCACCGTCGACTCGTTTAGTTGTCGGCGTTTTACCGCCGTCGTTAAGTCGAGGACTGCCTGTTCTCAGATTTGCCCATCGTTCTGAAGTTTTCAGTTTGTATGCTGGCTTGTATGCTGGTTTAATCTGTTTTAATCAAGCTCGGGAAGCCAGCCCATGGTGGCTTGTCGTTGCAAACTCCCATCCAAGGAACGTGGCTTGCTCTTGCCTCTCCTCGGACGGGGAGTGGTGGGATCAGGCCTTCCCCATCCGGTCTGTCTCCCAGACCCCCCACCCACCCACCCACTCGCCCACCCTCCGTCCGTCCGTCTTGTCTCGGGCTCCAGATCCCTTTCATGAAGGATGGACGATGTCCGTAGGAGGCAAAAGAAAAGGACTCTTTGTCCAGACAGAGTTGACGAACATTGCTTGGGTTTCTTCGCGAGTCCGACTCCTCGGTTCCCAGAAAACTTCGGCTTACAGGGGCTGAAGGGGGTCCTTGTAGCCCCCAAAAAACATTTGGCACAGCCTCATTGAGGGGGGGGAAAGGGGGTCTCGGCTTGGGGAGGGAATCGACCCATCTAAGTGGTTAGCAAGAAAGCCGCTTCGGACGATTGCGAAGGAGAACATAAAATTCGGAGCCTCCTTCCTTCGGCTGCCCCGAGATGTTTCTCTACTGGAAGAAGAGGGGGGCTTACGAGTTGGAGGCGCTGCCCCCCGATTTGATGGATCTGGAGGCAAGCACGGTGGAAAAGTTCTCCTGGAGTTCCACGCTGAACATTGCCCAGGATCTGGAGGGTAAGTCAAGTGGGAGATGGCTAGAATCGGGACGGTCTTTACAGGAGGACAAAAGTTGGAAGGGTCCCTGGAGGTCATCTAGTCCAACCCCCTGCTCAGTAGGGGACCGTAGACCTTAACCCTAGACCACTCCGGACAAATGGCTTTTCAGTCTCTGCTTCAAAGCCTCCAGCGCCCTAGAGACTGGCTTCCCGCTGTTCTTGCAAAAGTGGTGGTGGTGGGGACTACAGATTGTCCTTGATTTATAACCGTTCGTTTAGTGACCAAAGTTAGAATGGCATTGAAAAAAGTGACCCGGCCCACTTACGTGGTCCAGCGTCCGAATTTTGATCTTGTGACCTTGCGGGATGCCGCCCACGGTCGGAAGTGTGAAAAACGGCCCTTAACTCCCTTTTTTTTCTCAGTGCCGTAACTTCCAGTGGTCACTAAGCAAACTGTCGTAAGTCGAGGACTACCGGCAGTGCGGGAAGAAATCTCACAGGGCAAGCTTACCCATCATGAGAATTGTACAGGGGTTTTTTTCCCCCCCCTGCACAATTGCCTGATTCTTGCAGGGTTTGGAAAAGAGGCCGTGTGAGATCGGATCTCCAGGCAGGAATATCCTTGGGGGGGGGGGGAGGGGAGAGAGGTCAAAAAAGTCAAGATGGCTGCAAGCGTTTCCAAGGCAACCTTGCAGACGTTCACCCTACCTTGCTGGGACCAATGGCCGGTCTCCCTCTCTCCGGCTGACCAATGGGAGAGTGCAGAACGCTTCTCTCATGATAGGCTCTCCTGCCCGAGAGGGGGGGTCAGTCTAGATGACCCCTGAGGTCCCTCCCCAATTCTCTAGAATTCTGTACGTTTGGTGCTCCGCTCCAGATGCTGGCGTCACAAAACCTCTTTTGTTGCATGGGGTCTGCGTCGAAAAGGGGTGGGGAGGGGGAGATGAAAAGGACGGGACGGCCACCCCCTCCCCCCCTTCGTGCATTTCGGCCCAGCTGGGAGGCCGTTTCTGCTTTACAACATCATATTCTCCTCCTCCTCCTCTGAGGAAGACATAATGGCGTAATTATGCGATCTGGGTTTGTGGGAGGGTTGAAATGCGAAACCTTTTAAGAGATTCTGGTTTTTCGACGAGGGAGAGACGCAGTTGTGAGCTGAAGCCAGTGTTTTGCCTGCGGGGTTTATGCAGGGGGTCCTCGGCTTACGACCGATTGTACAAGTGGTCCTTGATTGATTTAATAATGCATTTAATGCGGCGGGTCTGAACTGGTGTTTAAAGGTGTCAGGCTAGAAACCAGGAGACGTGAGTTCTAGTCCCGCCTTAGGCATGAAATCAGCTGGGAGACTTTGGGCCCATCACCAGGTGATAGTGAGTTCTAGTCCCGCCTCAGGCAAGAAAACCAGGTGAGTGACAAAGCAATGGCTGTAAGGCTATCTGTAGGAAGAGGCAATGAAATTGACTCACCTTTGTTAAAAAAAGCAGGGAAAACTCATCTGAGGAAATTGACCGGTGAATTTCACTTTTTAAAAAAAATCCGGTCTTGTGCACCGAGGGCCAAATCCATCCGTCTTCATCTATTGAAAAAAACTGAATTAACTTAGTTTTTTTCCGCTCAGTACAGCTGCAAAGTCGCCCTACCTTGCTTGTGTTTTGTAGCCAGTGCTCGTGGCTGCATTCACACACTTTGACCCGTATCCTGACGGGGCTGGACTAGATGACCTCAATGGTGTGTTTTTAAAAAAAGGGGAAAAAAAGAAAAATCCACAATACTGAGAAGCAACACACACACAATACAACACACCATTGGCTATAATTTAGGGAACTTTCTCCCCCCCCCCACACTCCTCTCCCATTGTCCCCCAGTTTATCCCAGTGTTGCAACTGGATTTCCTCATTTGGTGGCCTTTTTCTTGGCTGAAAAGCTGCCCATTTCCACTTTCCTTGTTATTCATAATAGATTGTCGGGCAGAAATAATTTTGCCCGGCCGTTTGGCCAATAGGGAGCCTGTCACTAAGTGGTTGAGGATAGACATGGAGACAGAGGGGCCTTTGTCTGAAGTGGAGGGGGGGGGGTCTGGCCAGAAAAATTTGGAAGCGTGGGCAGCCCGTCTCTCTTTCTCCATCTCTCTCTCTCCTTCTCTTTCTCTCTCTCCCCCTCCTTCTGTCTCCTTCCCTCCTCTCTCTCCATCTCTCCCTCCTTTCTCACCTCTCCATCTCTCTCTTCTTCTTTTTCTCCATCTCTCTCCTCCTCTCTCTCTCCCTTTCTTTCTCCATTTCTCTCTTCCCTCCCTCCCTCCTCCTTTCTCTCCATCTCTCCCTTTCTCATGTCTCTCCATCTTTCTCCTTCTCACCCGTCTTTCTTGCCTTCTCTCTCCTCTTTTTCCTCTCATCTCCCTTTGTCTCTCTCTCTCTCTCCTTCTCTTTCTCTCTCCCCCTCCTTCTGTCTCCTTCCCTCCTTCCCTCCTCTCTCCATCTCTCCCTCCTTTCTCACCTCTCCATCTCTCTCTTCTTCTTTTTCTCCATCTCTCTCCTCCTCTCTTTCTCCCTTTCTTTCTCCATTTCTCTTCCCTCCCTCCCTCCCTCCTCCTTTCTCTCCATCTCTCCCTTTCTCATGTCTCTCTCCATATTTCTCCTTCTCACCCATCTTTCTCGCCTTCTCTCTCCTCCTCTTTTTCCTCCCATCTCTCCCTTTGTCTCTCTCTCTCTCTCTCTCACCTTTTCTCTTTTTCTCTCGCAAAACTCAATTTAACAGTCTCGCTTAGTAACAGAAATTTGGGGCCTCGTTGTGGCCCTTGAGGACTCCCTGTGTTTAGAGACCCACTGTCTCCAGACCAATAAACCGTCTCTTCCTCTTCTCTTTTTAATTCCAGATGAAGAAGCCGGAGTGGAGGAGACCGTCCCCCAGTGCCAAAATCCCAGCTGTACGGAGAACCAGAGGGCTGCCAAGGTAATTCCCCCTGTCCACCAGCAGTGTCCCATGGGCTTTAGGATCTATCCTGGCCAGATAGGTTCATCAGTATTCTAAACCTGAGTGCTTCCCGCAAAGTCAACAGAATCACAGAATCAGAAGGGACCTCAGGGGTCTTCTCGTCCAACCCCCTCTCAAGCAGGAAACCCTACAAATGGCCATCCAGTCTCTCCTTAAAAGCCTCCAGTGTTGTAGCAACCACAACTTCTGGTGGCCAGCTGTTCCACTGGTTAATTGTTCTCTCTGTCAGGAAATTCCTCCTTAATTCCAAGTTGCTTCTCTCCTCGATGAGTTTCCATCGGTTGCTTCTCGTCCTGGTGCTTTGGAAAATAGGGGGGACCCCTCTTCTCTGGGGCAGCCCCGCAAATACTGGCAGATGCTATCATGTCACTTCTAACCTCTCCCCCCCAAATTTAGAAACATGGGATATTTCCAGTTTGCAGCATGGAAGAACTCAGCTTGTCAATAAGGAACGACAGGTGGCCTTCAGGTTACGACCGAGCTCAAAAGTTACGCTGCTAAGTGAAGCCTTTGTTAAGTCAGCTTTCTTCCATTTTACGACCTTTTCCCTCCACCGTTCTTAAGCGAATCGTTCCAGCAGTCGAGCTCCATTCCTTTGGGAGATTCTTTTCTTGACACCCCTTCCCCCTGCCCATCCTCCCCAGCCAGGGCCCATCTTGCTTTCCTAAAGGACGTGGCGGCATGTTAAGCATTCCGCAAAAGCGACAATTCCCCGGGCTCGTCTGCAGACTCCTGCCAAAATGCAGAAGTCCGACCCGGGTCAGCCCTCTCGTAATGTGTGAATTGGCTGTACGCCAGCCCTTCCCTCGGCCAGACCCAGGCGCAGCGCTGATACCCACAATTTTCCTGGCGGATTCTGCCGCCAGATCGTAATTTGTGTGTCTGCCTGCAAATTAGCCGCGGGGAAGACTGTCTCTTCCCCTGCTATAGTCGGACCTCCTCTTCCTGTAATAAAACTGCATTTTATTCTCCCTGGATGAAGAATCAGCTGCGCTGAAGGTTTGGGGGGTGGCTTTTCTTAAGTTTTTGGGGTGACGCTTCAAGTCCTTTCCAGACCTCACTTCTGTTTTTCCCCCCTTGCTTTAAAACATCGCTTTGGCTCAATAATTTCCCCTTTCTCTCCTCTTTTATTGATTGGCATTTATTTGTGAATTACAAATTATTTGCTAATTGTTTATTAATTCGATTATTTATATTTCCTTCCCATCTCTGCGGTTGGTTGCCTAACCCGGTGGAGCTTTGTGGATTCTCTATTCAAGGATTCTCCCCTTAGGAGCCTTCGGTTGAAGACAAGGTACTCCTCGGCCTACGACTATTCGTTTAGTGACGGACCGACGGATCGCTTCTCGGCCTTTTGGCTAAGATCAAGTGTAGTATCTGTTCTTATCAGCTGGCCATGGTTATTAAGTGAATCGCTGCAACTGTTAAGTTAATAACGTGGCTGTGTGTCTCTTTTCCCTGTCTCTAAAGGTTTTTCCCATGGACCACGACAAGAGCTTTGCGAATACAATCCTCCCCTTGTCTTTTTTACAGCCTGAGAAACTAGGGAGGGTCCCTTCTGAGCTTCTTACCCCTTTCAATATCCAGGGGCAGAATATGGAGTCTCTTGTCTGACCAGTCTCTTGGCTGTCTCATCTCTCAAGGTCCTTGTCACCCACCCCTACAAGAATCTTGCAAGTCTGAAAGTACAATTCTCCCACGGTCTCCTTTACAGCCTGAGAAACTAGGGAGGGTCTCTTCTGAATCTCTTTCTCCACCCATTATGCAGCTGTGGGTTATGCCAACTCTTATCTGACCATTCCCTCACCTGTATCTCTTTTCCCATGACTCCAGAGAGCCTTTCCATGTATCCCTACAAGAACCTTGCAAGTCTGAAAATATAATTCTCCCGCTATCTCCTTTATAGCATGAGAAACTAGGGAGGGTCCCTTCTGAATCTCTTTCTCCATCCATTATTCAACTGCGGGCTCAGCTGACTGTTATCTGACCATTGCCTTGGTTGTTTCTTTTTTCCTGGTCTCCCAAAGTCTTTCCTGCTTACTACTAGAACCTTGCAAGTGTGAAAATACAATTCTCCCGCTGTCTTCTTTATAGCATGAGAAACTAGGGAGGGTCCCTTCTGAGCTACTTTCTTTGCCTGCTGTGAGTTACGCTGTCTCTTATCTGCCCGTTCCCATGGCTGTGTCTCTTTTCCTCTATCTCCCACATACTATTACAAGAATCTTGCAAGTCTGAAATTACAAGTCTCCCGCTGTCTCCTTTACAGCCTGAGAAACTAGGGAGGGTCCCTTCTGAATTTCTCGCCCCTTCTATTATCCAGCTCTGGGCTCCGCTGACTCTTATCAGACTGCCCCATCAGCAACGCCTCTTCTCCTCTCTCCCAAGGCCTGTCTGTCACATCATTACAGCATGACAACTCGATGGCATCATTCCGCTACCGAGCTCTCCTTGATGACGCAGAGCTGCGTTTCCCTCCTGGCACCCACAGGTGGCACTGTGCGCTCAGAGCTCTCTTGGCATCTCCAGGCGCAAAGGATTGTGGGAAAATCTCAAGCTGGCCTCTGAACCCTTGACAGCTGTTTCCGAAATGGAGCTTTACAGCCCCCCCCATTTGAATGTTGCTGTGGCAACAAAAAACAACAAAGAATGATAGGTGTGGACTGAGCATGCTCCTACAGGCTTTTCAGGACGGGAGTGTCTGTTGACTCGCTGCATGAGTCACTGTTCTGAGCTTTTATCGGTTCAGCTGGCCAGATTTACTCATCCCGGCTGTTCCCCGGATTCACAGGGCTGGGCTTCTTAAATACAAGCAAGTCCTCGATTTACGACCACAATTGAGCCCAACATTTCTGTTGTTAAGCGAGACACTTGTTGAACGGGTTTTGCCCCATTTTGCGACCTTTCTCACCCCAGTCGTTAAGTGAATCTTTCTTTCCCCGTTGACTTTGACTAGTCAGAAGGTCGCACAAGGGGATCACGTGACCTTGGGACACACACACACACACACAGCGACCGTCATAACTACAAAACCAGTTGCCAAGCCTCCAAATTTGGATCCCACGACCACGGGGAACCTTTGGTGCCTGAGGCTAGATCTATAATTCCCTGTGTCCTGGTTTCGGCAGCCGTCATAAACCTGAGTCAGTTGTGAAGCCCCCAAATTTTGATTACTTGACCGTGGGAATGCTGCAACGGTCATTAAGCGTGAAAAGCAGGCCCAAGTCCCTTTTGCCAGCGCCGTCGTAACTTTGAACAGTCACTAAATGAAGTTGAGAACCACCTGTATCTTTTAAAGGTAAAGGTTCCCCCTGCACATATATGCTAGTCGTTCCCGACTCTAGTACCTTTTAAATACTTTTAAATCTTTTCAATAATTTTTAATAATTAAAAAACACTTTTTAATCTATCTTTTAAAGAAACCTAAAAAAACCCCTATCTTCTCAAAACAAATCTTAAAACCTGCCCTTTAAAGAAACCTTTAAAAAACCTTTTTTTAAAAAAAAATCTTAAAAATACGTTTTAAAAAGAATCTTAAGCAAAACCCTAAAAACTATCCCCCCCAAAAAAACAAGACCCCACTAAAATACCTTTTTAAAACCACCTTTAGAAGAGAGAGAGAAAATTTATTTCTCTCATTTCTCCATCCCCTCCCTCCCCCCAAACCTGGTCCGGGGGAGTCTTGCAATTCCCCACCTTGTGATGGTCCTCCCCCTCCCCAGTTTTCCACTCGCTGCCCAATCCTGTCTCGTTGGGTACCAGCGTTTGTTTCGTGGGAATGCAAAAGCCGACACTCGCTTGCTGGGGAAGTGGGGGGGGGAATAAAATAGCCCTGGGGGGGGGTTTGGCTTTCTCCAGCTCTGAGTGCCCCCCACCCCACCCCAGCCTTGGCTTTGTAAGGGCAGAGTCCAGACGGTCCCGCCGCCCCCAGCTGTAGTTGGCACGATTGCGCAGCGCCTCCCCACGGCCGGCTAGCCTCTCCATTTGCCTCCGGAAGCTTCTCCCCCCGCCCCACCAGCTAAAATCCCTGCTAAGCCCCGGAGCCAAGCTTCCAGCCTCCCCCGCCGCCCCCTCCCCAATCCTTTGCATACCAGCCAGGGGGAGGGGGTCTTCCCAAGCCGGCCGCTGGGGGAGCACCAGAGACAGCAGCAGGAGCCAGCAAGCCGACGCGTAAAAACGCAGCAAGGGCCGGGTGCGATTAAGGCACCCGGCCAGAGGCGGCTGCAGGCTCGGGCAGGCAAAGCAGGCGGAGATCCGTCTGGCTCAGCTGTCGGCTGCCCTTCCTGGCTGCCTCCTCCTCCCCTCCCTCCTCCCAATTGCCGCCGCTGAGTCAAGCCACGGGCGCCCCAAGGGTTGGTGCAGCAACCCTATCCAGAGCGCTGCGCCCGTGCGCGCCCCTGGCCAAGCTCCACCGCTTCTTTGCCGGGCCAGGTGAGTCTGGGGGCTTCTTGCTCTCCACCTCCCCTCCGGGCCTTTGTTCGCCTGCCCGCGGCCTGCCAGGCTCGCCGGCGCTGAAAACCGGGAAGGGTGGGGGGAAAGAAAGGGTGGCGGAGGGTCTAGAGGGGGTCGTGGAGAGGAGGAAGGGGGGGTCTTCCAAGATCAGGCGGGTCGGGGGAACTCGGGTTAGCTGGAGAGAAGCGATTCAGAGCTCGCAAGGAAGCAGATCGGGGAGTTTTCGGGGGTCCTGAGACGGGGGTCTCTGTTCTGAACCCCCCTGTCTCCCACCCACCCCAAATAAACCTGGATTTTTGAAATGGGGAGGGGGGTTAGATGGCTGGCAGGCAGGAAGGAAGGCAGCGTCACCAGAGGCTGTCTGGACAGGTTGGGGAGACAGGGGTCTCCTCCACCCCAGCGGAGGAAGAAGCCGGGCAAGGGTAGGGGGTCGTGGAGAGGGGGCTCCCTTGAATCTATCGCGGGTCAGGGGCGTCGGGGGGGAACGTGAGTTTTTGGGGTGCTGGGAAGGCGGAGTCTCCTTCTGGACACCTCAATCTGTCTCTCAACCCCCCTCCCCCCATTTTTTTTTCTGTGCATGAATTGGGTTTGAAATGAGGAGGGGGGTAGATGGGTCTTTCAAGGCTGGCTGGCTGGCAGGAAGGAAGGAAGGCAGCGTCACCCACCGGAGGCTGTCTGGGCAGGTTGGAGAGCCAGGAGTGCCCTCCACTCCACCCTTTGCTCAACAGGGTTAAAACCCGGTTTGGGGGGGGGGTGGCGGAATTCAGATTTTATTGGCAACTAAAGAGAGCAGACACCCCCTCCCTCTTTCTGTTAGAATTGGGTTTGGGAATTCTGCCCAGGTTGCTTTGAAAAATCTCCTTCCGAAGAAGGAAGCAGCCGGTTGGAAAAAACCAAAAGGAAAAAAAAAAATCAAAATTGGAGGATCAACCAAGAATTCAGATTTTGTTTCAAATTTTACAAGCGTGCCAGGGGATGGAGGACGAAATGTTCTCCGTTTGGGGGGGGAGTCTTTAAGTTTCAAAATCGGGGGTTGTGAGGGGCTCTCTGATCTGGACTGGCTGAGAAAAACTGAATTTTGAGATCAAGGGAGAAAAATATGGAGGAATTTTGGCAAAAGGTACTTATGATGACCTGGATGACTGAGAATCTCCATAGAAATTTAGCCTAAGTGTTTTCGCCCTGTGTGTAATGTGTTGTGTTCTTATGGTATCTTATGTTATGTTATCTTATGCTATGCTATGCTATGCCATGTCATGTCATGTCATGTTGTCATGTTCTCCGTTCCATTCCATTCCATTCCATTCCATTCCACTATGCTATGCTATATTTTATTTTGTATTAAAATGTGGCCAAAAATACATCTTGATCCTGCCATATTTTCAGTGGTGGGATTCAAAAAATTTTAACAACCGTTTCTCTGCCCTAATGACCAGCTGGGTAACATGGCTTGATGGTCATGTGACCATGTGGGCGTGGCCAACTCAATGTCACTCATGTTGATGGGCGCTTCGCTTTAGCTGTTACAAAGTAATAAGGGTGAACCGTAGAGGCAGTTTCTGTAAGATTAGGCTAGAAATACCACCAGAATGTTTCCTTCCTGCCTTCCTTACAGGATTAGCCCTCTAAAGTGGGAAAAAACAAAATAAGATTTCTTCCAACAACTGGTTCTCCGAACTGCTTAGAAAGTTAACAACTGGTTCTCCCGAATAGGTGCAAATCAGCTGAATCCCACCATTGCATATTTTGTATTACTTCATGTATAGGCAGTCCTTGACTTACGACTACAATTGAGCCCAAGATTTCTGTTGCTATGTGAAACATTTGTTAAGTGGGTTTCGCCCTCATTTTACGACATTTCTTGCCGCAGTGGTTAAGTGAATCACTGCAATTGTTAAATTTGTCAAAACTGTGGTTTAAATGGATCTTGAAAACAGGGACCTACGACCATTTTTCACACTGAACAATTGTTGTAGAATCTTCACAGTTGCGTGATCAAAATTCGGACGCTGGGCAACTGATTCGTATTTGTGACGGTTGCAATGTTCCCGGGGTCATGTGATCCTCTTTTGCAACCTCCTGACAGGCGGAATCAAGGGGGCAAGCTGGATTCGCTTAAGGACCACATTACTAACTTAACTGCAGTGATTCCCATAACGACTGTGGGAAGAAAGGTTGCAAAATGGGGCAGAACTCGTTTAACAACGGTCTCGCTGAACCTCCAAAATTTTGGGCTCCATCGCTGTCATAAGTCGAGGACGACCTGCAACGAAAGGTCTGAGGGTAGTGTAGTTACAAAGGTCTTGAGTGTCGAGTGTCGGATCAGAGAGAGCTGGGTGAAACGAGGGGATTGGGGTGGGGATCAAACTCACAAAAGCCACAAATTGGGACACGGCCGCTTCAAATCCTGGAGCAGGCTCTGCATTGAGCATGGGGATGGACTAGATGGCCTCTGAGGTTCCTCCCAGCTTATGGGGGGGGGTGCTTTCTAAGTAGTGGAAAACACAAGAGGTTGGAGCGGAGTTCTCGAGGGCTGCGTGATCATTGGATGGAGCTCTGCCAGAAGATGCCTCTTCCTTGACTTGTATGCAAGGGAATGCTTCCTTTATTTGAACCGCTTCCTTCACAAGGGTCCATAGTTTGCTTGGAAGAGAATGCCTCTTGCTTCACTAGCCGGCAGTTTTATTTTGCCTCCTTCGCCTATCTGCAAGATCATTTCTTCTCCTTCAGATGTCTGCAAGAGAATGCCTCTCCTTTCCCTTTTCTGCGAGAAGAATTTCTTATGTCTGCGAGAGAATGCCTCATCCTTCTCACTCCTCCAAAATAATTTTTCCTGCTTCTAATGTCCGCGAGAGAATGCCTCTTTCTTCTCGCACCTGCGAAATAATTTCTCCTGCTTCTAATGTCTGCAAGAGAATGCCTCTTCCTTCTCGCGCCTGAGAAATAATTTTTCCTGCTTCTAATGTCTGCGAGAGAATGCCTCTTCCTTCTCGCGCCTGTGAAATAATGTCTCCTGCTTCTCGTGTCTGTGAGAGCATGCCTCTCCATTCACTTCTGTGCAAGAACATTCTTATATATTCCAGAGAATGCCTCTTCCTTTAATTTGAATACCCTTCAGAAGCCTTGCTCTGTTTATCCTTATAGACCAGAGGTGGAATTCCGCCGGTTCAGATCGGTTCGGACGAATCGATAGTGGTGACCTGAGGTGCAATCCCATCCCTTATCGCTGTGGTTTTAACTAACTTTCCCCCCCACCTCCCCACTCCGGGAGGATTATAATTCGTAAACCGCCATCTTCCCTTCTCTCCTCTCTGCCCCCCCCCATTCCAGGTCTGTCACCACGCCAAATGTGAACAGCTCAATCACCACAGCCCCCTGCACTTGTGTGAGGAGTGCGACGGGCAGATCCACGGGGCGATGCACTTTGACCGACATATCCGCTTCGACCTTCCGCCTCCAGGTGACCACCGAAGCCTCGCTGGGCCTGATTCTCACGCATGACACTCTATTGATTGATTTGTCCAATTTTAAGTGATTTTTAAGTGACAACAGAGAGTGGTGTTTCTCGACCAATCTGCCCAGAATCGTTAAGTTACGAGACAGGCATTCAACACATAAATACATCTTGCCTGCTTTCACATGGATGGACTTCAACTCCCATAATTCCCCAGCCAGCCGTGCCCGTTTGTCTCTCACTCCCTACAGCAGAGAGATCGCAGAGGAAGGGATTACAAGGGAGTAAGCATGTCTCCACTCCCTGCAGTGGCGAGATTGCAGAGGAAAGGATTACAAGAGAATAAGGAAAGGAATGCATGATCACCAGGGAATTCTGGGAGTTGAAATCCACCCATCTTAAGGTAGTCAAAGTTGAGAAGCACAAATGTAGAGATGCCAATTTGTACTATGCAGGATTTGCACCCGATGCAGAATTCTGCCCATGCCTCGGAAGAAGCCTTTTAGGAATAAAATAAAGAGAGTCCAAAGAAATGTGGTCAGACAGGGAATCTCTCGGAGGGAAGAGTAACATGTGAAAGGGACTCCGAGTCCCAATGCAGGGATTAACCGGCCCATAACTCTTAATCTTCAGGGTCTATCCTGGCGCGTAACGTCTCCACCCGGTCCTGCCCGCCACGCACTAGCCCGGCCTCTGATGTGGAAGAGGATGATGAACCGCTGATTGATGGGAGAGGGTGAGTGTAGAGAAGAGCCGTTCAGCAGACATCCCCGCACTTCAGAAAGCTAGTTCCTCAGGGTCAGCTGATCTCATTTCCTGGAGAGCTAGCTTTCAGAAGGCATGGAAAAAGAGTATATCTAGATATTTCTCTGCCAGATGGGCAGAGACGCTGTGTTGTAACCCCAATTCCGTTCTCTTCCTTGTTTCTTGCAGAGAAAAACGAAATTTAGCTCGAAAGCCCAAGAAAGGAACAAGGAGACATACGGACGTAAGGCTGCCGATCGTACCTTGCTTCTATCCAGAATCAACAAATAGATAGTCCTCAACCGTTTAGCAAGTTTTGAATGGGATCCGGAGGCCAAATGGCAGCTCTCGCAAGATTGTCAAGTCGATAGGGCCCCTCAGAGGTCATCCAGTCCAACCCCCCCTCTCAGTCCAACCTATTCCTCCTGTAATGTCTGTCACCTCTCAAACAGATGGGCAGGGGAATCTTTCAGCTTCTGAGTTGCCTGTAAAAAAGCAGAATACAGAATCACAGAGTGGGAAGGAACCTCAGAGGTCTTCTAGTCCAACCCCCCCAGCTCAAGAAGCAGATCGTTTGAAGTTTAATTCTGTGCTAAATCCTTATTTGTCAAAGTGGGACACTTTTAAGATGGGTGGACTTCAACTCCCAGAATTCCTCAGCCAGACAACTGGAATTCTGGGAGTTGAAGTCCACCCGTCTTAAAGGGGCCACGTTTGCAAAATCTGTGTAAGACATCTTTAAAAAAAAAAAGACTACTTTAAAAACCACTTTAAAAACACATTAAAAACCCAATTTACTGACTTAAAAAAAAGAAAGTTATATTTCTTCTCCAGGATCCCAGCAGAGAGTATTTCACTCTGAAATTTGATTTGAACGTGGACGTCGAAACGGAGATTGCCCCAGCCATGAAGAAGAAATCTTTAGGGTGAGAACGATTTCCGTGTCGTAATTCCGTGACCTGCTGCCCCGTCAAAATATTTCCGAATGATTCTATAGGTAGTCCTCAACGTACGACCGTTCATTTAGTGACCGAACTTACAGTGGCACTGAAAAAAAGGAAGTTGGCACCGTTTTTCACACTTTATAGACGTTGCAACATCCCCACCTTCACGGGATCAAAATTCAGACAGTTGGCAACTGACTCGCATTTACGACGGTCGCAGCGAGCCCATTTTCTGACCTCCCGACAGGCAAAGTTTTAACGGGAAAGCCGGATTCGCTTTACGGCCTCGTTACTTATTTAACGACGGCAGCGATTGCACTCAGTCACGGGGGTCAGGAGAGGTCCGAGTTGCTCAAGAAATATGGCTTCGTTTAGCAACGGAAATTCTGGTCCCAGTGGCGGTCGTTAAGTCGAGGACTGCTTGTACATTTCCTAAATAAAATAAAATATTTATTAAACGTCTTTGCTGCCCATCTCATATCGAAATGACTCTAATCCATCAATTAATCATGGATAAAAAATATGCATCGATTACCTCATAAATGAGTGATAAATAAAATGAATACATTAATAAATTTAAAATAATAATGAATGAAAAGTGCATGTTTTCACAAGGGAGTTTGAGGCTGATATTCTTTGGGGGGCAGATATCTGTTGAGCGCTGTCACCTGTTGAATTTCTGCCTGTTTTTTTCAATTTGGACAATCCAGGGAGGTTTTGCTTCCGGTCTTCGAACGGAAAGGCATCGATCTGTCAAAAGTAAACATTTATTTGGACCAGTCCAACACTCCGCTGTCTCTCAACTTTGAAGCCTATCGCTTCGGAGGACATTATCTGCGCGTGAAAGGTAACACCGGGATTCGATCCAAGAGCTTAACCTCACGACGGGTAGTCCTTGACTGATGACGGGTTGCTTAGGGTGGACTTCAACCCCCAGAATTCCCCAGCCAGAATTCTGGGACTTGAATTCCACCCATCTTCAAAGTTGCCAAGTTTTGAGAAACTTTGCTCTACAAAAAGGAAGGAAAAATCAAGCTGGATGTTTTTCTGAGCGTGGTGAAACTGACTAGACCATGTTACTGTTTGGCCCCAAAAAACCAGGAAATATCCAGAGATGGTGAGAGAGAAACGATGGATTTACAGCCCGTTTCTAGCCAAAGGGTTGTTATCAAGGACTGTCAAACATCATTTCTCTCCCACCACCTCAGTATTTTCCAATTTTCACCCAAACAGAAACATGATCTAGTCAGTTTCACCCTGCCGGAAGAAACAACGTCACCACAATATTGAATGATTCCACCTGGGGCAGATCCGGAGGGCATCTGCTTGGAGAACCAAGTAGGACAAGGACCCATATTTGCAGCTGCCCCCCAAGTAGGCCGCTAGGAAGCGGCTTTCACAGGAAGTGGGCCACATAAACCATGTTTTCCTTTTCTCTGTTTCAGCCAAACCAGGAAACGATCTCAAGGTGGAAGAGGGGGTGAAGGACAGCAAATCCCTGAGTTTGCCCATCCTGCGCCCAGCGGGCATCAGCCCCTCCTTCCTCGCCACCCCATCTTTGGATCGACTGGAGCAAATCTCGCTTCGACGAGAGAGTACGGACGCTGGGGTGAGTTGGGGGACAGGTGTGGGGTGGCCTCCCCATATCCAGAAGCAGATGGATCAGGGACTGACCCGTCAGGGAAAAAGAGTTGCATTCAGAGTTGCTGTCTGGGGAATGGACTACCTTGTCTGGATGTTGTTCCTGTCAACTTAACAGGCGGAGGTGGAGAATGCCTCCGTTGGGGAGATCTATCAAACATTTCAGGAGTTAAAAGTATAATTCAATTGTCACGGTTAAGAAACTGCTCTACCAGCGAGGAAAAACAAGCTGGAAATTTCTACCAGAGTTGTGAAACTGACTAGATCATGTTTCAGATGATTACAATTGATCCCAAATTGGACAATCTCAAGATGGTGGGAGAAAAACCACGAGTTGCAATCATCTGTTTAGCTTCATTAGGGAAGAGAGCAATGAGAGGTGAACCGTACAGGTAGTCCTCGATTTACGACTGTTCCTTCAGCAAACGTGGCAGAAATGGACCCACTGGTTGGACTGAAAGGAAGGCAGCTCTTTATGCCTGTTATTTATTACCACCAGCCAGCAGGTGGCAGCACACAACCAACTTTGACTGATTCTGGAAAACTGGCAGGAAGTTGTTAAATGCTGGGATGGAAGACCAACAGGAGATCCCTGAATTGAAGACCTGGGCCAGGAGGTTAAAAGAAAGCCGTGACAACTCACTTCCTTAGGATTCCTAAAATGGATGGGTGGGTCCCAGAGTTCGACTCGAGAGGTGTTATTATTTTATTTTGAATTTAAATTTGATTTGATTTTTATCGTATATTTCATTTAGATTTTTTAAATTTTGTTTGATTTTACTTTGATTTTATATTTTATTTTCAATTTATATTTGATTTGATTTTTAATTGATATTAATTTGATTTTCAATTTATATTTTTTCATTTGATTTTTAATATATTTTAATTTATCTTTGTATTTAACTTATCTTTCATTTTATCCGTTATTCATATTTAACTAATATTTAATTTTAGTTTTATTCACTTTTTCTTTATTTTTAATTTATATTTAACTAATATTTTATTTTAATTTATATTTCATTTATTTTTTACTTTTATTTTTCATTTATGCTTACTTTTACTGTTTAACCTTTATTTTTGATTGACATTTAGTTTTTTGTTTTATTTTATTTTAAAAACAGAGCTTTTTGCTTGCCCTGTGCTATAACTCCTGGTGACCTCCAACATTTTAATGCTTAATGTTACAATTCAGCCTATTGTCCATTTACTTAAAAGGCTTCTGATTATTTGTGATTCAAGCCAAAAGGACAAAAATTACTATCTAGTGCAAGAGAAAAATATATATATTTAGAAGTTACTTGGTGTTGCCTCAGGTGAGCAGTTTGGTTCCTATTATTTGGACAGTAAGTAAATTCATTTGAGTGATTGATGGGCATATATCAGATCCCTGTCGCTGCTCCAGAGTTTGACCTTTGGAGTCATTTACACGTTCTCCACCCTGCCCGGTTCCCTTAAGAACCAGGAAGTGCCAACACCTTGCCAGCCTGGTGCCCATTTGAAAATCTGTACTCTGCCTGCATCGACCGAGCCTTCGCGAGGTAAGCTTCTCATCATTTTGCAGCTGAGTCACTCTACTCTATCGGATGCCTTTTTAGCAGCAACGAGGCTGCTAAAACCCATCATCCTTCCCACTTAAGATCTTTTGAATTGTCCCCCTCGGCTGAGTTCGGATTCAGAGCTGCGACATCTCAGCCCAAACTCTCAAAAAGACAATTTCCTCTCCGCTGTTTGGATGCTGGAAAAACAAATTCCTTCGTCGGAAATCATGCGGGATTAGAGGACCCAGCCATGTTCGGTCCCAAGTGGAGAAGGTGGGACCTTCCGACTCACAGCGATTGGTCAGTGCTGCATTATGCCCGTTTCCAACATCTATTAGACGAGCCCTTTGCTCGAAAGCTGACCGTCACACCGGGCTTCGTTGCTGCTCGAATACAGCAGTATAATTCTCAATCCGAGATTTCTGGAGTTCCTTCCCGGCTAGCAAAACCAAGCAGAGATTTTTGCCACAGTGCCGAAGAAGTCAGTCAGAGCGAGCCCGAGGGACAAGGGTGTCCATCCCGGGACAATCCACACAGTCAGCCTGGATGTTGGATACCCAACCAGTATGTAAGTCTGTCTTTCCTGGACCGTTTAGGGCTAAAAGAGATCGGAAACCTGAGTTTGCTTACTGCAGCAGAAGCCGAGTGTTGTGAAGCTGCTACAGAGTTTAACCGACATTAAACCAGCTTTGCATGACACGGGGAATGCGGCTTCTAGGTTTCTCAATGAGCTGGCCATGGGCATTGTGTGAATCCAATTTAAGTGTGCTGACCCAGGTCGTCGTCTTTGGCTTGCTTTGTGCAAATTGCAAATTCCTACTTTTTTGTCGGCAGGAGGAAGCACCGAGAATTAAGGCCTCGTTTTAAAGAAAAGAAGAGTGACTTTTATTGATAACGGCCAAGTTTTCAATTTGCAGGATAGGCTGAAGTTTGGGAAATTGAATCAGGGTTTTTCTGGTGGGTTGCGGAAGCGAAGCAAATGATGGATCCCGTCTCCTTTAGCACGGTGGTGTGGTGTTCGGGGTGGTGTAATGTCATCCTGGTCTACTTCACAGGGCTGTTGTAGGGATGGATTAGACCTGTGCTGCACTGAGACCTCCAAGATTGCAAATGAAAAATGTGTATATCACTAATAAGGACCTCCTGAAGTGGTGGAGAATTCATCACTGGGATAATTTCAGTATTTATTTATTTATTTATTTATTTATTTATTCATTCATTCATTCATTCATTCCTCGTCTTCCTTCCTTCCTTCCTTTGTTTTTTCTCTTCCTCTCCTCTCTCCCTTCCTCCTTTCCTCCCTCCTTTCTTTTCTTTTTCTTCCTTTCCTTTCCTCTCTTCTCTTCTCCTCTCCTCTTTCACTTACTTCCTCCTTCCTTCCTCTTTCTTTCTTTCTTTCTTTCTTTCTTTCTTTCTTTCTTTCTTTCTTTCCTTCCTTCCTTCCTTCCTTCCTTCCTTCCTTCCTTCCTTCCTTCCTTCCTTCCTTCCTTCCTTCCTTCCTTCCTTCCTTCTTTCTTTCTCTTCCTTTCTTCCTCTCTTCTCTCCTCTTTCACTTCCTTCCTTCCTTGTCATTCATTCATCCACCCATTTTTCAACCAAGTTTGGGGGCCTGCCAATTAAAGCTTAAAAGACACATCATATTGTTTTAAAATTATAAAACTCAAGCTGATTAAAACATTTTTTATTTTATTTTATTTTGTGGTCCCCTGTGCTCTTTTCAGCCAATCGCCATCCATCCTGGGCCTTTTTCCCTCTCTCTCTTTTCTCTTTCTCTCTTTCTTTCTCTCTCTCTGGGCCTGTATGATATAATTTTTCTTTTCTTCGTTTGTGTCAGAGGACATAGTTCGTTCCGTTTGCTTTATGGTTCTTTAGATAAGCACGGATGGTTTTACAACTTTCAACCTGTCAGTTTTTATCATTTTATGGTTCTTTAAAAGCCTTTGAGTCCAGAATACAGGAGAAGAGAGTTGGAAGGGGCCTTGGAGGTCTTCTAGACCAACCCCCAACAATACTGAAAAGAGTAACTGAGAACCGTTTTTTCACACTTACAACCGTTCCAGCATCCCATGATCAAAATTCAGACACCTGGCAACTGACTCACATTTATGACGGTCGCAGCGTTCCGTGGGTGGGGGGGGCATCATATGATTCCCCTTTGTCCACATTCTGACAAGCGAAGTCAACAGGAAAGCCAAATTCACTTAACAACCGTGTTCCTAACTTATTAACGGCCGTGATTCGCTTAGCAACCGTGGCAAGAGTATTCCCGAAAGTCACTTATACGACAGTCTCGCTTAGCAGTAGAAATTCCAGGCTCGCTTTTGGTCGTAACGCGAGCGTAAACGTTTTTGTCTTGGAAATAAAGGGAGATATTTTTTTTCTGGAGAGGACTTCATCTCTGTAACTCTATATTTTTATATTTCCTCTTTTTCGCTCTGCTCCTGCGTTCGGTTCCGCGATTGTATTGATCCAGGCATGAAATAAACTTTGCTGTGTAAATTTGTCCAAGGAGCAAAACCGAAGGGGCACACCCGTTCTTTTTTCTTTTTCTTTTTCTTTCTTTTGTCATTGCAAGCAAACAAACATCAACCCCAAAAATTCAGAGGCCGGATCATGGACAGCAGAAAACTTCCCTGCAGGACGGTTGGGAACCCTGCATGTAGAAAGCTAGCTCTGCAAGGAGAGTCTTTGCATTGCAACCTCTTTCTCCAACCACTTCATCTCCTGCTTGCAAGGATGGTTGAAATGACAGCTGATCCTATATAAGAGAGGGGAATTCTGGGAGTTGAAGTCCATACATGGCTGGCTGGGGAATGATGGGAGTTTAGGTTCTTGCATTCCGGCTAGGGAATTCTGGGAACGGAAGTCATTATAATCTCGTTGAGGAATTCTGGGGGTTGAAGTCCTCACGTCTTAAATTTTGAGACTGAAAAATAGTATCATTTATATAACTGGTTGAATATCTAAGTATATATATTTGTAAATGTATTTATAACTAAGTGAAATGGATATGTAAATAGATACATATAAATGTTATGATGTAGATAGGTAGGTAGATAGGAAACATTAGATAGATGATTGATGATTAGACAGACAGACAGACAGATGATAGATATAGATAGATGATTGATGGATAGATGGATGATAGATATAGAGAGATGATAGAGATAGATTTTATTTATTTGTTCAATTTGTATGCCGCCTTTCTCCGAAGATTTAAGGTAGCTGATAGATAGATAAATTATAGATATAGATAGATGATTGATAAATGGATGATAGATACAGAGAGATGATAGAGATAGATGATTGATAGATAGATGGATGATAGATAGATGATTGATAGTAGATAGATACATACATATATAGATAGTCTAGATAGATGATATAGATAGATAGATAGATAGATAGATAGATAGATAGATAGATAGATAGATAGATAGATAGATAGATAGATGATAGATAGATGATTGATAATAAATACATAGATTATTAGCTAGATAGATATAGATAGATAAATAGATAATCCTATTTTTAGGAGCAAATGGGTTTATACTTGAGTAAAATTTACATTAGATAAATATATGAAATGTATATATAAATAAATACATATAAATGCTATTATGATATGTAATATACCTTTTTTTGAAACAAACGTTTATATACTTGAGTAAAATTTAAATTAGATAAATATAGGAAGAATTGTAACTATTACAACAATATTATTTTTTTTAGATACAAATTCCTGCATACTTGAATAATATTTACATTAGATAAAGTTATAGGCAGAATTGTAACTGTTGTAACTATATATTTTTTAAAGAAACGAATTTGTGTGTAATTGAATAATATTTATGTTAGATAAGTTATAGGCAGAATTGTAACATAACAATATTATATTCTTTTTCTGTTGTGTGTTTCCTTTTACATTTTTTTAAAATAAAGACACTTTCAATATGTTTCCTTTTAAAAGAAGCTTTGCACCAATGCATTACAATTATTCCTTTTTTAAAATTCTTTTTATCTGTTCTTCCTTTACAATCAACCAACCGAGAGCGGGGGGGGGGGCGGGAAATATGTCAGATTAATTAATAAAAAGCTAAAATGCAGAGAAACTACACATGCTCCACTTTGGGGGTGGGTGTAGCTTTGGCCCTGTAACACGCTAGCCCTCATCGTGGGTTGAAAGGAGGGGGGCTTTTTTTCCCCCCAGCGTCCAAACAACAAACCAACAATGATGGTTTGAGCTTATCGGCTCTGGTTTGCAAGAGATGTGGCTACCCAGATTGGAAGTTTGATTTTTTTTTTTCGTTTCTAATTCCCATTTTTGCCTCCTGCACCTCATCTGTCTGTTTGATCCCCCCACTTAATTCTTTCTGCCCCCTCCCCCCCTCTTGCAGGGCCCTGGACGTCAAAGGAAGAACATGAATGAATTTCTCGGTGATGCCAGGATCCCAAATCCGGACCTTTTGCCTCCCGCGGCCCCCTCCCCAGTCCCCAACGGGCCGGACACGCGGAAGAACCGAGGGGCCAGCCGCTTCAGCGGCTTCTTCGGGTCGGGCAACAGCGCCAGCTCCTTCACCAGGGTGCGTCCCCCGCTTTATTGCTTTATTCCTCCCTCCCTCCCTCCCTTCCTTCCCTATTCTTTCCCTTCCTTCCTTCCTCCCTTCCCTATTCTTTTCCTTCCTTCCCCCTTCCTTCCTTCCCTACCCTTTTCCTTCCTTCCTCCCTCCCTCTCTTCTCTATTCCTTCCCTCCCTCCCTTCCCTTTTTCTTACTTCCTCCCTCCCTTCCCTATTCTTTTCCCTCCTTCCCCCTTCCTCCCTCCCTATCCTTTTCCTTCCTTCGTTCCTCCCTCTCTCCCTCCCTTCCTTCCCTATTCTTTCCCTTCCTTCCTTCCTCCCTTCCCTATTCTTTTCCTTCCTTCCCCCTTCCTTCCTTCCCTACCCTTTTCCTTCCTTCCTCCCTCCCTCTCTTCTCTATTCCTTCCCTCCCTCCCTTCCCTTTTTCTTCCTTCCTCCCTCCCTTCCCTATTCTTTTCCCTCCTTCCCCCTTCCTCCCTCCCTATCCTTTTCCTTCCTTCGTTCCTCCCTCTCTCCCTCCCTCCCTTCCCTATTCTTTTCCCTCCTTCGCCCCTTCCTTCCTTCGTTCGCTACCCTTTTCCTTCCTTCCTTCCCTCCCTCCCTATCCTTTCCCTCCCTCCCTTCTTTCCCTATTCTTTTCACTCCCTCCCTCCTTCACTCCCTCCCTTACCCCCTTTCTTCCTTCCATATCCTTTTTCTTCTTTCCTTCCTTCCCTCCCTCCCTCCCTTCTTCCATCCATCCCTTCTCCAGTATGGCTCTCTCTCAGCCCCCCCCCCTCTCTGTCCCCCCCGCAGGAGCTGGACAAGACGGAACAGTTGGAGAGCAAGCTGCAGTCCTACAGCCTCTTCGGCCTCCCCCGGCTGCCCGATCAGCTGCGCTTCGATCAGGACTCCTGGGAGGACGGAGAGGAGGAGGACGAGGCCGGACTTCGGATGGAGGACAGCTGGCAGCAGATCATCCAGGGCACCGAGGTGGGCTTCCTTCCTTCCTTCCTTCCTTCCTTCCTTCCTTCCTTCCTTCCTTCCTTCCTTCCTTCCTTCCTCTTTCTTTCTTTCTTTCTTTCTTTCTTTCTTTCTTTCTTTCTTTCTTTCTTTCTTTCTTTCTTCCTCTCTCTCTGCTCCCTTTCTTCCTTTCCTTTCCTTTCCTTTCCTTTCTTTTTCTACAAGTCGATTAAGATTTAAATATAATCATGGTTTGTTTCCAGGCCTTGACGCGACGCCAGTGTCACCAGCAGGAAGCGATTTGGGAGTTGCTACACACCGAAGCGTCTTACATCAAGAAATTGAAAGTCATCACGGATGTAAGTCCGGAGTTATTCCTCCAGAACCTTTCCGGTGCCCAGTGCAAATCTTACCACAGGTTTTCTCCATTCTGACCATTTAAAGCTGGGTGGACTTCAACTCCCAGCAGGCTGGGGAATTCTGGGAATTGAAGTCCCCAGACCTTAAATGTTGCTAAATTAGAGAAACACTCCTAACGGATTAATACATTTATTTATTTATTTTTCTTTCTGCAGCTCTTCCTGTGCTGTCTTTTAAATTTGCAGGATTCGGGTCTCTTGTGCGAGGTAAGCCCCACCCCACCCCTCACCTCCATTAAAACCTCAGCTGGGAAACAGAGGGCTCAAAGTCAAATTTCCAATTTGTGGATTAAAGAACGGAAATGTTGCATTCAGCACAAAAACCGTGCTTATAGGCGTCTAATACAGGTAATCCTCGATTTAGGACCACAGTCAAACCCAAAATTTGTCTAAATGAGCCAGACAGTCATTAAGTGAATTTTGCCTCACTGCAGTTGTTAAGTTAGCAACACGGCCATTAAACGAATACGGTTTCCCCCCTTGACTTTATTGATCAGAACGTTGGAAAAGGGGATTGCGTGACCCCAGGGACACTGCGACCGTCATAAGTATGAGTCCATTGGCCAAGCATTAGAATTTTGATGGCCGCAACAGTCGTAAGTGTGACAAACAGTTCTAAGTCCCTTTTTTTTTAGTGCCGCTGTGACTTCGAACGGTCACTAAATGAAACCACCCAAAAAAAAAAGACAAAAGATTAAAATTTGACATCCTTCTTTTAACCGTCTCTTATTGCATTGATCGAGATTGAAAATCTGCACCTCGAAGGGCTGAGCATGGGGAAAGGGATTTCAAAGATTTGAAAAAACAGCCAGGCAGGATTTTTAATTTTATTTATTTTTTTCAGAAAGGAAAAACGAATTGGCCTTAAGCTGCTTTTTTTTTTTTTGGGTGTGTGTGTGGGGGTGTCTATTTCAGGTGGAAGCCGAGCGTCTTTTCAGCAACATTCAAGAAATTATTCGGGTTCATCGCAGCCTCTGGAGAACTGTCATGGCCCCCATTTTGGAGAAGGCCCGGTTGAGCCAAAACTTGCTGGACCCCATCGATTTGTCCGAGGGCTTTAAGATGGTGAGGGGCAAAGGGGGCTGCTTAAAAGTTCGACGGTGGGGTAGAGTCTTCCAGGCCCTTACAGTATGCTCAGAGGGCCTCTGCATTTGGAGTTGAGCTTAGAAGCGGATGTCGGGCCTGGGGAAGAGAAGAGTCAAGTACAGTAGCGCCCAAATTTGTGGACACCTTTTTGGGAAAAGTTGTATTTTTGAGATTTGATGGCTAATAACACCCCTTTTTTTTGGATTTTCAAGATAATCCTATTCCACTTGCTGGAAAGGTCTGGGAATAGCCCAGACCTTCTTCACCCAATGGAAAATCTAGGGAGATGACTAAATAAACTGGTTAGTCAGAAGTGACCCAGCAATCAAACCCAGTTAATAGAAGCCATCATTCCATCTTGGTTTCTCGTTAGAACAGCTGCAGAACTCAAAGACTTGGTTCCCACCATAGGAAGACGTTGTAAGGCTGTAATTCATCCTAAAGGTTACCCAACGAAGGATTCACTGACATGGGGATCATTTTTGTATATCTCATTTTTTCTGTGGTTATAGTTTTTGTCTACCTTGTTTTTTCTATCTGTTTTACTTTTCTTCTTTATACCGTAACGGCTATTCTAATAGCAAATCCTTCCTAAAAGTTATGGCATTACATTCTTAATTAAATTACCTTTCCATCGATATATCGTTTTATGGTACTTCCCCCCCCCCCCCAAAAAGTGGTGTTATTAGCTAGTTTTAGAAAATTATACTTTTCCCAAAAGGTTTCCACCATTTTGGCCACTACTGTATATAAACAGAGCAAACCCCTCTCCCTTCTAGAATTGATGATGTACAATAGTTGGGTCATGAAACGTCTGTAAAAAATCCTCCTCTTCCTCTCCGCAAACCTAACCGTCTAGCACTGATGATGCTACCTAGATGGGTCTTGAGATGTCTGTAAGGAAACCCTCAAGGTCAGAGAGCACCAGGGACCTCAGACTTTATACAGCCGCAGAGAAGAGATGAGAAACAACCCACTCAGATGCCCACTGGGCGCTCGGCCAACGCTACATAATCCCAGCTTCTGATCTCCCCCCTAAACCATAGTTAATTCTGGGTCTCTCTCTCTCCCCTCCCCCGCAGTTCGGCTCCCACTTCCAGCCTTACGTCCGTTACTGTATGGAAGAAGAAGCTTGCATGGAATACATGCGGAATTTGCTGCGGCAAAACGAGCTTTTTCGCCTCTATGTGACGGTAAGGAGAAGCGAGGCTGGGTGTTCCCCCCCCCTTCCCTCCCGCCCCGGGGGGGCAGTAGAGAAAGTCCTCGACTTACAACCCAATGCAGCGGAGAATCTGCCCCCGTTTCGGGACTCCGAACTGGCGGGGTGTCTCCCTGTTTGGTGGCTCCGTTTGTGACTATTCTCTTACAATCCCTTTCTCTCGCAGTGGGCCGAGAAACACAAACAGTGCAACCGTCTGAAGCTGAGCGACATGTTGGTGAAGCCGCACCAGCGCCTAACCAAGTACCCTCTGCTCCTGAAGTCCGTCTTGAAGAAAACCGAGGACCCCGAGGCGCGAGAAGCCATCGTCGGCATGGTAAGCAGATAAACCAAGTTCTTGGATGATGGTGTCTAGAGAGTTGGGGGGGGTGGGGTGGGGGAGGATCCTTTTGCACACCGTTTAACAAAACTCACCAACGCCAGCACGCCCAAGGATCAGAATGGATCAGGTACAAGGTCTCCTGTGCGAGCAGGGGGTTGGGTTGGATGACCTCACGAGTCCCTTTTAACTCTGTGATTCCGTAATCTGCATTTCCCACAGCCGAGAAGCGTGTCTTGCAAAAGCCAAACCAGGCTGGGGAGCTTAATAGGAGAAAAAAGTCTGAATTGTTTGCAATCCGCCCACCTGTTAACAGAGCCAATCTCCTCTTACCCGGAAATAAGATAAATAAATGAGATAAGGGAGCCGATAATCTGTGCTCAAAACTCCTTTTAATCTTTCTTTTCCGTGAGGGACTGATAAGAAAAGACGAAAATGTCCTTTGATAAGCCAGCTTTCTGGGTTAGAAGGGAAGGCCCGCCGGTGGGAATTCAGAAAGCTTGGGGGGGGGGCGGGGTGAAAAACCTGGATTTTTCTCACCGCCCCGAGTTAACCTAGGGAACTTCCTGCCACTGGCTACCAGTTTGCCTTCAACGGGCCAAAAAACCTTTTGGCAATTTTGTACTCCGAACACCGAGACGGAAAAAATTGAAGAGGCCAAATGCAATTAAGCAACGGAAATGAATATTTTGGAGGGAGTTTGAAACGGGTGACTTTGAGCCACTCACCAGGAGACTGGGAATTCTAGTCTCACCCGAGGCATGAAAACCAAGTGGGTGACTTTGGGCCACTCACCAGGAGACTGGGAATTCTAGTCTCACCTGAGGCATGAAAACCAAGTGGGTGACTTCAGGCCAATCACTAGGAGGCTGGGAGTTCTAGTCCCTCTTTAGGCATTAAATTTGACTGAGTGACTAGAACTTCCAGTCACTAGGAGACTGGGAGTTCTAGTCTCACCTTAGGCACAAAAGCCAGCTGGGTGACTTTGGGCCAATTACCAGGAGACTGGGAGTTCTAGTCCCGCCTTAAGCTTTAAAGCTGGCTGAGTGTCTTTGAATCAGTCACCAGGAGACTGGGAGTTCTAGTCCTGCCTCAGCCATGAAAGCTCTCAACCCCACTCACCTCACAGGGCTGTTGTTTTGGGGGAAATAGGCGGAAGAAGAAGCGTTATATACATTCACCACCACCAGTTATTTCTAAAAATAAAAATTTTAAAAAGGGATACAAATGAATAAAAAGAGAATAAATACATACGTACAGCAAGAACATCGGGGAGATCTCATTTGGAAAGAGGGCTTGGTTTCACCCCCTTCCAGCTCCCTGCCGATCCATCCCGAAAGCTTGGCGGAGCCTCCATGTTCCGTCGCAGTCTACCTCTCAGACCCCTGAGGGCAAAATGAGTGATGTCTGGCTCTTCTTCCTCCGCAGATCAACGCGGTGGAGCAGTTCATCAACCACGTCAACTCGCGGATGCGTCAGCACCAGGAGCAACAGCGCCTGGCCACAACCGTCAACCGCATCGACGCCTATGAAGTGGTGGAGGGCAGCACCGACGAAGTGGACAAGGTGAGGCGGGGATCGGGGGGTGGGGGGCGGGGCACAAGGAAGACCAGCCCCAAAGCTCTTAAGACAGGTAGCTCTCTAGTTGTCTAGGCGGGACTAGAACTCACCGCCTCCTGGTGATTGGGCCAAAGTCACCCCCTTAAGGCAAGGCTACAATTCCCAGTCTCCTGGTGCGTGGCCCAAAGCCACCCACTTGGCTTTCATGCCTAAGGCGGGACTAGAACTCACTGTCACCTGGTGATTGGCCCAAAGTCACCCACTTGGTTTTCATGCCCAAGGCAAGACTAGAATTCCCAGTCTCCTAGTGAGTGGCTCAAAGTCACCTAGCTGGCTTTTATGCTTAAGTCGGGACTAGAACTCCCAGTCTCCTAGTGACTGGGAGTTCTAGTCACTCAGTCAAATTTCATGCCTAAAGAGGGACTAGAACTCTCAGTCTCCTGGTGTGATTGGCCCCAAGGCACCCAGCTTTCATGATTAAAGAGGAACTAGAACTCTCCATCGCCCGGAGATTGGCCCAAAGTCACCCAGTTGGTTTTCATGCCCAAGGCGAGACTAGAATTGGTTGTAAGTCAAGGACTTTCTGTATATGGAATCATCTGAGTGGGAGGAGAAGCCGAGATCCAGCTTGAAACTAACCATGGTTAATCAAAACCCAACTCGGTTTGTGTTTGTCTTTGCTTCTCTCATTTGCAAATGGAGCTTTTGGGGTTCAGGCAGGGCCAAATGTGACCCCCCCCCTTTGCTTCCTCTTCTTCCCCCACCCCCACCCCCACCCCCAGATCTTGAAGGAGTTTCAGCACCTGGATCTGACGGGCCCGATCCCCGGGACGTCCCGAGAGGAGACGCGACAGCTGTTGCTTGAGGGGCCCCTCAAGATGAGGGAAGGCAGAGACAGCAAGGTGGGTCCCCTGAAAGGGGGGCTGGCACAGGGCCAGGGAGGAGGAGCGCTGGCTCCGCTTTGGGGCTGATGGGAGGAAGGAGGGGTTGTGGGAAGGGATATGCGTGCTAGCTTTCTGCTTGCGGGGATGATTGGAACATGTCAGGTCTCCCAAGTGCCCCAAAATTCTCTCCCTTCCAGAGAAAGTCTCAAATGCATAATTTAGCTGTGATTGGCATTTTCTTGTCGGTCCTTCCTTCCTTCCCCTTCCTTTTTTCTTTTCTTTCTTTCTTTCTTTCTTTCTTTCTTTCTTTCTTTCTTTCTTTCTTTCTTTCTTTCTTTCTTTCTTTCTTTCTTTCTTTCTTTCTTTCTTTTATCTCCCTTCCTCCTTCCCTCCCTCTTTCTCCTTCCCTTCTTCCCTCCCTCCCTCCTTTCTATATTTTTTCATTCCTTCATATTTCTTTCTTTCCTTCCTTCCTCTCTTCCTCCCTCTCCTTTCTGTTCCTTCCTTCCTCTCTCTCTGCTTCATTCCTCTTCCTTCCTTCCTTCCTTTCTTTCCTTCCTTTCTTATTCCTCCCTCCTTTCTTTCTTCCTTTCCTCCCTCCCTCTCCTTTCTGATCCTTCCTTCCTTCCTTTCTTATTCCTCCTTCCCTCCCTCTTTCTTCCTTTCCTTCTTTCCTCTCTCCCTCCCTCCTTGCTATATTTCTTTCATTCATTCCCATTTCCTTCCTCCCTCCCTCCCATCCATCCATCCATCCACAGACATCCCCAAACCCACTGGGGTCCTGTCCCTCCTCAGGGGTCTCCATGGCAGGAGACCCCCTCCCCGCCCCTTCTCCCCCTCCCCGTCTGCTTCTCCTCACCCCTCTCTCTTCTCTCTCTCTCTCTCTCTGGCCAGATGGACGTCTACTGCTTCCTCTTCACCGACCTCTTCCTCATCACCAAGCCGGCCAAGAAGGCCGAACGCACTCGCGTCGTCCGTCAGCCCCTCCTCATCGACAAGCTGGTGTGTCGGGCGCTCAGGGATCCAGGTAAGATTCCCCCCCTCCCATGTACACACACACACACACACACGGCATAATAAGGCTCTCCCCATCTAAATTCCCAACTTTAAAAAACTTTTCTTTATTCGTCGTATTAGAGATCCTGATCCCCAGTTGTCCTCGACGTACGACCACAGTTGTGCCCCCAAATTTATGTTGTTAAGCGAGTTTTGCCCCATGTTACGACCTTTCCTGCCTCAGGTTGTAAATTGGGGAATGTCTGTCGTTTGGGTTTTTTAAGGGGTTTTTTTTTTTGGTCTGTTCCTGCCCCAAGGATCCTTCCTGCTCATCTACCTGAACGAGTTTGGCAGCGCCGTGTGTGCCTACACCTTCCAGACTAGCGGGCAGTCGCTGTGCCGGAGCTGGGTGGAGGCTGTCTGTAACGCTCAGGTAGGCATTGCTGGACTCTGGAGGCTCTTTCCCAGGGAGCTCAGAACAAAACAAAGTCTTAACATGGATGCACAGAACATCCCCTCTTGCTGAAGGCTGATTAGCATAATACAGTCCTTCCTTCCTTCCTTCCTTTCTCCCTCCCTCCCTTTTTTCTCCTTCCTTCTTTCCTTCCTTCCTTCCTCCCTCCTCCTCCTTCCTTCCTTCCTTCTTTCCTTTTTTCTCCTCCCTTCTTTCCTTCCTTCCTCCTCCTGTTCCTTCCTTTCCTTTCTGATCCTTCCCTCCTTCCCTCCCTTCTTTCCTATTTTCTCCCTCCTCCCTCCATTCCTTCTTTCCTTTTTTCTCCTCTCTTCTTTCTTTCCTTCCTTCCTTCCTCCCTCCTCCTCCTTCCTTCCCTCCCTTCTTTTTTCTCCTTCCTTCTTTCCTTCCTTTCTCCCTCCTTCCTTGCTTCCCTTTCTGATCCTTCCTTCCCTCCCTCCCTTCTTTCCTATTTTCTCCTTCCTCCCTCCCTTCCTGTATATAACTATGGGCCAAATTTATATTAGTTACTTTTAATAATTTTTTAACTTTTGTAAGATTTGTTTTTTATTTCTGGCTGTTCACCACCCTGAGTCCACAAGGAGAAGGGTGGTTTATAAATCTAATCTAATCTAATCTAATCTAATCTAATCTAATCTAATCTAATCTAATCTAATCTAATCAAATCAAATCAAATCAAATCAAATCAAATCAAATAATAAAATAATAAAATAAAATAAAATAAAATAATAAAATAAAAAAATAAAATAAAATAAAATAAAATAAAATAAATAAAATAAAATAATAAATAAAATAAAATAATATAATATAAAATAAAATAATAAAATAAAATAAAATAAAATAAAATAAAATAAATAAAATAAAATAAAATAAAATAAAATAAAATAATAAAATAAAATAAAATAAAATAAAATAAAATAAAATAAAATAAATAAATAAGGCTATATATATATATATATTTTCTTGTCTTGTTCCTGTTTTTTTATTTTTTTCAAAATTCCTTCCATGAGCCCCCCATTCAACGATCGTCTTTCCTGTCCTCTGCTCCCTTCTGGAGCCAATCCACCCGTTGGCCCTGGGACCAGAGGATCTCCCTTATCCCGAGACAGTCTATCTTTGTGACCCTGCTCTGCTCTCCCTCCCACAGAATAAGCTGCAGCAGCTGCGTCTGCAGGAGCTCCAACGCAACCAGCGGCTTCCTCAGGTGGTGGAAGCCAAGGCGGAAGAGGAAGAGGAGGAGGAGGAAGTAGAAGGGGAGGAGGAAGGCAACAGGGACTCCTCGGAAGCCAGTTCCCCTCCCACCCTCCGGAAGAGCACCAGCAGCTTGGACTCCCAGCAGTGGTAAGTCCCGGGGGAGGGGTGGAGTTGGGGGTTGAAAAACGTCAGTGGAGGTGACCCTCACCCAACTTGCAAGGCGACCCTCACCCAACTTCTTCTCTTGGCTTGCAGCCTCTCAGACGGCTCCACCGATACCATCTCCGTGATCGCGGCTGAGACCGGCGAGGAATTCCTTTCGCCTTCCTTCGACGGGAGCCAGTTCCTCCCCCCAGCAGAGGAATTGAGCATCGGCCCCCTCCCCAATTCCGCCACGCCCTCCTTGGAGGTGGGAGACCCGCTCCCCGATACCCCCGGACCCTTGTCGAAACCGGAACCCAGCCCCTGCAGCTGCTCTTCGTTCGACAGCGCCTACGGGACCCTCTCGCTTGGCTCGCTACACGAACTCGCGGAGCCCTCGCTGCCGCAGGGGGGAACGGTGGCTGCTGAGGAGGAAGAAGAGGAGGAGGATGTTGCCAAGAGTGGTTCCCCCAAGCTGCGTCGGCAGACCCCCGTCCAGCTCCTCCCCGCCAAGACCAAGGTGCTGAAGTCCAAATCGGAAGCTAACCTCGCGCAGGTGCTGTCGCCCTCGCTGTTCCTCGTCCAGAGTCAAAGTTTGTCCGAACTTTCTCCTCCGGGCATGCTGTCCGGGGGTCCCCCCATACAGGAGCCTCAAGGCCAGCACCTCCGCAGGGTCTTTAGCAACAGCAGCAATAACAGCAGCGCTTCCGAACTCTCCGAAGCGGAGGAGACATCCTCGCTGGGGATCTGTGTCTCTCCGGGGTTGGTGGTCACTGTCGCGAGCGGACCGCCGTTGCCATGCTGGCCGGACGAGGAGGCTACGAGCGAGGAGTTGTCGGACGAGCAGCAGGCGTTTTCGGACCCGCCGACGATTCAGCACCGGAAGTTGACTCTGGGCCAGCTGTACCGCCTCCACACCACGCTGCTGCTCAACTCCACGCTTACGGCCTCGTGAGTGTTTGTGGCGGGAGAGTGGCGGGTGGGACTTTGAGCCGGGCTGAGGGGACCCCTGGGCTGTTCTCGAGGGCGGGAGACGGGGAGAGACAGGATGCTGAATTGTGGTGATATCAGCCTTGGAGGGTAGTCAGGCAGGAAACATGCCCCGATGAATTCATTCTCCTTTACACGTCGTTCTTGACTTACAACAGTTCATTTAGCAAACGTTTGAAGTTACAATACAAAGTTGTATTCTGTTCGCTAACAAGTGTTCTCTAACAAACATTGGTTTAGTGACTGAAGCGACAACAACGAAAAAGTGACTTACGGCCGGTTTTCACACTTACGACCGTTGCAGTATCCCTGCGGTCATGTTTGGCGACCGACTCATGTTTATGACGGTCGCAGTGTCCCGGGGGTCATGTGATCGCCTTTTGTGACTTGACAAGCAAAGTGAAGGGGGCAAAGCTGTCTTGTTTAACGTGACCTGCGATGTTGTAAGTGTGAAATGTTTGGAAGTGTGAAAAAATGGTCATCAGTCACTTTCTTCAGTTCCATTGTAACTTCAAACGGTCACTAAATGAATGATTGTGAGTCAAGGACGACCTATAATATCCCACATTCTCGTCTCTTGCAGGGAGGTATGAGAAGCGTCGGAAGAAGAGAACCGAGTGCGAGACAAAGGTCCGGTTCTGCGGTCCCACCCATCCCCCGTGGGCATCGAGACCACCCAGCCACCCCAATGGGGTGGGCACAAGGACAGAGTACAGCACCCCAAAGGGGGACCACTTCTCCGTACGTGCGTGCTCCCAATCGATGTGTTTGCGGCCACTGTGCACCCTTGGCCCGAGGACACGACAGACAAAGGAAAAGTGGGGGGCCAGAGGGTGGGTGGGAGCCCCCCCAGGAACAGCTTCCCAGGAACTTTGAATTTGAACCCCAAGTTTTACCTTTTGCACTGTTCATTCCTCCTTGTTCAATTCTCCTCTCTGGACACAAAGGATGGAGAAGGATAATTCAAATGGATCTCCGTGCAATGTTTTGTCCGTTGTTTTTCTCACTCGGCTCTTCCTCCCTCTAACTATGGTTCCCTCGTTACCCCAAATCTCCCCATATCAGGAATTGAGCCTTGTTACTCCCTCTTGGACATGGGCCCTAACAGCCATTGTCACCCCTCCCCAAATCCACTTTCTAGTCGACCTAAAGTTTGCTCATTCGAACTCGCTCCATGCCATTCACACCCCTCCCCGCCCCCCTTGGGAGTGTTTTTCCCTGCCGAGGAGGTGCACACAGCAACCAGAAAAGCATTGTACAGAACAACGTAGAGGGCATCTAGCATCCTGAGAGAGGGAAGGAACGGGTTCAAGCCGAGGTGGGGCTGTTTTTCGGAAAGAAAGAAAGGAGAAAGAATCGGAAGGTCGGAGAAGGGAAACGAGTGAAGAAGGATGACCAAAGGGATCCGAGGAAGGGGAAAGCAGACGGTTGCCGGAAAGGATGAAGTTTCTGTTGGATTTTGCAAGAAAAAAGAAAAATGGAACAGCCGCCTGTTGAGTTGAACTGCGATATTGAGGCCATATTTCGGGACATCGGTGCCCCTCTGCGCCCCCCCACTTCTGTCGGGAACGCCGTGGTCCTTTCAGTTTTGGGATGACAATTGTTTGATTCCAAAGCTGACTTCTTCCGTGAACAAAAAACTTAAGGGGACCCCACTTGGACGGCAGAAGCAAAGCTCACTCCCAAATATATCGGCCACTGGACGTAACTCCGAAACGATGCGTTTTTTTTCCCTAGCAACCTTCCCCCCCCCCTTTTAAAATCAGGGTGTGCTGCGTTTTGCGTTGGCTTATAACGTCGTTTATTTATTACGCTTATATTCTCGCGCAACCCCGCCCGCCCCCCCACCCGGGCCCTGTTTTTCAATGGGGCAGGAGAAGGGGGTGTAACTAGCTCAGTTTCTTTCCTACCGTGGCGTGCCGTGGCTTCTGTGGCTGCCCTCCCCAGAGAGACTGTGGGGAGGGGTCTTGATTTTGCAAAACATTTTTTTTTTTTTTGCAAATGTGGTTGCTTGGCGTAATTAAAGGCCGATGAAATCTTAATGAATTTTTTTTTCTGTCCTGGGGTGGAATTGTAGAGGAGGGATGTGGGGATGGGGGTGGGGGTTGTTGATGCTAGTTTTGGGCGTGACAGCAAACCGTCATTGCTTGCTGGGCTAGGGTGGGAAATGCAGCCCATGGCGGCTTGCTCCACAAACCAGGATATGGATGCGAAACATAATCAACGTGAGTTTTCGCAGATGAGGCATTTGCCTGTTTCCTTTGGTGGAATTTCCTCGCCAAAATAGCTTTGGGGCCTTCAGTCCTCGACTTACGACCATTCATTTAGTGACCGAAGTTACGACGTCACTGAAAAAAAGCCGACTTAGGACCGTTTTTCACACTTACGACCATCACAGCCTATCATGCGATCCAAATTCAGACGCTTGGCAATCGGCTCGTATTTATGACCGTCTCAATGTCCAGAGGTCACATGATTCCCCTTTGGCAACCTTCTGATGAGCCAAGCCAATGGGGGAGCCGGACTTCACTTAACGACTGCCTGGTTCTGATTCATTTAACGACGGTGGCAACAAAAAAGTACAATCGGAGACAGCTCGCTTAACAAAAGCCTTGCTTAGAAGGATGGAAATTCTCCCAGTTTTGGTCGTAAGCCGAGGACTGCCCATAACCATAGATGCCAATCTGGTGCCCTTTTTTAACTAGTTATCTGAGGTGATCGCCGTACCGCCCCCCCCTTCTTTTTCTATGAGGGAGGGGGAAACCCCCCCAAGTCCTGTGCGTCAGTCACTGCCTCCTTCACTCATAATTTCCCATCTGCCTTTCAGCCCCATTGCAAACCGAGCCTTTGATTCATTTGCATAAAAGGTGGTGTGTGTGTTTTTTTTTTCCTTTCATGAGAAAAAAGCTAGCTCTTCAGCAAAGTTCATCAAATCACATTCTCAAAACAAAGCAAAAAACTCCGGCCCTCTTAACTTTTTTTAACAACCTTCCTCTGGAACCTTTAAAAGGGTTTTTTTCCTCCCCAAATTCGATAAGAAAACTGAAAAGAGAGGAAGAAATGAAATTTTCATCAACCTCACCCACCCCTTAATTTTTTAAAAAAAATTCTCTCTCTCTCTCTCACCCTTTCCCCAACTTTTTCAAAAGTTTCCTGCTGGATCCCTCGGCTTGGGAAAAAAAAAAAAGAACTTGCACTTTTAATTATTATTTTTTTGGTTCTTTTTTTTCAAAAAAAATTGCATTTCCTTCCTGCCGTACGAACTTGAAAGGTTGCCTCTGCGGGTTGGTATTCATTTTCCTTCGAAGACATCTGGGGGACACGGCTTGGAGGGTGGGTGTTGAGGTGGGGAGCTGGTTTCCTGAGCCTTGGTAGTGGCTGAAAGTTTAACGCAAGCGATGCGCGGTGGGGTCTCTTCATGCCTCAGCTGCTGCGGTAAGTAGCAGCGGGCGCCCCGATTTTGCAAACCTTCATTTACGCAGATGGGAAAACTGCCGGGTTAATTCTCAACGAGGCACCCAGTCGATGAAGCCGAGTCTCAGCTGTCTTCATTCATAAAGGTAAGTGAGATTTTGCTGTCACTTCTTACTTTGATTCTTGCAAAGAGGCTTCCTGCCTCGTTCTAACAGGAGCCTTGAGAATGGGGAATCTCAGGCTCCCCCATCAGTTTGGGTTTCTTCCCTGTTTTCTCCCTCTGTCCCAATTTAATTGGGGGGCCTTTCCTCCTTCAAAAAAGAATCTGAAAACCAACCACCCTCTCTTAAAAATGTAAGAACTTTTTAAATATCTTTTTAAAAAAACTTTAAATAAAAAAGAAAAGTTTAAAATCCTTTTTCAAAACCATTTTAAAAATACTTGAAAACTAAACTTGAAACTTTTAAAACTTTTTAAGAATCTTTAAAAACTTTTTAAACGCTTTAAAAACTTTTTAAAACCATTTTTTAAAAAAATCTTAAATAACTTGGAAAAAGGTTTTAAAGATTGCTTGCTTTTTTTAAAAAAAAAACCCTTGAAAGTTTTTAAGCATCTTTAAAAACCATTTAAAACTCTTTAAAGACGTTTTTAAAAACTTTTAAAAAATAAAACCCTTTAAAAGTTTTTAAGAACCTTTAAAAACTTTTAAAAACTTTTTTTAAAAAAACTTTTAAAACTTAAATACCTTCGAAAAAGTTTTTTAAAATTCTTGTAAAATCTTTAACAATATTTTCTCAAATATCTCTCAAAAAATCCATTTCTGGAGGGTTTGGTTTGGGGATTTTTAATATATATATATATTAATGTTTTTTTCACCTTGGGAGAATTCTGGTGCATTTTAATAAGTGCACAGAGTGATGTTTAAAGGGCACCACCTTTTCTGAAAACTTTGGGGATTTTTGGCAAAGGAAGCAGACAGATCTTGTGAAGTGGAAGCAGGAGAGAAAAATGGGAATCAGGACAGTGCAACTGGAAGGGACACCCAAGGATCATCTAATCCAACCCTCTGTAGCATGCATGGTAGCCAGTAACCATCCTTAAGAAGGGACTGTCCTGTTTCTCTGAAGCCACCAAAGATGGAGAACTACCATAGTTGGATAATCGAACGTCAGGAAGGTAGAGATATTTGATCACACAATACACACATACACATGTCAAGTCTTTTGACAACCTGAGAGGTCGCTTAATTTCAACAACCAGGCTAAGTTGTTAAGGGACACATACTGTTAACCTTGTTTTTGAGATTCTCGGGTGTGTCCCATCTCAGCTCCTGGATTCAGGAGCCTGCAAAAGGCTTGTGTATTTTATTCCTGAAGTCGGTTGTGCTTTTACGCACAATTATTATGTGCATGTTGTTATGTTGTGTGTGCTGTTGTTAATGCATAGGCTTCCAATGGCCAGCAGGGTGCCCTGATAATTAGCTTTTCTCCCCTAGGGTTGCAAGATTAGAATTGCAATTCTGCCGAGGGCCACTAGAGGGCCATCAAAGTGGCATCCGTTGGCCCCCTGGTGGTCGTCTGGATTAATGCAGCCGAGATTTGAAACCATCCTATTCTCTTTTTTAAAAAAAGAACCATCGGAGGCATTTCAGACCCCAGCCGGAGATGGGAGATGGAGAGTTTGTAACACATGGGGAGACCTGCCACGTTAATCCTGGCCAAGATGCTAGCCCTCATGTTTTTGCTGTTGTTGGGGTTTTTTTTGCACTTCATGCCCTTCAAATGTTTGCAGAGTGAGATAGGCTTGGACTGCCCTACCTGGCAAACACGTAAAGATCATTTAAGTACAAAAAGTAGACTGGGTTCCATGCACGAGAGGTAAAAAACCATGCGCAAAGTGCCCCCCTCCTCCTTTCTGAGCGGGAAAGGGTTAAACGGGGGAGGAGATTGTATTTCGGGAAAGGAAGTAGATTTAATCTGGAGCTGACTGTACCCCGATAAGAATCTCCTAGGGCAGGGCCCACACTGCTGCTACTACGGGGTAATCTATTTTGGAAATAGCTTTGATGCTCAAAACAGGGCAAAAAGCTCTAGAAACTATTGCTCAGAGGGAGGGGGGGGGAAATGTCTTCTAAAAACTCTGAATTCTTGGTAGGATGTTAGAAAATTGGGTTTTATGTTTCTGAAGGCCTAGCACTAAAGGAAAAACGACAGGGAGGGATGAGGAAAGAAAAAAAAAACCCAATTCTGAATACCAGCTTTTTAATAGCCTTTTTTTTTTCCCTGAGTGGCTCCAGCTAAAAGTTTCCACTTTACCGAAATCGCTCCGAATTTTCCTGGAAAGAACTCGTCCTTTTTAAAAGCCTCGTTTTATATCCTACCGGGTTCTTTTTAAAAATTTCTAGTCGAAGTTCATGCCAACAGGTGCTCAATGTGGTGAGAAGAACACCGGATGTGACCGAAGGGCCAAAAGTTAAAAGCAAAGTAAAAACTAGAAGGAAACGTAATCGTCTCGTGGTGAGATGGTCAGGAGGTGGCAGCCTCCCTCGAGGAACAAAAGAAACGAGGGTCTAAAAAGAATAAACCAAGATGTTGTAAGATGAGGACTCCCTGGGTTTGGGTCCTTATTGGTTGCGTCTCTGTTTTTTTCTTCTCCAGAAAAGTCTCGATAAAAGAAATCTGGAAAGGAAGAAGACGTTGGAAGGTGCGCGATTTTGGGAAGACGCATGGATAAAGAGGCAAGTATAAAACCACGTTGGTTTGAAGCGGAGTTCATGGGAAAGATAGGGAGTCCTCGACTTACGATCGTAAGCCATGCTAGTCTTTAGGTGGGTCCTCCTCACGTGATCGTGCCCAATTTAATGGCCTTTGATTGCATCCGTCATGTAAGCGTAAGCGAATGCGACCATCGCAACGTCCCCATGATTACGTGATTAACATTTCGGACGACTTGTATTTATGACGGTCGCAGCATCCTGGGTGGGGGGTGGGGGGGGTCACACGATCTTTTTGTGACGAGCAAAGTCAACGTTCGCTTAAGCGCGGTGTGACTCACTTAGCAACGATTGTAGCCAGGGAAGTTGTAAAACGGGGCGCAAAACCCACTTCATAAAGGCGTGTCGCTTTGCAACGGAAGTTTGGGGCTCCGTTGTGGTCGTAAATTGAGGATTACCTCGTATTTATCAACCTTGGCAACTCTAAAGATGGGTGGGCTTCAGTTGCCAGTCAGCTGAGTAGGGAATTCTGGGAGTTGAATTCCGCTCATCGTAAGAGTTGCTACGATTGAGAAAGCTGATCTAGACAATCTCCAATCACCTCTTTTTGGGCCAAGAAAAAAAAATTGCCTCTTTCCTGTCTCGTGGAGTCGTGAGGGTTTCGAAGGCACTCTAAAGGTCATGTAGTCCAACCCCGAACCCGAGGCAGGACTTCTCAACTCCCTTCCTTTCCTTTTAGATCTTTTTGGTGATTTTTTTGCTCTTCTCTGCTGGATCGCAAGTCCTGGATGGCGTGAAGGATGGCAAGAAGATATTCCGAGAAGTGGAAGGATCGGCTTTTAGGAGGAAAAAAAGCTTTCGATCAGAAAATCAGAGCACCCCTGGTAAGTCATGGGATTTCTTCCTCCCCCACCCCTCTCCAAATATAAACAGAACATGGTTGGTCTAGATGATCTCTGAGTTCTGTTTGAACAAGAGTCTATGAAAAGGAATGTTGGGTATGCGTGGGAGACTGCGAGTTCTAGTCCTTCCTTAGCTATGAAAGATGGCTGGGTGACTTTGGGCCAGTTCCTCCCTTTCTCTCTCTCCGCTCAACCCAACCTTACAAGGTTGTTGTTATGGAGAAAATGGGAGGAGGAATGTATATTGGTTGATTTGCTACCTTGAGTTATTTGTGAAAATGAAGGTGGGATAAAAAGAGAGAGAGAGAGATGATAGAGAGAAAGATGATAAGATAGATAGAGATAGAGCAAGAGAGATGATAGATAAATAGATAGATAGATAAATAGATAGATAGATGATAGATAGATAGATAGATAGATAGATAGATAGATAGATAGATAGATAGATAGATGATAGATAGATGATAGATAGATATAGATAGATAGATGATAGATAGATAGATAGATAGATAGATAGATAGATAGATAGATAGAGATAGATAGATAGATAGATAGATAGATGATAGATAGAGATAGATAGATAGATAGATAGATAGATAGATAGATAGATAGATAGATAGATAGATAGATAAGTAGGTAGGTAGAAAGCGAGAGAGATGATAGATATAAATGGAAGGAAGGAGGGAGGGAGGGAGGAAGAAGTGGGAAAGGAGGGAAGCAGGGAAGGAAGAAGGGAAGGAAGGAAAGATAGATGAGAGGGAGAGAGATGAGATGATAGATGATATAGATGGAATTGAAGGTGGGAGGGAGGGAGGAAAAAAGAAAGGAAAGGAGGGAAGCAGGGAAGGAAGGAAGGGGAGGAAAGGGAAAGGGGAGGGGAGGGAAGAGGAGAGGAGAGGAGAGGAAAGGAAAGGAAAGGAAAGGAAAGGAAAGGAAAGGAAAGGAAAGGAAAGGAAAGGAAAGGAAAGGAAAGGAAAGGAAAGGAAAGGAAAGGAAAGATAGATAGATAGATGGACAGGTCAACCTTCAGGCCTTTTAACATATGCAGTACTCGTTCTGCAACCGTTCTGGGGGGGAAAGCATCTTTCTCACTCACTCCTCATCCCTTTTCCCCCCCCCCTGCAAGGACCCTCCTCCTCGAGGCCTCCCGATAGCTCAGCGAAACCCGTCCGCTGCCCCAAAGGAAGCTACCACTACGACAGTGAGAACTGTTCAGTGTGCAAATCTTGCACAGGTGAGGAGAACGGAGCATGGACGGGGAGGGAGGGTTGGGCAACTGGCAGGAGAGAGCGTGCTCAGTTTTTCCAAACTCTGCACACCAAAAAATGTGGCACTGATGTGTTTGCATGTGTGTCAAATCGGATGCAAGGCGGAGGGGGATTCTGGGAAACTGGCTCCTTCCCTCCCCAATGCAACGCCACCCTCTCCCCACAGTTACTAGGAGGCGTAAATGGTTTTCACCCATCGAAAAACGCTTTTGTTTTGCAGGCGTTAACACAATTTTGGTGCAGGAGTGCAGAGACAACCAGGACACGGAGTGTGGTTGTGCGGAAGGCTATTTCAACAAAATAAACATTCCCTCTCTATTTCACTGCATGAAATGCACCAACTGCAGCTCTCAGCGCATGGAGACACTGCAGGCTTGTAAGTACATGTGGACGGGGTTAATTTTAGGGGTGTTTTTTTTTAGATTTTTAAAAATAATAATAATTTAACGATTATTAGAGGTATAAGCAGCCCTCGACGTACGACTACAACTGAGGGCCAAATTTTCCCGCGAGACGGTCGTTAAATAAGTTTTGGCCTCCTATTCTTGCCGCCGTCGTTAAGCGAATTGCTGCTTAAAGTTTGTTTCGTTTGCAAGACGGGTTGTTAAGCAAGCGTCGGCCCGGTTTTTACGAGCTTCCTTGCTACGGTCGTTAAACGAATCCCTGCCTTGAGTCACCAGGTTGTTAAGGGAAAGCGGCTAGAAACGAGGCCGAACCTTTTTAATGTCTTAAGGTCGCCGAGACGCCGACGCCGAGTGCGGATCCTGCTTTTCCGGCTTCTGCAAATATGGAGAGAGCTGTGGGCCGTGTCCGACGTAAGCTCCCCCTCCCCCTCCCCCCTCAGCCAGTTTGGGGAGGGGTGAGGAAGGAGTTAGGGTGCCCCGAGCTCAGAATAATACATTTTATTTATGAATAATGTATTTCTTTTATTTGGAGAAAGACCACAGAGCATAATTGAAGGGTTCACCTCCATGATGGTTCCTGATAGAATCAGCCTGACTCCCAGGTAAATGGACAGCCTCCCCCAATCCTCCCTCAGCCCCCCAATCTCCCCCAGACCCCCAATCTCCCTCAGCCCCCCAATCCTCCCTCAGCCCCTCCCAATCTCCCCCAGACCCCCAATCCTCCCTCAGCCCCCCAATCCTCCCTCAGCCCCCCAATCTCCCTCAGCCCCCATCTCCCCCAGACCCCCAATCCTCCCTCAGCCCCCCAATCCTCCCTCAGCCCCCCAATCCTCCCTCAACCCCCCAATCCTCCCTCAGCCCCCATCTCCCCCAGACCCCCAATCCTCCCTCAGCCCCCCAATCCTCCCTCAGCCCCTCCCAATCTCCCCCAGACCCCCAATCCTCCCTCAGCCCCCCAATCCTCCCTCAGCCCCCCAATCCTCCCTCAGCCCCCCAATCTCCCTCAGCCCCCATCTCCCCCAGACCCCCAATCCTCCCTCAGCCCCCCAATCCTCCCTCAGCCCCCCAATCCTCCCTCAGCCCCCTCAAACTCTTCCCAGCCTTGAGGTATCCTTGTTTAAACGCCTGTCTCTCAAGCTGCAATTTTACTAATTTACTAAATCTTACTAGAGATGGTCCTCGCCATACGACCACCATTGAGCCAAAAATCTCCGTTGCTAAACGAGACAGTGATCAAGTGAGTTTTGTCCCATCTGACGACCTCTCCTGCCCCCGTTCTTCAGTGAATCTCTGCCGTTGTTAAGCGAAGAACACTGTCATTGAGTGAATTTCCCCCTTGCCTTGGCTCTGGGAAGGTCACCAAAGGGGGATCAAGTGATCCTTGGACATTGCCACCGTCGTAAATACGAGTCAGTTGCCAAGCGGGTGATTCATTTAACCACCACAGGGTTCACTGGACAACCTCAACGATTCACTTAGCGATCGGAGCAGAAAACAAGATGTACAAATTAAGCCCAACTCATCGAAGTGTGGCATCGCTTAGCAACGGGAATTTTGGTTCCCGATTGTGGTCGTAAGTCGAGGACCGCCTGCAAACTTCCTAATTCTTTCTGGAATGCAAATCCTGCCTTCACCCAACGTGCGTGGTAGGATTCGCACCCTGTCCGCTTCATCCCGTTGAAAAGCAACGCTAACTTTTCTAAACTTCTATTTCCTCTCCTAGCGGGATCCCCAAAAACGAGCAGTGCAACATGGTCTGTCAAATCGGTACGTGATCTCGGTGATTTTTTTTTTTCCTCCCATTTGTGGCACACCAAAGCTGCGGTTGACGGAGATAGGAAGAGAGCCGAGAATCAGGGCTGGGGGGTAAGGCCTAGGCGAATTTGTCTGGTTGGGATGGGATACCACCAGGAGATCCCAGAGAAGAAGGTAAGTCTTTGAAGCCGAAAAGCACCTTCACATGTTAGGTTTTTATTGTATTTTATTTTACACTTTTATTTTTGTTTAGGTTTTCATTTTATTCTAGTTCAGATTTTTAATTCCTTTTCGTTTAGATTTTTATTTGATTTTAGCTTAAATTTTTACATTTTTATTTTATTTTAGAAATTTATTTGTGCTTTAGGTTAGATTCTTACTTTGTTTCATTTTAGACTTTTGTTTTATTTCAGATATTTATTTTATTTTAGATTTTTACTTTATTTTACGTTAGCTTCTTAGTTTAGATTTTTTTCCCCACGTTTATTTTTTATTTTAGATTTTATTTTGTGTTTTATATTAGTTTTTTTAAAATTTTATTTTACTTTAGATTTTTACTTTTCATATATTGGTTTTACTTTGCTTTGGATTTTTATCCTATTTTAGAATTTTATTTTAGAAGTTCGTTTCATTGCCTTTTCCTTTTCCTTTTGGTTTTATTTTATTTTAATTTCATAGAGGAAACGAGACACATTTTAACTCCGGGGGCTTGCAAGCAAGCTTAGGGGGGGAAAAAAACCTCATACACGTATGCATAAGCTGATCCATCGCTCTTGAAAAATCTGAAAAATATTGATTTTTGCTTGATTTTGCTCTTCTGGTCCCAGCCATAGGTGCCTGTGTGTGTATTTTCATCCTGGCCGGACCCCTCGTTCTCTATTTTAAGAAAAGGAAAATTACTTCCGTTCCGAAGCCAGTCCCTGCTCCGAATATCTACAGTAGCAAACCCCATTTTGGTAATTTTTTTCGATTGTCTTTCTGCTGTTTATTCGCTACAGGGAGTCCTCGACTTATGACCGCCAACTGAGATAAGCATTCCCTTTGTTTTATTTTAGATTTTACTGTCTTTTAGATTTTATTCTAAGCGAGGCAGTTGCTAAGGGAAGGTTGTCTTGTTTTACGAACTTCCATGCCACGTTGCTAAGCGAATCGCTGCGAGTTAAGTGCGAAGTGTATCTGCCTCCCCCATCAGACCCCCCCCCCCGACTTTGCCGGTCAGAAGGTCACAAAAAAGGAATCGTGTGACACACACACACACACACACCCCGGAAAATTGCGACCGTCATAAATACGAGTCGGTGGCCATGCATCCGAATTTTGATCAACGGTCATAAGTGTGAAAAACGACCCTGTCACTTTTTTTCAGCGCTGTTCTCATTTCGAATGGTCCTTAAACAAATGCTTGTACGAGTGGTGGAGCTCTTGCCTCACAATCAGGAGGCTGTGAGTTCGATCCTTAGTAGAGGCAGATATTTCTCTCTCTCTCTGGGCACGATGAGAATATATCTACTGTGAACTCCACATGGGTGACAGGAAGGGCATCCGGCCAGTAAACACTCAGCTCCACTCAATTGCCCCGTCTCCACCCCACAAGGGATTACAGTGTCATTAAATGACAAAAAATAAATAAATAAAAATAAATAAACGAATGCTTGTAAGTTGAGGATTATCTATTTTGCACTGCCTGTTGCTCTTGACTTCGCTAGCGGAGATCAAATGGCATTCATGGCTTGTTTCCAAATCCCACCCTGCCTCTGTCATCCTTCGGCCAGCCTGATGGGAACTGTAATCGAATCTGTCTGGGGGGACTCCTATTGGGGGTGTTAGACGGGGGTCCCCAGTTCCGTAAGCCAGTGGCACTGATTCCCTGCTGTTTTCCAGGCAGTCCCGTCTCCTCCCTTCCCGAGACAGTCTTGCTGATGGACAAAGCGCCCCCACCATCCCGCTCACTGCAACAAGGGCGGAATCTCTATACCGTCATCAACGCCGTGCCCGTCCGACGGTGGAAAGAGTTTGTAAGGGGCCTGGGGCTGCAGGACGGCGAAATCGAGCTGGTGGAACTGGAGCACTCTCAGTTCCGCGAGCAGCAGTACGAGATGTTAAAACGCTGGTGTCAGCAGCGGGGCGCCTCGTTGGAGGCCATTTTGGACACCCTGGAGGCCATGCAGTTAGGCGGCTGTGCCCAGGAACTGAGGGAGAAGCTGCAGGTGGAGCATATATGTTGCAACCCGTAAGGCTGACGGTGACGGGGGGCTGTCCTCGTATGAGGAGATACGTCACGGTCGAGTCGGCAGAACGGGGCAACTCGTGCAGCCATGACCATCTCGCCGTAGTCCACTTGCTACAACCAACACGCCATGATCATCTTGCCGCAGCCAACTCACCGCGGGACAACTTGGTGCAGGAAACTCACCACAGAACAAGTCACCGCGGGAAAATTCTACGTGGGATAATTCAACATGATAAATATCCGTCACTGTTTCTTGAGTATTATTTCCATTTTTGTGGTAATGGGCAAAAGAGAAATTATGTCAAAGAAACAGTGGCGGATAACATTTATTGCGTTAAGTTATCCTGCAGGGAATTTTTCCGCGGCGAGTTGATTGTGGCGAGTTATCCTAGACCCACAAGCGTAGCGTTGCTGATGTACGGCTCCAAGCTGGAAATGTTCAGGACTGGAGTTCACTCCTTGGCCTCATTCACAACTTGCTCGTTCATCTTCTGTGCAAAAAATACCCCATAGCTCTCCCTGTGAAGGGAAAATTCGAGCAGACAGCGGGTGACGCACTACCGATATCGACCGAGCCATCAAAAACATTTTGCCTGCCGGAGGGCAACTCATTAGCTTACTGGCAGAGCCAACAATCTTGTTTTGCCTACCCAAATAGGGTCAACCTTGCCGTTGAGACAGATCAGTCCGATATAACGCTAGCCAACTTGAAATAATTACTTGAATTTTATTACGATGTTTCTCTTTTGAACGCCAGAATGCAAGTAATTCTCGACGTAGAACCAATCTAAATGTGAATCTGTAGTCCTTGATCCGCCCTGCGACAACTCCGCTGGCTCACATTCGAAAAGCTTAACAAGCCTACCTCACAGGGCTGTTGTGACGAGGTTTCGAGGCTTGCTCGCTCTGAAGGGTTCAGGCACTGTAACCGGTGTAGTAGACATTGTATGTCACTTTTTAAATAAACATTTAATCTGTCCTCCTGGAGGACAAGGCAACGATATTCTGGAGAGCAGTTTTTTCTTACTGTGAATCACAAAAAAATTTTTAGAGACAGATTCATCTTTGGACTGGCCTCAGTTCTACCCATCTGCAGAAGGTGCACAAGGCTAATTTTCCAAAGAGTGGCAGGGAAAATGATGAACCCGTTTATACGACTAAAATGGTTGTAACCTTTCACTGGGTGAAACGCTGCATCGCCGGGCAAAACCTTGTCCACCGAGGGACCTCAAACCAACTAATTTACAGAATGCGCCCCAAATCCGTGACTCTCCCCGATTCCCGTAGAATTGAAATTTGGCAATAAAATCTCACAAAATGTTTTTTGGGGCCCACTCAAAAGTCAAAGCTGATCTTTGAGCTCTGCTAATACAGTTCAAGCGGGAACTTCTTTTAAGTCAAACGTCGCTTTGAATACAGGTAGTCCTCGACGTACGACCGCACAGAAGCCCAAAATTTCCGCTGCTAGGCGAGACAGTTGCGAAGGGAGTTCTGCCCCGTATGACGGCCTTGTTTGCCACCGGGTTTTATATTAATTTTTGCTCCAAAAGACGCATTAGAGTTTATTTTCTGGTGAGGTCTTATTTAGGGGGGAAAAACGGTACTAAATGCCTCCGTCTGGCTGACAATCTTATTTTGGGAGTAGAGTTTATATTACGAGCATCCTGAAAAACCATGCTAGGATTTATTTTCTGGTTGGGTCCTATTTTTGGGGAAAAGGTAATTTTTTTATATATGTGTGTGTGAGTGTATGTGTGTATATATCCAGCAGTCACATTCACGACAAACCATTTTATACCAAATTTTATATTTGCTGATAAAGAAATAAAGGGAGACTAGTATAGATCTATTTCAAGCTATTTTGCTCTCATCAGCTAGCCATACCTTTACTCGGATCCGACTGGAGTTTCACAATTAAGAATGGTGATAAATTAAGGCAGGCTGTTGAATCGTAGTTAAGCCGTAGTTTGCTTTGCATGCAAACAAATCTTGGTTTAAAGGCTGATGTTTCCAGGAAGTCAGCTTTACATACAGGTAGTCTTCAACTTATGACCACAATTGAGTCGAAATTTCGGTTGTAAGTGAGACGGTTGTGAAGTGAGTTTTGTCCCCATTTTGCGACCTTGCTTACCACAGTGAATCCTGCCCTTGTTAGGTTAGTAACCCAGTTTTTAACTGAATCTGATTTCCCCATTGACTTTGCTGGTCAGGGGATCACATGACCTTCTGGGACAATGCAACTGTCATAAGTACATGCCAGTTGCCACTTACGAATTTGTCGTAAGTGTGAAAAATGGTCCTAAGTCACTTTTTTCAGTGTAACTTTGAACAGCCACTAAATGAATGGTTGTAAGTCCAGGATTACTTGTAGTGACCTCACCAGCATTGGCCAATCGGTGCTCAGCGGTGCCAGCTGTGGAAAATTTGGGCCATTTGCAAATTTTTCTTCCCTCCCCCCCCTTGAATTTGTTTTAAGACAGGGTTGATCTTCAGAACAGACCAGATGTTGATTTAAAATTAAATCCCACCCTTTGCAGTTGCATGATTAAAGTCGCCTGTATTGAATGGACAAAAGACCAGCATTTGAACAAAAGAAATTTAGATAAATGAGGAATCGAGAAGGGAAAGATCCTGAAAGGATCTGAGTTTGGGCTGACGGACATTTAGTGAAACGAGCGAACGAGAGGGACAGATCCCAAAAGGATTTGGGGTTGAACGAATGGAAATTTAACAGAACGAGTGATCGAGAGGGACAGATCCCAGAAGGATCTGGGTTTGGGGTGAACGAGCGGACATTTCGCAAAACGAGAGATCGAGAGGGACAGATCCCAAAAAAGGATTTGGGATCGAACGAATGGAAATTTAACAAAATAAGTGATAGAGAGGAAGAGATCCTTGGTGGATCTGGGTTTGGGTTGAACAAGCGGACATTTTGCAAAACGAGCGATCGAGAGGGACAGATTCCAAAAGGATTTGTAGTTGAACAAATGGAAATTTAACAAAACGAGTAATAGAGAGGGAGAGATCCCTGGGTGGATCCGGTGACAAGCACAGAAGATCTGGAGACTGCGAACCAGGAAACATGGATGTCTGCTTCTCCCGCAGCTGCCAGGCTCCGGGATCAAAACGGGCATCCCCCAAAGTGCGGAGAAGGGTTAATATTTCACCATATCTCCTTTTTTGAGGATAATCTGCCTTTGCCACGGGGTCAGTTTGTTCTCGTCAAAGCCGAGAGTCTTTAGTTTTTCCGCTTGTTCCTTCTCCTTCTCTTCCTCGATCCGTCGCAGTTTTTCTTCCTCTCGTCTGTCGGAAAAGAAACGAAAGGAAGAAACAGAAAATTAAACAGAAAGAAAATACTGAAAGCTACCAAATGTGGAATTTATTTTATCAATGGCTGGGAAAAACGGGGTAAAGATTAGGAATATATTTTATTTTATTTTATTTATTTATTTATACAACCCAGACAACACAATGTTTATTAAGCATGTAATATGCAATGTAACTTTCACAGATGTAAGAATCTACATGTTTGAAACGTGATAAATAGTATAAACTTGTATAGAGATAAGGCGTTGTATTAATTATAAGGCAAAACTTGACGAAAATGGCTAAACTGGAGATGCCACACCATGTCCAATGTTTTTCATTTGTATTACTAATAAAAAACTTCTTTTAAAAAATACATGTAATAGTAGAAAATTAATAAAACTTTATTTTAAAAAAAAAGAGAGAAAAACCTAGAGGCCGATAGAGTTAATGACATGCCCAGCGCATCCCAAAGCTCCTAGTTCATTTATTTTTACTTCCAGGTATATTAGTAGCAGACATTCTGCGAGCTCTGGAACTTAAAATTCTAAAATAATTTTAAAAATTTTACACATGTATAAAGATATATATGTAAAACAAAAACCAGACATTTTGTGAGCTCCAGAACTAAAATAATTAAAATTTTATTCTACCAAGTTTTCATCAGCCATCTGCTGACATCATCAAGAGTATTACCGCCCTGAGTCCGTCAGGAGGAGGGCGGTATACAAATTTAATAAACTAAACTAAACTAAACTATTAAACTACCTTTACAGAGATCTCTGCTTTTATATGCCACTAGTTCCGGAGCTCGCAAAATGTCTGTTTTTTGTTTTACAAATATACCTGGAACTCGTATTTTTAGAATAGTTTGCAATATGTATATATAAATATAATGTATAATTAAATATATATTTGTGTGTGTGTGTATATATAAATATATAATTAATTTTTTATGGCACCCATCACCCCTATAAGGTGACTCTGGCCAGGTTTTATCTTCGTTCTGTCCAGCGGTGATGTTTTCCAACCCTCGAACGCTCTTTCGTCTGGATCCACGTCCTATCCAGCTCAAGGTTGTGCCTGATGGGTCCAGGGACTCAGACGCCTTATGCAGAGAAAACGGGCACGCAAACCAAAACATTTAGCCGCCTCGCCGAGACTCACCGTTTTTGCAACCTGAAAAAGAAACGAAACAAACCACAACAGACAGGTTAGCCTTGAAAAGCAGAAGTGCGTTGTGTAGTTTCACACCCCATGGAACAGACTGACAGGTTCGATGCTATCGCAAAATGCGGGAACCACAATCGCACACTTCTTTGTTTCTCCCGGATCAGTTTCGGAAGAAGCACCAAAACACTGAGGATGTTACTTAGTTGGGTCATAAGACGTCTGCAAGGAAAACATCAAGCTCAGAAGGGACCAAGTCCTTCTCCTCCTCCTTTCTGCAAACCCTACTTCCTTCTAATACTGAGGATGTTACTTAGTTGGGTCATAAGACGTCTGCAAGGGAAACATCAAGCTCAGAGAGGACCAAGGACCCCCGAGTTCAACCCCAAACTACAATTTTTTCTTTTCTATCGATTGTTACCTCTCCTCTTCCATCTTTTTCCGGAAAATATCCCTTCTCCAAGCTGGCATGCCAGCCAGACGGGCCTCGTCTTCTCTTTCCTGGAGAGACAAGACGAAGAAAGGAAGGAGAATCAACACCCACTGAGTAGGAAGGCGTTGAGAAAAGAAGAATGGGAGATCCGGGAAGGAAAGAGAGAGATGACCTTGCCGGAAATATGCAATATTACCTAAATAAACGAAAAATAAATAATAAAATAATTATTATTTTATTATATTATTTATTTTATTATTTATTATTATTATAAAATAATTATTAATAAATAATAAATAAATATAAATAAATAAATGAAAAAGGGATAAAACGGTTTTTAAGTCCAGAGAAAAGGATAACATTTTGGAGGCAATTCAGACTTTGCAGAAGTATAAGGGGGTGAAATTCAGCACAATTAGGCTTGTTCTCTTATTATAACTAATCTCAATAAAACACAAGTAGTCCTTGACTTATAATGATTCGTTTACCGACCTTTACAAGAGCCCTGGGAAAAGTGACTTACCGTCCCTTACGACTTTTGCCACATGGTCAAATCTGGGCATGTATTTACAACGGTTACTACTACAACCAGTAGTAACAAAATGTGAAACTCTCCTCTGGTTGCAACCCTGAGTCACACGACCAGCATTCGCGATTTCCCAGCCGGCTTCCGATAAGTCAATGGGGAATTCGCATAACGACCATGTGACTCACTTAACCACGGCAGCCATTCTCATAACACACTCACACACACACACAGTCAAAAAATTGGATGTGACTCACTTAGCAAGGGAAATTCTGGTCCCCATTGTTGTCATAAGTCGAGGACAACCTGTGTAGCGGTATCTTTCAATGGGTAGGAGGGTGTCTCTCTATTGCTGAAGGATTTCTTTTTAGAGAAAGATGGGGGTGGAAATAAATTTCTTGGGGTGGCCGAGAGCACGGGGTAACCCCAAATCTGTTTTTATTCTTATTTATCTGTAGCTTGTTCTTCTGCAACTTTTTCAAGTGTGTGTGTGACCCGTTTTCGAATTACGTGGATTTTCTAGCTAATCGACATCCCCCTTGCCTCTTAAAATTGCCAAGGTTTTAAAATGCTATTTTAAAGCAAGTTGGAGCTCCCCATTTCACTTTAAAAATACTTCCAATGTTGGGTACTTTTAAAACTTCGCTGTACAACAATCTGATACAATGGTAAATGAAATTAAAATTCCCACTGGACATAAAGCTATCGATTTCACTAAGGTTCAAGGTTTGACAAAAAGAACTGCTTTTTTAATTTGTTTGCTTTTTATCCCTGAATAAAAACGATCTTTAAAACTTCGAGAATCCGTGCTACTAAAATTTGCTTCCATTGTGTTTGGAAGTCACCGTCAAAAATGAATTATTCAGATTATTTTTTTACGCGGTGTTTGGCTCTTCAATTGTTGATTGGAGGCTAGGATAAAGATTTGTAAAGTCTAAACAAACACGGGGCGTAGAAATGAGAACATCCTGATGCATTTTAACTCCTTTTTCTCTCTCTGCAATGAGAAAAAATGCCCATTTTTTTGCACACAACATTTTATTTCTTCAGACAAACTTCAGGGGAAAAATAAAAGCAAATTTCCATCAAAATGAAGCCGGTTCCCCAATTTAATTGAGGATGTCCCCCTATTTTTAGTAGTAAGTGATGATAATCATAAGAAAATAATTAGAAAAACTTGCATAATAACACACACACAAAAAGGAGCCATCGCACTCTGGCCAGGATAAGAGAACACGCCAACAAATCACACACTCGGGGGCAAAAGAGATGTTAATTTGTCTCTTCGCATTAAAATTGTCGCAAAATAAATTGTTTCAGGATCCTACCATCCTTCTCTGGGGTGGGGGAGAGGGGTTGAGAGGAGAATTGATGGAACTATTAAGGGAAGTAGAATCAATATTTCTGAAATAAACTACATTAACACACCATCAACTCTAAAACCACCCCATTCGCTGCAAAATGACTTGGTAGAACTCTACGGTGACGTCTGAATGATCCCATGTGTTGAATCTGCACAACATGTGTTGAATCTGCACAACAACAGGTGCAATGGATCCTGCTTAGTAACAGTAATGGAAGGGACCCTGGAGGTCATTTAGTCCAACCCCCTGCTCACCCAGGATACCTGTACTAAGGATTCGAACTGCCAACCTTTCTGATCGACAAGCTCAGCGTCTTAGTCACTGAGCCATCTAGTCAGTTTTGGTGACTGAGTGTGTTGCACATCTGGCATAAATTGATTTAAAAAAAAAAAACTAGATACGGGGTCCTAAACACCCTCCCTGTCTGCTTGTGCCTTTATCTGCTTCAAACTTTCTTGATCCCCAAATCGTCCAATAACTAAGCGTCTTTGTACAGTACAACTCTTCTATTTGTTTTTCCTTCCACTCAAGAGCTGAGTAGCAAAGTGGATTACGGAAGCTTTCTTTCCTCACAGTTTCTGCTGTCGGTGAATGTGTAAGGAGCACATCACAAAGAAGAAGAGTGAGTTCCGTTCAGGGCTGCAGCTCTACGTGTGCCTTCAACGGTAGTGGTATTCTTCATTGATATGAGAATCGGGTGTAGCAGATCTTGAGGGAACTCAACTGTGGTCCATTCGCTTGGTCCACCAGGACCAGCCAAAGTCCTAGCTAGGAGAACCTAACCGTCTTACCAATGTTATTTGGGAGTGTAATCAGTCACTTTCTGGATTGGTGAAGGACCGGTTCTAGATTGAACAGATCCGTGTTCAAGAACCTATCTTCTGCAAATATGTTCTCCAACCACCCAGGAAGCTGGAGCCTCAGATGTCAAACATCTCGGCCTCCTTCTCTTTCCAAAACGAGAAGCTACGGTCTATATAGCGGCAAATGTCATCGTTGCAGAATTCTCCAAGCTCTGAAATGAGCTGGATGGAATTCGTCCTACTCTTTAGAGCTGGAGCAACAGCTAGCTCGTCTCCAGCGGACATGGGCTCCTGGGTGCTACTGATCAAGGACTGAGAGGATTCCTGGTGGGAGAGAATAGGGGGAGAATGTAGGGTTTCAGCCGGGACATCCACACTGGGTGTGGTCCCATGATCCACCACCAGGTTGTCTCTGAAGAACCTCTGCTTGAGGTCCTCAAAGCCATCCAGCCAATCCCGCTTCCCAGCCTCCACTTCCTCCATCACCACTTTGTGAAAGTGGCGGATGAAGTCCCAGCTGTGACTGCCCAGATGATCAAACATCTCGTAGCAGAGCAGGTGGCGAAACTTGCGTTCCTCCCGGCTCATGTCCATCTCCAGCAGCTGGAAGTAACCTAGCATGAAGAGGTCCAAGGTGAGGCTATCGTACTCCACCGGTGAGCCATCGACATGTGGCAAAAAATGTTCGGGCCAGTAGAAAATGTCGACGTGGCTCAGGCGGCGGATCTGTCTGGTAGGAACCTGGCTGATGATGCTTCTCCAATGAGTGAGCAGCTTCCCCACCACTTGACGCTGTTTCATGAAGTACAAGAGCTGGTGGTCCTCGCTGGGTTTCGGCTCTGAGACTGTCAACGCAGACCGGTTGTACGCTTGGTCGTCTACCTCTAAATCAGGACCCGACATCTCCCTTAACCTCCTTGGCTGGACCTGCCTGCTCGAATAGGTGAAGGTCCACCTCTTCCAGTGCTCCAGGAAAAGGTAGACAATCCGTTCCTTTCTCAGGTCGATGTAGTCTTGGATGCAACTCAGGTCCGTCTGCACTGGGAGGCTCCTAGTCATGTGGTCAGGGCTGAACATGGTTTCTGCGAAGGAGTCTCCTCGGGAGAACGAGCTGGGTCCCACCTCGTACAGAAGAGGCGCATGGGACAGCTGAATGGGGGGTTCCGGACCACCGATGGAGGCTTCCTCATCTTCCAGGACAGTGAATGGCTCCAGGCCCATGACATAGTCTTCTTCCAAAATGGGCTCACATCCGAGAGTGAACTGGGCTGTTCCCACCGGCAGGGAACGCTTTCTTTTGTACACCCGATTGGCTGCTTCGCTGATCAGCTGCGCCTGCACATGGACCTCGTAGTTGGCTTTCAGGTTCTTCACCGACACCCCCCACTGCATGATCTCCTTCTCCACCTCCTCCCTGGTGCAGCTGAAGGACTGAGAACGGGCTATGTGGCTCGGACCGTCTTTGAACGATGGAGCTGCGGAGGGGAGCGCCTGGGCATCTTCGGTCTTTTGCGCCAATGCTTCAGAGGTCACCATTTCAGCCAGGCTGGTGGCTTTGCCACCCAGAGTGGCCAGCAGGATGGACATGCTTTTCAAGAGGATGGAGATCTTGTTGCACCAACCTGGGAGGTCCTCTGCCCGGCCGTGCATGCACTTGGGGTTGACGGTGAAGTGTTCCTTCGCTAAGGCGGCCGAGACAGGCAACAGCTGCTGCAGCTCCTGTTCCAGCTGTTCCAGTTCGGTCTCGACTTTCTGCACCTTGTGCACGACTTGAAGGTTCTGGATCTGCTTCTCGATACGAAGGATGTCGTCTTCCGTCATCAGTTCCCCAAAAGGTCCCAAAATGGCGTTGTGAGCATGGGAATACCGCCAGCCTTCCTGGGGGTAGCAATTCCCAGGTCGTAGCTACGCAAGACAAAAAGAAAGCACAACCCAGAGGGCAAGGAGGGTCCCTCAGGACGGGCCACTACATCACCCGCGTTCTGCACACCCTCTTCGCCTTACATGTTACTTCGTGGTGTAATGAGAACGGAGCGGTTGGCTAAAAACTCCGTGCGGTGAGACAAGCCTGCCAGGAGAAGGTGAGTGGAAAACTGGATGGCCGTGTCGGGAGGAGAAAGACCAATATTTGTCTGATCGGGTGGACAGGCATGCAGGAAAATCGCGCAAGGACGCCACGGCATTAATGGCAGGTGCCGCGAGAAGCATTCACACGTTACACCATGAAGCGGTCATGTAAGGCATTTAATTCCTGCAGTATCTGGCAGTCAGGTGTCGAAGAGAGCTTTTGGATGCACAGATCGAATTCGGTAATGTGGTGGGAAAGATTTTGGGAAGTCGCCGAATACCTGCGGCGGACATTTTCACCGCAACGACCGCTGTGCAGATCAAACCAATCCTCGCCTGGCCCATAGTGCAGGTTAAATGAGCTTCAGAGTTGGTCACACCAAGTCAGCGCACACAGCCATGCCGAGAACACGCCGGAGCACCGCAAGCGAAGTAGAGACAAGTCAGAAGGAAGGGCCCCACTTTCTTTAAATATGGCCTTTAGGGTCTGCAAAAGACTTTTTGACAGTGAATCTCCATTTACGGGGCCACGGGCCTTGCCAATCTCAGAGACCACCAAGGACCCCACAGAATCAGAATCAGTCAAGTGTATGTTAGAGGAATCAACAGTCTGGCCACGAAACCAGCTGATCGTGACTTCCCCCCCTCCTTGTGCTCCTGATAGACCAATCCTCTTGCCTTTGAAGACAAGATCTAGGTTTATGTTTTTCTTGGCGTCCGGACTGAGGATCCAGACACCACGGAAATGGGATCACAGCACACCGTCACACCATGCGGCTGAGCGACCGCCCCGTGTCTGAGCCGTTTACCTTGCGTCTCTGCTCTTCCTCTTCCTGGATCTTCACCTGTAGCTTACGTAGCATCACTTGTCTTTTCCACTCTGGGAGGGGCCTCCCCTGCTCGTCGTGCGTGGGGATCAGGCCCTCCAGGTCCGTGTGGCCGGTTGGGGTCCCGAAGGGGATCATAGAACCGTTGATCTCCAGCTTGGGCGAGCCGGAAGCTCTGAATCCGGAGGCTTCCTCGGGAGTAGAGGGAGGCGTTGGCGTCCCCGCGGGGGAGGAGGATGCTGTAGGGAACTCAGCCTATGGAAGAAGGAAAAAAGGTGGGCAGCATCGCCGAAAAGCAGAGCTTGGAAATAATTCTAGCTTTTAATCTTGAAAAGTAGTCCCCAGCTTATAACTGCTCACTTAGTGACTGAAGTTAGGATGGACCTACCTGGGAGGAACTTTTGACATGGATATGAAATTCTCCCTGAAGTCAGGTGACTATAATTTGGTGCTTGACATTTTCTTTCTTTCTTTCCTTCTTTCTTTCTTTTTTCTTTCTGTCTTATTGTCTTTCTTTCTCTTTCTTTCTTTTATTCTTTCTTTCTTTCCTTCCTTCCTCTTTCTTTTTTCTTTCTGTCTTATTGTCTTTCTTTCTCTTTCTTTCTTTTATTCTTTCTTTCTTTCCTTCCTTCCTCTTTCTTTTTTCTTTCTTATTGTCTTCCTTCCTTTTTTCTTTCTGTTTTATTGTTCTTCCTTCCTTCCTTCCTTCCTTTTTTCTTTCAGATTTATTGTCTTTCTTTCTTTCTGTCTTATTGTCTTTCTTTCTCTCTCTCTGTCTCTTCCTTCCTTCCTTCCTTCCTTTCTTTTTTCTTTCAGGTTTATTGTATTTCTTTTTTTCTTACTTTCTGTCTTATTATCTCTCTCTCTCCCTTCCTTCCTTCTTTCCTTTCTTTTTTCTTTCAGGTTTATTGTATTTCTTTTTTTCTTACTTTCTGGCTTATTTTCTCTCTCTCTCTCTCTCTCTCTCTCTCTCTCTCTCTCTCTCTCTCTCTCTCTCTCTCTTCTTTCTTTCTTTCTTTCTTTCTTTCTTTCTTTTTCTTCCTTTCTTCTCATTCATTCATTCATACCTTAAGCTGCCTTTAGTTATTTTTACAAATAAGGTGGCAAACACCTTCCTGCCTTAGCCATGGAAGCCAGGGAACTTCGTCACTAAACAAAGGATTGCAAGTCAGGAATTATTTCTACTCCAGGCTCAAGGAAGAGAAATAAAAACAGACCGGATGAAGAGGGACCCAATTTCCAGGCAGAACTTACATTGGTGCCCACTTGGCCACAGCCGAAGAAGACGGTGGTGAATCCCTTACTTTGAGGGGTTGGCTTCAAACTCTTCCCGGCTTTGATTTCGGCCAGCAGCTCCGAATTGTCGGCCGTCGGGGACATCATGTTAAAAGATTTGGTGCCTGTGGGGCAGGAGAAGGAAGCAAGCCATGGTTGGCATCACAGGCAAAGAGACGGGAAGGAGCACGGCAGAAACGGAAGACAAACTGCGAAAAACTGGCCGTTGGCAATTCAAAGGATGGTTTTCATTGCTTTCAAGTGTTTTTAAAGATTTTAATTATAATGTATGTTTCTGAATGGTGAGTTGCCCGGAGTCGTTTGCTGAGATGGGCAGGTATAGAAATAAAAATAAATAAATAAAAATAGACTAAAATCATTTGATAAAATAAATATATAAAATAAAACATAAAATAATGAATAGAACAGAAAATAGAACAGAAAATAATAAGAATAGAATAGAATATAGAAAATTAGCATAGAATAGAAATAGAAAATAGGAAATAGGAAATAGAAATAAAGAAAGAATGGAATGAAATGGAATGGAATGGAATGGAATGGAATGGAATGGAATGGAATGGAATGTAGAATAGAATAGAATAGAATAGAATAGAATAGAATAGAATAGAATAGAATAGAATAGAATAGAACAGAACAGAACAGAACAGAACAGAACAGAACAGAACAGACCTCTGCAAGGTCCTTTCTGTTAATCTGTTAAATCCCTTTTTTTCAAGGCCGTTATAACTTTGAACGGTCACTAAATGACACAAGTCGAGGACTATCTATGTGTCCCTTTTTATAACATTTTTAAAATCTGCTTTTCTGCAACTGGGCTTGGGTCTGTCTCAAGGGCCGAAGATATATTTTCCTAAAACAATAACACGGAATTTAAAAGCAAGGCAGGCTGATCGGTCCAGCTGGGAAACAATGCAAATTTTAAACCTTTTGTGTGTGTGTTTGTGTGTGTGTTTGGCGCCTATGCAAATCAGAAACCTTTGTCTACATTGGGCCGATACAGGACCTGCAGGGAAATTGGAAAATCAGCCGCTGGGGATGCAAAGTTTAAAAGCCAGTTCCCAAGAATTCAGTTTCCATTCCATTCAAGGAGACAGAGTTTCCTGCCTGGGCAGGGGGTTGGACTAGAAGACCTCCAGGGTCCCTTCCAACATTCTATTCTACTCTACTCTACTCTACTCTACTCTACTCTACTCTACTCTACTCTACTCTACTCTACTCTACTCTACTCTACTCTATTCTAGGAGACTGGGAGTTCTAGTCCCACTTTAGGCATGAAAGCTGGGAGACTCTGGGCCAATCCCTCTCTCTTAGCCCAGCCCGCCTCACAGGGTTGTTGTGGTGGAGAAAAAAAAACGAAGTAGAAGATGTGTTGGATACGTTTACCACCTTGAGTTATTTGTAAAAAAATAATCGAGGCAGAAACGAATAAAGAAAATAAACAAAGGAAAAGAACGAAATGATGAAAGAGAGAAAATGAATCAGATAGAATATAGGAGGGTGGGGAAATATTTCTTTTTCTCCATTTATAATGGCAAGCTACGGGCTTGCCAAGGGAGTGCAACAAAGCCCATCCTCCTGGGCCGGAGAGGGGGAGATCTCTGGATACTGACAAGCGTCAAAACCTCCTGGGTGGAGAGTTTGAAAAGACCAGGGGTCGAAAAAAGGAGAAGGCGTTAACGGTCTACTTTGGGAAAACGAGTTGCCATTAAGAGATGCCAACTGAGGCTGGACTCCAGGGCTAATTGGCACACGGCAGGGATGCCAGCCAAGCTGGGACTGCCAGGAAGCTCTGGGGACCCAAAAAATGTGCTAAATGTCACGTGGGAGCATCGTGCATGCTTGAAAAGAGCCCTGGGTGAATTTCTCCTGGGTGGAGAAACAGAGGAAAAGGTTTGGGTGAAGAGAAAGAGCCCTCAGGATTGGAGGTTCTGGCTCAATGGAAGGAGAGAGGGAAGAGGGAAAGAAAGAAAAAAAGGAAGGGAGGGAGAAAGAAAAGGAGAGAGAAAGAAAGAAAAAGAGAGGGAAGGAAGGAAAACAGTAAACAAAACAAAGAAGAAAAACAGAGGAGGAGGAGGAGGAAGAAAAGGAAAGGAAAGAAAAGAAGACAAACGAAAGAAAAAAGGAAGAGGAGGGAAGGAGGAAGGAAGGAGAAAAATGAGGGAGGGAGGGAGAAAAAAGTAAACAAGAGAAACAAGAAAGAAGGAGGGAAGGAAAGGAAGGAAGGAAAAAAATAAAACAAAGAAGAAAGAAAGGAGGAGGAAGAAAGGAAGAAAAGAAAAGAAAAAAAGAGTAAAGACAAATGAAGAAAGAAAAAAGGAAGAGGAGGAGGGAGGGAGGAAGGAAGGAAGGAGAGAAAATAAATGAGGGAGGGAGGGAGAAAAAGTAAACGAGAAACGAAAGGAGGGAAGGAAGAAGGAAGGCAAGAGAAAGAAAGATTCTCATTTGAGGTTTTTTATCTTAAATACCTGGTAATGTTTCTGGTTTGGCCAACAGGCTGTTTTTTTTGAGAAAATGAAACTTATAATTTCCTTCATCAACAATTTCTCTGATTTTTGCATATCAAAACTGCTCGGCGAAAGAGAGAGAAGGGAGAAAAAAACCCAGAAAGTTGACTCAGCTAGTCTAAAAAAAAAAAACCACAGATATTTTCTCATCTTTCTGTTCCTGGAAACAACCTGCCCCCAAATCAAATGACGGAAAACCAAACCTATCACTGGCCCAAATATTAACCTCCAGAAAACACGAAACCGAGCCTCTTTCTTAGGAGCAGTCTACCTGACATGCCGAAAGATGCTGGGCTGGGCCCAGGATTTGACCCAGGGATGCTGAAATGGTCGTAAGGGCGAGGAGAGGTCATAAGTCCCTTGTCTTCAGTGCCGGTGTAACTTCAAACTTTCACCAAACGAATTTGCACCCAGGACCGCTTCTAAGATTTTGAGTGGGGGGATCTGAAGGGAAAAGACTTACTTCCAGTGGAAGAAGAGGACCTTCGCTGGCCGGTTGAGGGGGGTGTGTGCTCCGCAGGCAGGGGAGGAGGGGGAGGCGGGGAGCAGCCCCCTTCGGGGAGGGGGGGAGGCGGAGGAGGGGCCTCTCCAGTGGGCGTCTTCTCCGCTGTGCTTCCGTTGTGTACTTTCTGGCTGGAGAGAAGCGAAGCCTGGAAAGGGGGGGGCATGAAAAGAAAAATCAGCAATGAAAAGACCCCCCCCCCAAATGCTCGCCACCTGGTTCCATCTAACTAATCCCTGCCCTATCTCAAAGCTGGAATTACAAGCTTTTATTTAAATATATTTATATATGTAGGTCTTTGATTATTCGGGTGTTCTCCCGCGTAGAATTGGATGTCTCTTGGCGACGTTTCGACAAAGTCTCATTCGTCATCTTCAGGCTGGTGTTCTCGGCTTCGTGCTTCCAGGAGCAATTTATATATATATATCCCGCTATCAGCCCTGTGAGGTAGTCCTGAGTAGACGCACGCTTGGAAGTACTGGTTGTTACTTCAATGTAAGGTTGCGTTAAGAGAATCTCACAATTCTGAAAGAGCCTTTTTCAGCCCCTGTGTTTGCAGCCTAAGAAACTAGGGAGGGTCCCTTCTGAGGTGCTTCCCCCCCCCAACCCTACCCTTAACCCCCACACCCTTTTCCTTCTGGGGGGCTCAGCTGCCTCTATCTAACCATTGTCTAGTCTGAGTCTCTTCCTCCTGTCTCCCAAGGCCATTCCCATAGATCATTGCAATATCTCCAGTCAATATTTACAGTCAAAGAAACTAGGGAGGGTCCCTTCCAAGATGCTTCCTGGACCCTTTTTTTTTTTCCTTCTGAGGGCTCAGCTGCCTCTTATCTAACCGTCTGCCAGATTGGAGAAAAACTCAAGTGGAGAACTGGGATCCATTCTGTTTCTGCAGATTTCCCGAGCCGTCTGTCCATGGTTCTGACTGGATCCCCCAAAACAGATTCTCACCTCCTCGCTGTGGGCCATCCTGGACGTTCTCCTGTTCTGCTCTCCACCTCCACCGTTATCCAATCGTTTGTAGTAATCCCCCGTACTCGGCTGTTTGCTGAATCTTCTGGATCTCCTGCTGGAATCCGTCCGTTGCAGTTGTTGGCAGGTGAGCTAAAAATAATAATAATAACCAGCTTTGTTAAGTTGGATCCCAGATGCCGGGAGGGAAACCAACATTGGCAGTTGGCAAAGATTTGCACCAAATGACATTTTTTGGACATATTTTACCTTTTCCTTTCTTCCTTCCTTCCTTCCTTCCTTCCCTCCCTCCCTCCCTCCCTCTTTCTTTCTTTCTTTCTTTCTTTCTTTCTTTCTTTCTTTCTTTCTTTCTCTCCTTCCTTCCCTCCCTTCCCTCCCTCTCTGCCTTCCTTTCTACCTTTCTTTTCTTTCTTTCTTTCCCTCCCTCCCCTTCCTTCCTTCCATCCCTGCCTCCCTCCCTTCTTTCCTTTCCTTTCCTTCCTTCCTTTCCTTCCTTTCCTTCCTTTCCTTCCTTTCCTTCCTTCCTTTCTTTCCTTTCCTTTCCTTTTCTTTCCTTTCCTTTCCTTTCCTTCCTTCCTTCCTTTCTGTCTTGTACTGTTTTTCACTTTTTATTTTTTCATATTCCCCCCCTTTCCAATTTTCTCTTCACCCTTCTGTAGTTTATAATCCCATACAAATTCCCTCCCTCCCTCCCTCTCTCTCTCAATCCTTCTCTTTCCCTCAGTTTCTCTACCACTATATGTCAAATGTTATTGGAGAAAACTTTACAGCTTAGCTGGGATTGTCGTTTCTCTCCACACGCAGGGCCAAATTCCACCTTCTGTTATCAGAAAGCAATTTTTCTGCCCTTGATTTGTATATTTTTGTCTTTTCAGCACAATTCGCACTGAAGCCCAGGGCCCCAGTGTCATCTATTCTCCTTTGCACCCCTGGCACCCAGGGGGCCTCAAACCCCACGGAAACCCCACATTAAATTCACACAGAGACACACCAGCAACAGCCCCCCTCCAGTGTAGGAATCCACTACAGCTCCAACCACTGGGCAACATTTCCCACCAAAATGCCGTGGGGGAATTCTGGGAGTTGAAGTCCACCTGTCTCCAAATTGTCATGTTGTTTAGGTCCAAAGCTAATTTACAGGCCGCCCTTGACTTACGACCAACCATCGAGCCTAATAATTTCCATTGCTAAATTGTTAAGCAAGCTTTGCTCCGTTTTGTGACATTTCTTGCCCCGGTTGTTAAGCGAATCAGGCTTCCCCCATTGGCTTTGCTGGTCCGCAGGTTGCAAAAGAGAATCACGTGACCTCTGCGACCGTCATAAATATGAGTCCGTTGCCAAGCGGCCGGATTTTGATCACGTGACCCTGGGGGAAGCTACGACGGTCGTACGTGTGAGAACTTAAGTCACTGAAACGTCGGTCACTGAACGAACGGTTGTAAGTTGAAGACTAGTGGCAATAATAGTGATCAATAGTGAAATAGTGGGAGTTTGCACACTCATGCTCCATTCGGCAGCCTTTGCCAGGAAAACCAAAACAAACTGGGATAAGATTCACCGTGTTTTGAGCTGCCATTTTTCCGTTTGCAAGCAGCCCTCCATCTCCATCCCTTCCACACTCTGTTTTTCCTTCCTCTTTTTTTTTTTTTTTGCAAAAGACATTCATGTTTTTTTTAAAAAAAAACTCTTGGCAAAGGACAAAAAGTGGATTATTTATTATTTATTTATTTTTTTTAAAAAAAAACTCCTTTTCAAATGCCACCAACGCCTTCTTCCTCAGCCTATTTTCCCAGATCAATTGAAGCACCTCAATAGATCAACCCATGTTGCCATCTCCTTTATTTGCAAATTATTTCGCGCTCAAACCCTTCCATTTTCGCACATCATCCCTGCTCCTAACGCCACAAAAATGTTTTTATCCCCCTGTCGTTCTAATCCCAAGCAAAGCTCTAAAAAAGCCTCCAAGACTTTTTTTTTTAAAAAAATATGTATTTTTCCTGGCTAGTTTTCTGCCTTGTTTTCAAAAGTTTGCATCTCTTTTGCATCGCCGATCCTTCTCTTCTCACCTGAGCGAGCCAGAAGGAAGATATATATTTTTTTCTTTTAAAAAATATGAATAATTCTGCTGTTGCAGGTTGTCTTACCTGGACAGGTGAGCGACGTGCCCTTCTGAGTTGCTTTTCCAGCTGCCTTGAAAGACAGAAGACACCTGATACCTGCCTATGGCACACCTGAGACAGGTGAGCCAGCCTCTCTGGTTACTGGGACTTTCGAGTCCATTAGCAACACCCTTTCGATGCCCACCCCCCGGTGACATCACCTGGACAGGAGGACCAATGGCAGCCCAGTAGGGTGTCTAACGTGCACCTGTCTGTCTGTCTCTCTGTCTGTTTGTCTCCGCCAAGGCGTGGGAAAATCCCAAGGGATTTTCGCAGGAAGGGAATTCTGGATCCCACTCAATTCTCCTTCTTTGCCCCCAAAGAAATCTGGGTTCGGATCCTGGGCGAGTCTGGTTTTCCTGCACACCCAAGCAAAGTCCAGCCTTCACAAGTTCGGCGTCGGGATGGCGAGAGCGTCGCGCGAGGGGGGGAAAAAAATCAAAATGCAAAGTCCGTACCAGTTTTTTTTTTTCCCGGCGTAAAGTAGTATGAAAGTTGGCAAAGTTGCAAACAGGGCTGGACAGACAGATCGAGGGACAGCTGAATTCTTTTTTTAAAAAACAAACTTGGAACTGTCCAACTTCAAGGCAGGACACGTCAGTGACTTACAACTGTCTGTTTAGTGACGGTTTAGCTACCGCGGCACTGAAAAGAGGGACTTATGACCGTTTTCAAAACTTAAAGAGTCAAAATTTAGACTCTTGGCAACTGACCCATATTTATGATGGCCGCAGCATCCCGAGGGATGTGTGTGTGTGTCACACGTTCCCCTTTGGCAAAGTCAATGGGGAAGCCCGATTCACTCAACGACGGTGTTCCTAACAACAGCAACGATTCACTTAATAACGGTGGTAGGAAAGGTCTAAAATGGTGGGAGACTCCTTTAGCAACTGCCCCGCTTAGAAACAAAAATTTTCGAGCTCAGTTTTGGTCGTAAGTCGAGGACATGTTTCTCAAACATGGCAACTTGAAAACCGGGGGGGAGAGGGGGCTTCCAGTCCCAGAATCCCCCTGGGGCATCTAAGCCCCTCCCAACCTCCCCTTAAATTCCTTACCTCTTGTTTGAGGGTTTCACTGTCCACGTGTCGAAGGTTATTTTTGGCTTGGACGTAAATCTCGGCGGTGTGCGGCATTTCAGGGGGGTTCGGCGCTGGGTAGCCCGGGGGTGGGGGGAGGCCCTTGGGGCGAGAAGGGGGAGAAGGCGCCGGGAAATTTGGAGGTGGGGGTGGAGAGGTTTGGGCCCCTGTCTTTGCAGGACTTGGAGCCAGCTCTGGGTTTAACATGTCCATATAGGTCTGCATATCGGTGAGCGCCGTTTCGGGGACCCCTGGAAACAACAGCAAAGGAGTTAATTGATATTCAACAGGTAGAGCAGCTTGCAAACGAATTCTACCAGTTGGATGATGGGCTGTTGTTTTGAAGGGTGGGGGCTGTTCTGGCCAGTTGCAAAAGCCTGGGAAAATCCCACCACCTTTTGTAAGAACTTGCCTTCCCCCCCTCCCCCCCCCCCCGCCCAAGGTCTCGTTTCTAAAAGGCACTCTGCACATGCTCGTGGGAGCTCTGCTTTATAACAAGCAGTAGTTTCTTTGGCTGACTTCACAGGATGAGGCCTGTTGCTCTTCAGTTTAATGCATTTAAAAAGTTGCTGAGCCAGGACTCCTAAAACCACACCAACTTTTCCCCAAACGGGTGCCCTAGCTGGACTACAACACCCCTCATTCCCAGCCTGCACTGGCAGAGCACCGGGGGGGGGGGGGAGGGTGGATCGGGGGAACCTTCAGATGCACAGAGACAGGACAGGATGCCAACCATTCCTTAAAAAGCAAGGTTTTCCCTCCCCACTTCTTGTAATTTTGTAAGATTGATCGGAAAGGGCACCCCCCAGTGATTTACGTCACAAGTCATCCGTGTCATGTTCTGGAAGCGACTGGTCAGTCATGTCAGCCATCAGTCGGATCTTGATGGCTGAGCATGGAAGCGGCCCCGACGGTTGCTTACGCTGCCCTGTGTAATTCCTCTTCTCCCCTGTGCTGGATTGACTTGAGTGCGAGGAATCGTAGTTGGAGAAGATGCTGCTCGGAGACCCCATGTCGAAATGGGTCTGGGGGACTGAGACGGTGGTGTGGGGCGAGGACAGGCCAGAATCCGGCTGCTTGAGTTCCATGTCGGCCGAGGGGTCTCGGGACAACACCCGGTGCTCCACGCTCTATGGGGAAACGAAGGGTTAAGGGACCCATTCAGGAAGCAGGAAGTGGCTTCACTCGAACCCAGAACCTCCCCGGAAATGATTGTTAAACTCATCTTGGACTTTCTGCCCCCTATACAATTTTCAGGAGCCTTCAGGATTTTCGTTCAAAGAATCTTTTCTACGGGTTGAGTGGGGAATTTGGGGTCCCCGAGGAGAAGGGACATGGGGATGTCAGTCTTTGCCAGACTGGAACTCTGTTGGGGTCGACTAGATGACCTCCCAGGACCCTTCCGTTCTAAGATTCCGTACCTTGGTCTGAGTTCTTTGCACTGAGCAGGGGGTTGGAGTAGATGGCCTCCTGGGGTCCCCTCCCTTCTAAGATTTCCTACTTTGGTCTGGATTCTTCACTGAGCTCTTCGTCCCATCTCTTGAAGACCTCCAGTGATGGAGGTCCCCCAAGGTCTGGTGGCCAGCTGTTCCACTGCTTAATTGTTCTCACTGTCAGGAAATTCCTCCTTCATTCTAGATTGCTTCTCTCCTTGATTAGTTTCCACCTGTTACTTCTTGTCCTTCCTTCCTCCCTTCCTCCCTTTCCCTCCTTCCTTCCTTCCTTCCTTCCTTCCTTCCCTCCCTCCCTCCCTCTTTCCTTCCTTCCTTCCTTCCTTCCTTCCTTCCTTCCTTCCTTCCTTCCTTCCTTCCTTCCTTCCTTCCTTCCTTCTCTCTGTCTATCATGTCTCTTATCTCTCTTAGAATCATAGAATAGAATAGAATTGGAAGGGACCCTGGAGGTCATCTAGTCCAACCCCCTGCTTAAGCAAGAGACCCTAGACCATTTCAGACGAACAGCTGTCCAGTCTCTTCTTAAAAACCTCCAGTGTTGGACTGCTCACAATTTCTGGGGGCAAGCCAGATTCCTTTCCAGATTTAAAGGAAGGAGAGGATGGGTGCCTATGAAAGTGCCACCTCGGCCCCCAAGTCATTCCTGCAGATTGCCCACCCCCCTTAAAAGGGCAGCCACCCACCACCCGCTCAGGGACCCCTCTTACGTTGCCCATGATGCCGGGGGAAAGGGCTCCTTCTCCTTCTGTCGTAGCCCAAAGCTCAACCAACATCCAGCGTAAAATAACAGGTTTATGTACCTCCCTGGGGGATGTGCGACATCACAGTCGCCCTGGCAGGATTTACACCCGGTGCCCTGGGTAACCAGCAGCCGGTGAATTCCCCCTGGCATTGGGGAGCTTTCAGAAAGCAGCTCCCCACCCCCCACCCTGAAATAAATGGGCCAGAAACACCTGAAAATGGGAGGTGCAGACTGCCAGCCGGCATGGGGATAGGTGAGAAAAAAAATATATAAATCACCCATGCAAAATTTAAAATTAAATTTAAAAAGACCAAGAAATTTCGTCGGTTCGTTTTAGGAGAGCTGGGATCAATGCCACCAGTTTGCAAAGCAACATTTAGTGGTTGCACGGAAGGAAGCCATGGATGTGGCACGTACCACGGGATTGATTGATAGATAGATAGTCGATAGATGATAGATAGATACATAGATGATAGATAGGTAGATGATAGATAAATATAGACATGATTAGATAGATAGATACATAAAAACATAGATGATAGATAGATGACAGATAGATTATAGATAAATATAGACATATTGACAGATAGATTATAGACATGATGACAGATAGATTATAGATAAATTTAGACATGATAGATGATAGATGACAGATACATAGATACATAGATTATAGATAGATTATAGATAGATGATAGATAAATATAGACATGATAGATTAGATAGATAGATAGATGATAGATAGATAGATGATAGATAGATAGATGATAGATAGATGATAGATAGATAGATAGATAGATGATAGATAGATGATAGATTAGATAGATAGATAGATAGATAGATAGATAGATAGATAGATAGATAGATAGATGATAGATAGATTGATAGATAGATGATAGATAGATGATAGATTAGATAGATAGATAGATAGATAGATAGATAGATGATAGATAGATTGATAGATAGATGATAGATTAGATAGATAGATAGATAGATAGATAGATAGATAGATAGATGATAGATAGATGATAGATTAGATAGATAGATAGATGATAGATAGATAGATGATAGATAGATGATAGATTAGATAGATAGATAGATAGATGATAGATAGATAGATGATAGATAGATGATAGATTAGATAGATAGATAGATGATATAGATAGATAGATAGATAGATTGATAGATAGATGATAGATTAGATTAGATAGATAGATAGATAGATGATAGATAGATAGATAGATGATAGATTAGATAGATAGATAGATAGATGATAGATAGATAGATAGATAGATAGATTGATAGATAGATGATAGATTAGATAGATAGATAGATAGATAGATAGATAGATGATAGATAGATAGATAGATGATAGATTAGATAGATAGATAGATAGATGATAGATATAGATAGATGATAGATAGATGATAGATAGATGATAGATAGATAGATAGATAGATGATAGATTAGATAGATAGATAGATAGATAGATATAGATAGATGATAGATAGATAGATAGATAGATAGATAGATGATAGATAGATAGATAGATAGATAGATAGATGATAGATAGATAGATAGATAGATAGATAGATAGATAGATAGATAGATAGATAGATAGATAGATAGATAGATGATTGATAGAAGATACATGACAGGTAGACAGACTGGCAGACAGATAGATAGAATAGTTGGTTGCACAGAAGGAAGCCATAGACGTGGAACGTACCACGGGGTTCTTGTAAGTGACCAGGGCATCCGTGGCCTTGTCCCAGCTTCTGTGGAAGACCAGGGGTTTTTTAAAATTGTGGCGGTAGTTATTTTTCTGGCGTTGTTGAATGCAACAGGAGAGGGGAGGAGGAAACAGAGGGAAGGAAAGCGGGGGGGGGGGGGGAAATAACAGGTGAAACAGAAAATAAATGGGAATGAAAAATATAACATAACCCACAGGTTAAAAAAAATTAGGAATAAAATAAAACGGCGATGAGAAACGGGAGGGAATGGCAAAACAGAGCAAAAAGAGAGAAAGAAAAAACAGGACAGCCATAAAAGGAGAAAGCAAATGAACAATGGAGATAGGAAAGATGTGGGTTTTTTAAAAAACAGGGAGAAGGGACAAAGAAAAGAGGAGGAAAAAAGAACAAGGGCAGAACATAAATAGAACAGAAAGAGGAGCAAGAAGAAGAAAGGAAAGGAAGAGAAAGGAAGACATGAAGGAGGAACGGAAATGTTAACAATCGGTGCCATAACAGAAATAGAAAACACATAAAAATATATACAAGAACAAAAAGATTAAAATGCAATGCAACGAACCAAAAATTAAATGGAAAACAGAGAAAAAATAATACAATAAGGTAAATAGCATCTCTCTCTCTGTTTCATCTCTCTCTATATCTCTCTCTCTGTCTGTCTGTCTCTCTAATGTTTCATCTCTCTCTCTAATTTCATCTCTATATATCTGTGTCTATCTATCTAATGTTTCATATCTCTATTTAATGTTTCATATCTATTATCTATCATCTATCTCTCTATCTATCTCTATCTCTTTCTTTCTATCTTAGACAGACAGACAATATATACATACGTACATACATATATATATATATATATATATATATATATATATATATATATATATATATATATATATATATATATATATATATGGAGAGAGAGAGAGAGAGAGGATAGATGATCAATATATGATAGACAGACAGATGAGAGAGACATGATAGATGATAGAGATAGATAGATGATAGATAGACAGACAGAAAGGAAGGAAGCTGAATTCTTTGAACCACCATGGCAAAACAAGGTTTGAAAATCAGGGGTGCCTCACTTAAAGACTGGAACGCTGAAGTTTTTTTGGTCCCGATTACCGTCGTAAGACTAAGAGGCCTGGCTCAAATCAGCGCATTGGGGGGATGAAAGGATAAATCCGAGGCAAGGTTGAACCCCTCTAGATGCCCCTTAGGAGCCCCGATATTCACCCCAGCCCCCTTTCATGCCCCTCCCCTGTGGGCAAGGCTAAGCCACCCTCCCCGCCACGCCTCTGCACCATGTTTTCCACCGTCCGCAGGTACTTGGCGCATTGCGAGTGGCCGTTGTAGTCGGCAAGGTCCGCGGCCATGTAGCCCTCTTGGTCGCGCAGGCTGAGGTCGACACCGTTAACCACGAGGATCTGACAGCACTGTGATGGGGGGGCGGGGGGGAGAGAAGAGGACATAGGTGAGCAGAGAGGGAAAGCTGGGTGGGGCCTCAGGTGGTCTCCCTTCCCTCCCACTCATTCTAGGCATCTATATTTTGATTGAGATTCCTCCCACCGCGCAGCGGGTTGGGCTGGATGACCTCTGATGGCCCTCTCAAGCCTTCCGTTTTAGGCTTCCTTCTTTTAATTTGGGTTTAGAATCTAGAATTTCCATTTGGATTATGATACCCCGGCAGGGGGTCAGACTGGATGACCTCCAAGGCCCCTCTCAACCCTTCTATTCCACTCCTATATTTCCATTGAGATTATGGCACAAGCGGTGGGGTTGAGCTGGATAATCTCTGAAGCCCCTCTCAACCTTCCTATTTTAGGCTTCTGTATTTCAATTTGGATTTCTCCACTGGGCAGGGGGTTGGACTAGATGACCTCCCGAGATCTCCCTTCCAAACTTAGGTTTCCGTGTTCCTCCACCGGGCAGGGAATCGGAGTACACAACCTCTATGGCCTCTTTCAACCCTAAACTCCTATATTTTTTTTATTTTATTTATTTTATTAAATTTATATACCGCCCTACTCCCGAAGGACTCAGGGCGGTGTACAGCCATAAAATAAAACATATAAATACATTTCAATTTGGATTCCCCTGCCAGCCAGTGGGTTGGATTGGATGACCTCTGGAGTCCCTTCCAACCTTTCTATAGTTCTCCCACTCCTAAGGCCCAGCAGAGCCACTCGCGAGGGCCCCCACATCCCTTGAGCTGAACCGAACCCAGGACTTCCTTCCCTCGCGGCTGGCTCCAATTCTTCCTCCCTCGCGAGGGAAAGGGCACCAACAGGCGATCCCTCACCGCCCGATCTTCTCTCCGCGTGCTCACCTCCAGCTCCCCGTTCTCCGCGGCGTCGTGCAAAGGGGTCCCCCCCCACTGGTCCACCACGATCTCCCCTCCGTGTAAGAGCAGCCAACTCAGGACTTTGGCGTGGCCCCGACTGGCCGCGAAATGCATCGGCGTGGCCCCGTCTTCGTCCTGCTCCAACAGGCTCACATCGGTGAAACTCATCTGCGTAGTCCGCAGGATTAAAAAAATTTAAAAAAATAAATAAATGATCAAGACCGGAGTCTTGCATCTGGAGAGGACGCATTGCAGGCAGTCCTCGATTTACGACCACCACGGGGCCCAACATTTCCGTCATGAAGCGAGACATCGGCCCGAGTGAGTTTCGCTCCCTTTTAACGACGCTTCGTGCCGCCGTTCATTCAGCGAATCTGGCTTCCCCACCAAAGGTCATGGGACCCCCGGGGGACGCTGCAACCGTTGTAAATACAAGACAGCAGCCTCGTATTGGTTGCATGAACAAGGTAGGTTAAAAAAAACGAATCTAAGTGACTTTTTTTGGTGCTTCGGACGGTCGTTAAATGAACAGCCGTAAATTGGGGACTACCGCCATGGGGGTCTGCATGGGTTTGTGAACGATGGCAAGGAAAGCTTCCTGACACACACACACACAATGTGACTCCCCCCCCCCATTCCTGTGCTCACCAGCCAGACAATGACGGTGTTGTGGCCCATCTGAGCTGCGGCGTGGAGGGGCGTCATGCCATCGTTGGCGCGTACGTGAGGGTCAGCCCCACACTCTTTGACCAAATACTGGACAATCTCCAAGTGGCCCTCTTGGCAGGCTAAATACAGTGGGGTGGCACCATTCTTGGTCTGGGCGTTGACCGAACTGGAAAGAGAAAAAAAGAAAGGAAAAAAAAATCCAGATTTTTCAAAATCAAACCATCAAACCATCAAGTTGCTGTGGGGGGGGAGGGTGGATTCGCACACAACTCGGATGCCCTCTGCCGATTTCAATTCTCCGGAAACACCCAATTAAAAACCTGTTGAATATTTCAAAAAGGCAACGTAAGAAAAACTCAGCTGGGCTTTTTAATAATTGATCGGCATCTCTTGGAGATGCCGGGTTCTTTGCAACCTTATTCTCTTTCCACCCGCTCTTAAATGTGAGGTGGTTTTTTTTTTCTTCTTGCCTGCAACACACAAAAACTGGACAAACAACTGCGTTGTGTGTCCCAAAACTTCAGCCTCTCAGACGGAATAAACAATATTTATTCCAGCTTGGAGCCTACGAAAAGGAAAGAAAACAAATTCTGTACCTTTACAGGGAGGATACAGGGGATGAGGGTGTGGCTAACTGATGAGGACTTAAGTCTGAAATAGATCTATCTTAGTCTCCTTAGTCTCCCAATGGGCAGCAGAGGGTTTGCTGGCTGCCAGAAGAAAAAAAGCCTAGAAACTAGTGGATTGTGATTTCACTGAACTAGGGCTGCATAAAAATCTTGGTTTATGTAGGAAGAACCTGGCTAAAGAGAAATACACATAAAGCCTATATATCGCTGATAAAGAAATAAAGGGAGACTAGTATAGATCTATTTCAAGCTATTTCGCTCTCATCAGCTAGCCATACCCTTACTCAGATTCAAACTAGGCTCTGTTTATTTCTTTATCAGTGAAATATAAATTTGGTATAAAATGGTTTGTCGTGAATGCAACTGCTGGAGGGCTCCTGGATTGGAACTGAAAGGCAAAAGGGAAGCAGTATGTTCCCTCCCACATGTTGGGGTACACACAGGATAGATATGTAAGTAATTGATAGTTAGCTAGCTAGCTAGATGAGAGATTGATAGATGAAAGATATAATCAGAAATAGATAGATAGATACGATAGATAGATAGGTAGATAGATGATTGATAGCTAGATAGCTAGATTATCTGTGTGTGTGTGTGTGTGTGTGTGTAGGTCTTTGGTTATTCGGGTCTTCTCCCGCGTAGAATTGGAAGTATCTTGGCGACGTTTCGATGAAGTCTCATTCGTCATCTTCAGGCTGGTGTTCTCGGCTTCGTTCTTCCAGGAGCAATATATATATATATATATATAAATAATCTTATATCAATATTATATATAAGTATCATCTCTAGCTATCATCTAGCAAGCTAGCTATCTAGCTGATTGTTAGAGATAGGATGCATGACAAGCATATGAACGGACAGATGGATGAACGGATGGATAGACGGACATACGGACGTAAAGATGGATAGATGGACGGACGGATGGATGGATGAAACAGCTTGCCTCCAGAAGTTGTTGGTGCTTCAACCCTGGAGGTTTTTAAGAAGAGATTGGACCAACCATTTCTCTGGAATGGTCTAAGCCGGGTCTCCTGCTCAAGCAGGGGGTTGGATTAGATGACCTCCGAGGTCCCTTCCTTCTCTGTTATTCTGTAATCGCAGATCAATTAATCAGTGGAATGACTTTCCCCCAGAGGTTGTGGGTTCTCCATCCATTCAAGAAGAGACTGGACGGTACAGATAATCCTTGACTTACGGCCACAATTGGACTCAAAATTTCCATTGCTAAGCGAGACAGTTGTTAAGTGAGTTTCGCTCCCTTTTGTGACCTTTCTCCTCCCCGTTGTTAATCACTGCTGTCACTAAGTTAGCCGCATGGCATCCCAAGGGTCACACTATCTCCTTATGCGACCTTCCGATGAGCAAAATCAAAGGGGGGAAGAACCGAATTCACAATGACCGTGTTATTAGCTGAACGCCTGCAGCGACTCCTTTAACAACGGCCGCAAGGACGGTCAGAAAGTGGAGCGAAAACTCACTGAGAATCTGTCTCCTTCTGCCACGGAAAGTTTGGGTGCAACGGGTGGCGATCGTAACTCGAGGACTACCTGGCGAAGGCAAATCTCTTCCCAGGCGCTTCCGTCCTTCACTCCCCTGGGCAGAGGGGTTGGCGCTCCAGGTTCCACCCCCTCCCCAGGAAGCTGCGAAGACAGCGATAAGGGCTATCTGTGCCGCGGAGACAGACAGCTGGCCGTCACTTGGCGAGGCGGGCTTTGTCGTAAATCAGATCCCTCCAGGCAGCTGCTATTGTGCCTGACTGCAGATTAGCTACAGGAACACAGAAAAGGACACAGTGATAAAAAAGCAGGCATGGACAATGGAACACCTGGTGGTCTCTCTTCCCCCCCACATTCCCCCCAACCCCACCCCTGGCTGGTCCTCTCTGCCCCCGCCTCCCCTCCCTGGCAGATTTAGTGAGTTTGAGCCAAAATATTATTTTTAAGGGAGTAAAGGATGTGGTTACCAGGCTGGCCGGAAAGCAGAAAATTGTAGTCAAGGATGTAGAGAGTTGGAAAGGGCTCCTCAGAGGTCATCTAGTCCAACCCCGAACCCAAGGCACGTTTCCAGTGAAATCCCAGGACGGTGTGAAGTTTAGGAAGGGGGGGTCTCGAAGAGCATCCAGTCCAGCCGCCTAAACGCTTGACGTAGAGAACCAAATGTAATCCCTGAGTTCTATTGTGCAGGTAGTCCTTGATTTATGACGGCCGTTGAACACAACATTTCTGTGGCTGAAGGAGGCGCTTCTCCACTGAGTTCTCCCCCCCCCCCAAATTTCATGACCTTTTAGCCCCGGTGGGTAAGTGAATCGGCGCAGTTAAGTCAGGAACACATGGTTGTTAAATGAATCAACTTTGCTGGTCTGTCTGAAGGTCGCGACCCCAGGACTTTGCAACCGACATAAGTCCATGCCAGTTGCTAAGCCTTTGAATTTTGATCACGTGACTGCAGGGAATGCTGCAACGGTCGTAAGTGTGAAAAATGGTCCTATAATCATCTAATGGTCTTAACTAACCAAGGAGAGAAGCAACCTGGGATTAAGGAGAAATTTCCTGACAGTGAGAACAATTAACCTGTGGAACAACTGGCCACCGGAAGTTGTGGGTGCTCCAACTTCTGAATTTTTTAAAGAAGAGACTGAACAATTGTCTGAAATGGTATGGAGTTTCCTGCCTGACCAGGGGGTTGGACTAGAGGACCTCCAAGGTCCCTTCCAACTCTGTTTATTCTATTCTATTCACTTTTTTCAGCGCCGTTCTCACTTCAGACAGTCACTAAATGAAGCATCAGGTCAAGGACCACCTACAACTCTTAGATAAGGGCAGGTTTTTACAGCCCATAAATTAATATAGACAATAATATATATATATATATATATATATATATATATATATATATATATATATATATATATATATATATATATTATATATATATATATTGATTATATATATATATATTGATTATATATATATATATATATATATATATATATATATATATATATATATATATTGATTAGACTGTACAGGGCTATATCAACGTACAGATTCAAACACATACTACCAATAAAATTTTTAAATGAGAGTAGGGTAAAATACAATAGTTATAGGATGAAACACAATAATATATAAAATTATTATTATTAATAATACATAAATGTGTAGAATAAACCAAGAAGTGAAGGTGAATCGAAGCTAAACCTTCTTTGTATAAACCACCATCTGTGTTTCTTGGCAGACTTGGAGGGATCTGGTTGCGCTAACCGGTAACCCAGCCCGGGATCAAGCTGTCACTGGGGGTGGGGGTGGGGGGGGGGGAGGTACGCTGAAAGACAGTTCTTGCCTGGCTGTAAATAATTCATGTTGTTCCTTAACTAAGGCAGGCAAAAACGTGGGAGGAATGGAGTCATGTTGGTTTATGGTCGCAGGAAAAAAAAACATTCAGAAAAATTCAAATTAGAGCATAAAACAGACGAAGAAGGGTTGCAGGAATCGGTTATGTCTAATTAGGATAGGATAGGATAGGATAGGATAGGATAGGATAGGATAGGATAGGATAGGATAGGATAGAATAAGAAAATAAATAATATAGAATAAAATAGAATAGAAAATAGAATAGAATAGAAATAGAGAAAGAACAGAATAGAATAGAATAGAATAGAATTAGAAAATAAATAATATAGAATAGGAACAGGAACAGGAACAGGAACAGGAACAGGAACAGGAACAGGAACAGGAACAGGAACAGGAACAGGAACAGGAACAGGAACAGGAACAAGAATAGAATAGAATAGAATAGAATAGAATAGAATAGAATAGAATAGAATAGAATAGAATAGAATAGAATAGAATAGAATAGAATAGAATAGAACATAATTAGAAAATAAATAATAGAGAATAGAATAGAGAATAGAATAGAAATAGAGAAAGAATAGAATGGAATGGGAATGGGAATGGGAATGGGAATAGAACAGAACAGAACAGAACAGAACAGAACAGAACAGAACAGAACAGAATAGAATAGAATAGAATAGAATAGAATAAGAAAATAAATAATATTGATTTGACGTCCCAATGAAGACGAGGTAAACAAACCGACATAACCTGGATCTCTCTATCCTAAAACTTGCAAACCTTCAAACCAAGATAGTCTGAACCGTGGCAGAATGGCGTGCCAATAAATTCGCTAATCTTATCAAGGTCTTACAAATTCTTGCCGGATTTTGAACGGACATAATCCTCAGATCTCCTACGAGAAAAAGAGAGAGATGCGAAAGGATGTAGACTTTTGGAGAAAAAGGGAGAAAATTTGCTTGGCTGCTTAACGTCCCTTTAAAACCTTGCCCTAAACTTAAAGAACTGGGGCATCGATGCGGGAAGTCCTTGACTTAGGACCATTTGTTCTAAAAGTGACGGATGTCCTTGCAGTTATGACTGTGGCAGTCACGTGATCAAAATTGGAAACCGCCCAGTATGTGTTTTCGATGGTTGCAAAATGTCCCGGGGTCAGGGGATCCCTCTTTAACGACCTTGTGAGAAGCAATGGGGAAGTCAGGTTCATTTAACGACGGGCAGCAATTAACCCTTAACTATCAAAAAAGTTTAAAATTGGATGCGAGTCCCAAAACTGGCACTCAGCAACAGATGGTGGTCATAAGTAGAGGACTAACTGTACGTCGCATTCTGGATTGACTCAGCCCTCCAGCGAGCAAGATGACGATCATAAGAAGGGTTTGGGGTTGGACTAGAAGATCTCCAAGGTTTCCTCCAACTCTATTCTATTCTATATTATTTATTTTCTATCCTATCCTATCCTATCCTATTAAAGGAAAATGGTAAAAAGATTTTTTTTTTTTGACAATTGCAAAATATTTATAAAGCTAACTGCAGAAGCGGCCCAAATAATTTTTGCAGCTCCCATTTTCTCCTTTTGCTAGTTTTCCATGAGCCAAAAAGGATGAAACGTTTTTTTGAAAATCTGCTTAGCATTTTGGGGTGGGAGGGAAGCTTGTGTTTAACGCCGCCCCAAAAATTCTGAATTTTTTTTTTTTTAAAAGAGGCTTGGCTTCCCAACTCTCCACCAAGAGCGAAAACCAGGCCGCCGTCCCCAAAATTAATTCTGCAGATGGAGGCCTTGGTTAAATACGAGATTCCTGCTGGATGCAAATTGGACTTTCCATGCTGCAAAGTTTGAAAGACACCCCTGTGTTCTTGTTTTTTTTTGTTTGTTTGTTTGTTTTAAAAGCCTTTTTCTGGCTGGCAGAATAACGTATCTGGCAGGTTTTTAATTATCCTTCCAAGGAGCCGTCTTCACTCCGAAGGCTATTTGTGGTCGATCCACACCGGCTCGCCGTGGAAAATGAGATTAAAAATCTTCTAATCTGTCACGTACTGTACTTGTGTGGTTCCAAAGGATTCTGCTGACCTAATTTTCCCAGCCGGAGTGATTTTATATTAGCTCTTCGGCTGCAGTTTAATTTTAAGTAAGGTATTCAGCAGAGGCTGAAAAAGCTACGGGAGTGCTCTTTTTTTCCTGGGCAGAGAGGGTGGGGTTGGGATAGATGACCTCTCAGTTACCTTCCACGGCTTGCATTCCGATATATATATATATATATATATATATATATATATATATATATATATATATATATATATATATATATATATATATATATATATATATATATATATATATATATATATCTTAGAATGGAGGCAGACAAGCAGGCAGGCAAGGGTGGAGGCAGAGAGAGAGGAAGAGGAAGAGAGGGGAAGGAAGGAAAGAAGGAATGGAGGGAGGGAGGGAAGAGATAGAAAGAAAAAGGGATGGATGAGAAAGAAAAGGAAGAATTGGAGGGAGGGAATAAATAGGAAAGAAAAAAGGGATGGATGAGAAAAAAAGGGAAGGAAGGAGTTTAGGAAGGAAAGAAGGAAGGAAAGAGAAAACTAGAAAAGAGGGATGGATGAGAAAGAAAAGAGAAGGAAAGAAGGAGAGAGAGGGGAGAGAAGGAAAGAGGGATGAGTGAGAAAGAAGGGAGGGAAGGAAAGAAGGGAAGGAGAGAGAGGAAAGGGAAGAGGGATAGATGAGAAAAGGGAAGGAAGGAAGGATTGGAGGGAGGGAAGAAATAGGAAAGAAAAAAGGGAGGGATAAGAAAGAAGGAAGGAAGGAAGGATAGGACGGAGGAAATGTGGAAGGAAAGGAGGAAGGGGAGAGAGGATAAAAAGGAAAGATGAATGGATGAGAAAGAAAAGGGGAGGAAGGAGTTTAGGAAAGAAAAAAAGAAGGAAAGAGGTAGAGAAAACTAGAAAAGAGGGATGGACAAGAAAGAAAAAAGGAGAGAGAGGAAAGAAGGAAAGAGGGACGGATAAGAAAGAGAAGGGAGGGAAGGAAGGAAGGAAAGAAAGAAAGAAGGAAGGAGAGAGGAAAGGGAAGAGGGATAGATGAGAAAAGAGAAGGAAGGAAGGAAGTTGTGCGTCTCTCAAGACACACAACATGACAGCTTCCACACCTCCCAAGATGGCCAGAGGCCAACACATACACACCTCCACCCCCTCAGGAAAACAGGCGCTCCATCAATCTCCCTCCCTCAGGCCTTCCCCCTCCCCCCTTCCCTGCCCACCCAAATTTTGGCTGTCCTCCCCATCCAAAGAGTCCTCCCGCCCCTGCCTGGCACACAATCCCTTTACACAACACCACAGACACAAAGGCTGCTCTGTTATCAGCTCTTTGCAAAGCCCCATAGGCTATATTTCCATCGGGACTCCGAAGCCCCCACCCCCACCGCCCCTCCCTCTCCCGCCATAAAGCTGTCAGAGATGCCGAAAACAATCCGAACCAATCATGCGTCAGACAGAATCCAGAATCACAGAGCTGGAAGGGACCTTGGAGATCTTCTAGTCCAACCCCCGGCTCAAGCAGGAGAGCCTCGATCATTCTGGACAAGTGACTGTCCAGTCTCTCCTGGAAGAGCTCCGGTGATGGAGCTCCCACAACTTCTGGAGGGAAGCCCTTCCTTCCTTCCTTCCTTCCTTCCTTCCTTCCTTCCTTCCTTCCTTCCTTCCTTCCTTCCTTCCTTCCTTCCTTCCTTCCACTTTCCCTCCTTTAATGTCCCTTTTCCCTCCCTTCCTTTCTCCTCCCTTCCTTCAAATCTTCCTTCCTTCTTTCCTTCCTTCCTTTCCTTCCCTCCCACTTTCCCTCCTTTAATGTCCCTTTTCCCTCCCTCCCTTTCCCCTCTCTTCCTTCTTCTAATCTTCCTTCCTTCCATCTCTCCCACTTTCCCTCCTTTAATGTCCTTTTCCTTCCCTCCCTTTCTCCTCCCTTCCTTCTAATCTTCCTTCCTTCCTTCCCTCCTTCCTTCCGTCTTTCCTTCCTTCCCTCCCACTTTCCCTCTTAATGTCCCTTTTCCCTCCCTCCCTTACTCCTCCCTCCCTTCTTCTAATCTTCCTCCCTTCCTCTAATCGTCCTTCCTTCCTTCCTTCCATCCATCTGTCATGCCTCTTAGCCCTCTGTCTCAGAATCATAGGATTCTACCCCCTGCTGAAGCAAAATCCCTGTGGTCATGTGACCAAAATTCAGAGGCTTGGCAACTGGCATGGACTTATGACGGTTGCAGTGTCACATGACCTCCTTTTGCGACCTTGAGAGCAGCAAAGTTGATTCATTTAACAACTGTGTCCCTGATTTAACTGCACTGATTCACTTACCAACCGGGGCCAAAAGGTTTTCAAAGGGGGACAACATTTTCAACTTTCAGAAAGGTTTTGCTTAGTAAAGGAAATCTGGGGTTCCGTGGCAGTCGTAACTCGAGGACCACCTGTGATGCTTCACTTTTTAACAAAACGCCCATACGCTCAACTCTGCGTTGGGAAAGTAACGCCGGCCCAGCGAGGTGGTCCCTTACCTGGGACAGTGTCCGAGGATCAGTTGCAGGGAAGGAAAATCTCCTTTGGTGGCAGCATAATGGACGGGCAGCGCGCCCGTCTCAGTGGGCACCAGCGGGTCGCCGTTCCCGAAGCGCAAGAGCCAGTCGATGACGTCGTGGTGACCGAAGCGGGCTGCCAGGTGCAGGACGGTGGCGCCCGAATGATCCGCGTCCTGCAAGAACGGACATGGCAAGACCGTCACAACTCTGGGGCGATTTAGCAAAATGTGGGCCATGCACGGAAAGGAAAGGAAAGGAAAGAAGGAGAGAGAGATGGATGAGAAAGAGGAGGAAGGGAGGGAAGGAAGGAAAGAAAGAAGGAAGGAAAAGAAGGAGAGAGGAAAGAAGGAAAGGGATGAATGAGAAAAGGGAAGGAAGGGAGGGAGGGAAGAGAGGAAAGGAGGAAAGAGCAATGAATGTGAAAGAGGTGGAAGGGAGGGAAGGAAGGAAGGAAGGAAGGAAGGAAAGGAAGGAGAGGAAAGGAGAGAGTGATGGATAAGAAAAGGGGAGGAAGGAAGAGAGGAAAGAAGGAAAGGGATGAATGTGAAAGAGGAGGAAGGGAGGGAAGGAAGGAAGGGAGGAAAGAAGGAAGCAAGGGAAGGAGAGAGGAAAGGACAGAGGGATGAATGAGAAAAGGGAAGGAAGGAGTGGGAGGGAAGGAGATTAGAGGAAGGAAGAAGAAAGAGGGAGGGAGGGAGGGAGGAAAGAAGGAAGGCAGAGAGGTTTAGCAAAACTTGGGGCATGCTCGACACCCGAAACAGCCACCGAATTGCGAAAGACTTTTCGGCCTATACGGGCATTCCTTGACTTACAACCATTCGCTTAGTGTCCGTTCGAAGTTACAGCACTGCTGCAAAAAAGGGGGGGGGATTCAGGACCATTTTTCTCACTTACGACCGTCACAGTGGTCAAGTGGTCCAAATTCGGGCACTTGGCAATGGGCTCGAATTTATGACTGTTGTGGTATCCCATCCACTTTTGTGACTTCCAACCAGTAAAGTCAATGGCTAGAACGAACGGTCGCAAAATGGGACCGAACTCACTTAGCAACAGAACTATTGAGGTCGTAAGTCGGGGACCACTTAAATGTTTATCCTTTGGTGCTATTTACAAGGGGCCGTTCCTATTTTGTACGATTGCTGCTCTATCCGTTAGAAGGTTGCATTCACACAACGTGCTAAACCCAGGTTAACAAGAAACGAGTCCCGTGTTCACAAGCAAGCAGCTTTACACACTTTTACAGGTCCTACGAAGTGAGACTGGCTGGGTTGCCTCCACCAATTTACACACCAACTACCCAACCTCACTTTAATTTAGTGTTAAAGGGTTGTGTGAACGGAAGCCGTCAAAACAAGCTTGTTGGACGTAGGGAATGACTTGCAAGGGAGTTTTAGCTAATTCATTCTTTGTTGTTGTTTTCTGAAATTTGGAAGGCAAAGATTCGGGGAAGTCAGAGGAAGCAACTAAACTAAACTGAACTGAACTGAACTGAACTGAACTAAACTAAACTAAACTAAACTAAACTAAACTAAACTAAACTAAACTAAACTAAACTAAACTAAACTAAACTAAACCTAATTTTTAAAATAAAACTGAGCAGAGGGTTGGACTTTAAGACCTTCCTTCCAACTCTTCTGTTATTTTTTGTTAAAAAATAAAGTAAAATAAAATAAAAAGAAACAAATTAATAATAAAATAAAAGACAGGAAAACTACACAAAAATATGTTGGAAAACCTGAAGGGATAACTGGATTTTGGCCACTGCATTAAACCATGATCTGGCTTACAGATGGTTTGCTGAAGAATTGGGAAAATCCAATTCATTTCACCAATTTCACTCTTTTTGTCCGGTTTCTGACAAGCAATGAATGACCCGGGATAAAAAACACTCCAATTAAAAAAAAAAATCTTTAAAATATCAGGTTTGCTGGCTTAGCTCTGGCAATTCCCACTCTGCACATGGCTCAGAGAGAGTGTTCCAAGAACACACAGGTTAAAAGGTTAGGCTGGCACCACGCTGGCACCACGCGGAAGCCATGGCTGGATTTCACAGTAAGCTGGGCTACAAATGGCCCAGCGGATGACCTCTAAGGTCCCCTTACCTTCTATAATAGGCTACATTTGGGGGGGGGGGGGAATATTCGCTTCTTCATTCTTCTTTCCACTCCGGTGCCCCAAGGTTGAACTGGTCCCACATGCTAGTTAAGCCACAATGCGGGTCAAAGTGTTGTGAGAATCTGGGCAGGGGTCTCCTCTTGGCTTGGGAACGGGGCGATCCGGTTCCTTCCCCAGGCAAACGTCCCAACGGGACCTCAGCCGCGCGGCTTGCGATCAGAGTCGGGGTTGAGAGATTGTGTGAATCCAACACGGGTCTTTTCTGGCCAGCCTTCGTGCAAGCCCAGCGGGAGGGAGAATCCCCCTTTCCCGGCCTGTCCGGGTAGAGAGCCCAAGTGTCCCGCTATGGGGGCTGAAGCAGACGCGACCCCTCTCTTGCTCCGCCTCCCTGGCTGCCCTCTGCACGACCTCAGAGGTTAACCTGGACTCGGACCCGGCAGCCACCCCGTGCAAGCCAGGTGGACAGAGGCAGGGAAAGAAAAAGAGACACCCCCCGTTTCGATTCTTGGGGTCCCCAATAGCCTGAAGCGCCCCCGCCGCGATCCCTTCTCCAGCGAGCTTGCCTCCCTCCCTGCCCGCCCTCTGCCCATGCTCAGAGGCTCACCTGGACGCGGCAGCCGCCGGGCCCGAGCAGCCACTGCAGGCAGGCCAGGTGGCCGGTGGCGGCGGCGTCGTGGGCCGGGGTGGCCCCGTTGCGCGCCCGCCCCTGCGCGCCCAGCGCGGCATCCTCCACCAGGTAGCGCAAGCAGCGCAGTTTCCCGGCGCGGGCGGCGTGGTGGACGGGCGAGGCGCCCAGGGGGTCCCGGAGGGCGGCGGGGGGCAGCAGCGGGACCCCCCGCTCGGCCGGCGGAGGCAGCAGCGCCTTCAGCGCCTCCAGATCGCCCTGGCGAGCCGCTAGCAGTGCGCGCTCCCCGGCCATAGCGCTCGCCTGGCGCCCGGCCGGCTCTGCGCGAGCTTCGGCCGGAGGGAAGGGGGGGGGGAGGGGGGAGGGGATCTTGCCCCGCCCACTAGGGGAGGCCACGCCCCTCCTCTCCCACCCACCCACCCACCCGGCCCCTCCCTCCTCCTGTATGCCTGCTCCGACTACTAGCGCAACCTCCGGGAGCTGTCCTTCAGCACCTGGGTGCCCCGGCGTCTGAGCATGCACAGAGTTGCACCCCTTCGGGAGCAGCTGGATCGAAAAAGGCTGGTTCCGAGGCTCCCCCTCTTTGGCACGGGGTACCCACCTTCCTTGCAAGTGGTCCTGGGGTCTCAGGAGGGGGTGGAACTACTTTGGCGGGGGAGGAGGAGAGGAGGGAGGGAAAGGGGACCAAGCAGAGATGCAGAGCAGGATTGAAACGGGAGGTGGAAAGGGACTCCGAGCGGAAACGTGGCAAATGGTTGTGCCTTTGGGCAGCGTCCAAACCCCCACCCCCACCCTCACCAAGCTGGTTTGCTTTAAAATGTGTGGACTTCAACTCCCAGAATTCCCCAGCCAACATGTAAGGACTACAAGTCCCAGAATTCTCCAACCAGCCAGCATGCATGGACTTCAACTCCCAGAATCCTCATGGCAGTAAAGAGGAGGGAGACATAAGAGCACACAGTCAAGAAAGAAACTCAGCAGACCCTTGCGAGAATAATAAGGCAAAATGGTTTAATCCTGGCTTAGTTAAAAGAAACGTAAAACCCAATTTGCAAAATTGGCCATGAAGTGAAACTTAATTTAATTTAACTTGATGTCATTATTTAATTTAACTAATTTTAGTTTTATTTATATTATATTTATATTATACTTTATTTCATTTCGTTTTGCATTGTTCTTTTATTTTATCTTATTATTCATTTATTAATTTTATCTAATTATAATAGAGACTTGGGCTTAAAACTAGAGACTAGTGATATCCGGGGAATTCTGGGAGTTGAAGTCCACCCTTCTCAAAGTTCGAGAAACGCGCCATTGGAGCGAGGTCTCCCCAAAAAAGATCCAGAATGAAAGGTCCCCTCCTTTCTCTCTTGGCTGAAGGAAGGAAAGGAATATTCTTCTGATCTGCAGAAGATCCAGTAAGGGAATCTGTTAGGGAAGCTTCAATACCTGGTTTGGACCACACGGTGGCGCTAAAGACCGTCCATTAAAAACCACCTCGCTCATTAGAAGTTCTGTTCCTTCCTTTATTTTGCAAAGTTTTTAAGAGACACGCCCCCTCCCTTTCAAATTGGGTGGGTGGTCACTGATAAGAAGTAGGGGAGGGGGTTTGCAAAAATCAGGTAGAGCCTAGAAAATAAACGCAAAGAACAATTCAATATGTATGCCCAGCCTCTTAAGAACACCCAAGTTAGTGGCTTCAGTCATCTGTACCGAGACAGTTCCAGTTCCAGCCACAATTTATAGAATCACAAGGCTGGAAGGGACCTTAGAGGTCTTCTAGTCCAACCCCCTGCTTAAGCAGAGACCCTAGAGCATTTCGGACAAATGACTGTCCAGTGTTCTTGAAAACCATCCGTGATGGAGCACCCACAACTTCTGATTAATTTTTCTTACCACCCACAACTTCTGATTAATTTTTCTTACTGTCAGAACATTTTTCCTTAGTTCGAGGTTGCTTCTCTCTTTGGTTAGTTTCCATCCGTTGCTTCTTGTCCTGCCTTCAGGGGCTTTGGAGAACAAGGGGACCCCCCCCTCTTCTTTGGGGACCCCCCCTCTTCTTTGGGGCAGCCCCTCAAATATTGGAAGATTGCCGCTAGTCCTTCTCTTTGTTAGACTACCACAAACCCCAGGTCCTGCAACTCTTCTTCGCATGGTTTAGCCTCCAGACCCCAGACCCATCTTTGTTGATAGAGGCCAGCAGTCATTGCAATGTCTTTAAGACACGCCCCCCCCCTTTTTCTGGAGCAGCTGCGCCCACTCGTGCCCACTACCAGTTGTGAAAAAGGCCGTTGGAGCAACAGAAGGTTGGCTGTAGGACGTGCCACAGACTGAGGCGAAGCGAAGGGTCTCTATAGCACAAAAGACCCTTCCTCAATGATCTCAGCCCCCAGACCACACTGACAGCTCAATTGTGGGAGTGGGGGAAGGGAAGACCTTGAGCCCAGCTTGCTGTTGTGCTCTTCAACACCTGTAATTTGAACCCAGAGTCAGCAGACCAAATGTGCAGCTGATTATCAGCCTTTCCCCGCCTCATCTAGTTTTTTTTCCCCCCCTGGGCTTTCCCTGTGGTCTCCCATCCCAGGCCGATTCTTCTGAATTTTTTATTCATTCGCTTACTATATATATTTATGCAGTAATTCTTGTGTTGATTAAAGGTACCCAAAGGGAGTCTGCTTTTGGGAAATTATTTTTTTGTTTTTGTCCAGCTTGTTTCGTGGCAGCTGGGTGGGCCGTTGTGGCATCCGCCGCAACTTGTCAACAACATACACAACGGATTTATTTGGGGGTGGGTGGGAGAAAAGAGGAGAGATTGGGGGCGTCCGCCCCGCCGCCTGGCGCCTTTTCCGGCCGCTCTCCAGGGTGCTGAAGACGCGCGGCTGAGACAGCTGGACCTCCGCCCCTAAGCCGCTGGGGTGAAGCCTGCTTGAAATGGGGGGGTATATTAATGGCCCCTCCGAGACCCAAAGCAGCTTCTCAAGCTAAAATGTTGGGGGCCGGAGGGGGGGGTTCACTTTGCCGATATGCCAGTTCGGATCTGTCTGTCTGTCTGTCTGTTTATCAGGAGATTTTGGTTTTATTTGTAACTGTTATAGGGAAGGGACGCGGTGGCTCAGTGGCTGAGACGCTGATCTTGTCGATGGAAAGGTTGGCAGTTCAGGGGTTCGAATCCCGAGTGCCGCGTAACGGGCTGAGCTCCCGTGACTTGTCCCAGCTTCTGCCAACCTAGCAGTTCGAAAGCAGGTAAAAAATGCAAGTAGAAAAATAGGGACCTCCTTTGATAGGAAGGGAACAGCATCCCGTACGCCTTTGGCGTTGAGTCATGCCGGCCACAGGACCACGGAGATGTCTTTGGACAGCGCTGGCTCTTCGGCTTTGAAACGGAGATGAGCACCGCCCCCTAGAGTCGGGAACGACAGATGTACGAGGGGAAACTTTAACTGCTGTAGAGAAGATCAGAGTTACTTCTTTTTCCTTTTCTTTCCAAATTGCCTTTCCTTTCCTCCCTCCCTTCCATCCATCCATCCATCCCCTCCCCCTTTTCTTCTTTGTTTCTCTCCCCCCCCACCCCCACCACCTTCTATGTGCCTCTCTTTCCATATCTTTCTTCCCATTTTTTCCCTTCCTTCTTCCCCGATATTATTTCAGATTTCTCTTCCATTTCCTCGCCCCGCCCTCCGCTGGAAGGGGAAAGACCACCCTCCCTGGGAACATCCCCCAACCTGGCCAACCGATCTGGCCGGGCACTCAGCGGGCAGCCAATAACCGGCCCGCTCCGGGGCCACCCAGCGGCAGCCAGCCAAGCCCGGCTTGGCAAAGTGGCGGCGAGTTCCGCGGGCCTGGAGGCGCTGGAGCTTAAGGGGCGGGGGGGGGAGGGCGGCATTCCAAGTGGGCGGGGCCAGGAGGGTATAAAAGGCCCCCGTCGGGCGGGGCCGGGCTAGTAGTCACTTGTGCCGCCGCGCCGTCGGGTTGTTACGCGTTTACAGGCGGGATGAGTCCGGGAAGGAAAACCGGGGAAGTTTCGGAGCTGCGGAAGGTGAGCCTGAGCGGGGGAGGCCCAGCCGCGTCCTTTGCCCCTTCCCCTGACCGGGCCCGGGGTCCAGCTGTCGGACTGACCCCTCCTCTCCTCTCTCCCCCCCACCTCCTACAGAGCCTGAAGCCCCTGATGGAGAAACGCCGCCGAGCGCGCATCAACTGCAGCCTTGGCCAGCTTAAGACGCTCATCCTTCCCCTGGTGGGCAAAGACGTGAGTGGCGACGCCCCCTCCCCACGCCAGACCCTCCAAGACCCCCTGGCAGGCGGAACAAGATTGTGGGGCCCCTTCTTTCCTCCCCGACCGGATCCGGGAGGGGCAGCACGCTTGACATTACTAAGATGAACAATAGAGGAGAATATTTGCACCTCAGGGTTGAAATGGGGGACGGAGGTCTCCGAGCTTGGGGGTGGGTGGGTTCTCACAGACGTTTCATGACCCAACTAGGGAACATCATCAGTGCGAGAAGGGAAGGAAGATTGCAGAGTGGAGGAGGAGGAGAATTGTGAGGTCCTTGGTGCTCTCTGAGCTTGGTTGTTTTGTTTCGTGACCCAACTTCGGAACATTATCAGTGCTAGAAGGAGCGGTATGTCAACCAAGAGCAAAGCCCTTCTAGCACTGATGTTGTTCCCTTGTTGGGTCACAAAACGTTTGCAAGAAAGCCCCCCAAGCTCAGAGAGCATTAAGGACCCCTCTGCAGGGATTCACTTAACAGCTGGTGCAAGAGGTCTTAAAATGGAGCAAAATTGACTTAACTGTCTCGCCCAGTGACAGAAATATTGGACTCAATTGTGGTCGTAAGCTGAGGACTACCTGCAGTGCGAGCTTGGGTGCTCCTCTCCTGCCGAGCCCCTGACCCTTCCGTCCCCTGCAGGGGGCATCTTGGCAACATATTTGTGGTGTGCATCTTTTTTCGCGTCTCAACAAAATTTATTTTCACCATTCCATTCCAGAATTCCTGCTATTCGAAACTGGAAAAAGCCGATATTTTGGAGATGACCGTCCAGTTCCTCAAGGACCTGCCGACGTCTTGCGGCACGCTTCCCGGTGAGTGTGACAAGGGTTGCACACTTGTGTGTCCTTGTGTTGACAGAGCAAACGTTTGAAAATTGACATTTTGGCAGGGCGATCCCTAAACCTCGGATGGTGTGCAGGCCGTCCTTGACTTACATTCGTTTAGTGACCGTTTGAAGTTACAATGGCTCTTAAGAAATTGACTTAGGGCCATTTTTCACACTTATGACTGTTGTGGCACCCGTGATCAAAACTTGGCAACTGGCATGGACTGATGACTGTTGCAGTGTCCCGGGATCACCTTTTCCAACCTTCCGACAAGCAAAATCTGTGGGGATTCGCTTAACAACACCGTGACTAATTTAACAACTGTGGTGATTCACTTAATAACAGCCCTAGGTCCCTCTTATCGGTGCCGTTGTGACTTCCAACAGTCACTAAATGAATTACCGTAAATCGAGAACTATTTTACCGGGGAAGAATTTGAATTTTTTGCTTCCCGCAGGATCGGTGGATAGTTACTGCGAAGGGTACCACACCTGCCTGTCCCACTTTGCGACGTTGATCCCGAAGTACAACCTGCTGAGCCCGGAAGCTTGCAATCAGCTGTTGGCCCAGCTACAGCAGACGTTCAAGGATTGTGCTTGGCATCGCAATTGCACACACACGACAAAGGATTTGGTCACAACGCAACAAGCGGAGACACCCCTGTGTCCTGCTGCCCGACGGGACCAGGAAAACTTTTGGGGGTGCTCCCTGCCCACACAGCCTTCCCCCCTGTGGAGACCCTGGTAAAGGGGGGAAATCTTCACCCTGCCCAGTTTGGGACTTATTTATAATCCCCTCTCTGCCCACCCCACCCCTGGGAAAAAAAACTGTACATGCCAGGAGCGTGGAAGAGGGTTTGGTGCGTCTCTGCAGAAGTGCCCGTTCTGAGTTCCGTTCGGCCTTAAGGCGCCTCTATATTTTTGACACGTTTAACTGCGCTCAATATTTTTCCTCTTTTTTTAAAAAAAACCAAAAACTTGTGGGTCAGTTCTTGCAGTTAACTAAATTAACGCGTGGAAATCTGGTATTTTGTTTCATTTAGACTTGGAGATTGGAATTTGAGAAAAAGCGATTTTACATCCAGGCACTTTTGACCTTCCCTGCCTGGGGCCAGAAATCTCTCTCTCTCTCTCTCCCTCCCTTCTCCCTCTCTTTCTCTCTGTTTTTTTTCTCTCTCTCTCTCTTTCTCTTTGTCTCACTTTCTCTGTCATTCTTTCTGTCCTATTCCTTTCTATCACTTTTTTCTTTCTTTCTCTTTTTCTTTCTCTCCCGTTCTTTTTTTCTTTCCATCTCTCTTTTTTCTGTCTCTTTAGCTTTCTTTTTCTTTCTCTCTGTCTCTCTCTTTCTGACTCATTTTCTCTTTGACCCTCTTTCTCTGTCATTCTTTCTTATTCCTTTCTCTTACTTTTTTCTTTCTATCTCTTTTTTCTCTTTCTCTTTTTCTCTTTCCTTTTCTTTCTCTGTCTGTCTCTTTCTTTGCCTCTCTCTTCCTCTCTTTCTGTCTGTCTCTCTCTCTCTCAAACCGCAACCTCAAAACCTTCTTTGTGGTTACTACACAAGAGGGCTATAGGCCAGTAAACACTCCTGGGTGCTATATTACAGGAAGTCCTTGACTTACAACCAGTCCTCACATATATGACCATTGCCACATCCCCACAGTCATGGTCAACTCACAGGCCCTGGTCAACCAGCGATCTTCCCAAACGGCTTACGACAAGCAGAGCCAGATTTGCTTAGTGACCAGGTGGTTCCCTTAACAACTGCAGTGATCTGCTTAAGAACTGTGGCCAAAAGGCCATAAAATCGTGTGGGACTCCCTTAACGGCAGCCTTGCTCAGTAATTGAAATACTGATACCAGCTGTGGTCGTAATTTGAGGATTGCCCTGTCTTGTTCTCCCTGGTTTGTAACTTGCACAACAATTGGCACATGCGTGTGCCAAAAAGACTGAACAGCACTTTAATTCTGTAAATATATATATATATATAAGTACATTTTTGATACCCAATAAAAATGTCTGAATTGATTTTAAAACCTGTGTCAATTGTTTACTGCTTTAAAATCTGATTTTTCAGCCAGTGGGAAGACGGAGGTGTTGCTGAGAACATTATGCTTAAAAATATTGGTTTGTTTTTTTGGATATCTAAAAATGAGTTTTGAATGGGTTTTAAAAAAAACTTCTGAGCCTGTTTTCATTTATTCCCGTTGCACGAAAAGCTTTGATGATCCACCCACAATTATTCTTTAGCAAAAAAAAAAAAACCAACAACAACACTTTGAACAGTTGAGAAGAAGAGAGAAATCAGCTGGAATTTAGCCAGATTTCATGTTTTAATAGAGAGGGTTTTTTTGGGTGGGGGGCAGGGAAAGTGTTCAGGATAAATGAAAGGCAGAAGGAATCTTGCTCTTTGTTGGATTTCTGCTTTGTTTTCTTTAAGCCACTAAATCAGGGTTGAATCGAATTAGTCTAGAGATTTCTCACTGAAGGAGGTGGGTGGCAGTTAGAGAGATTTAAGAAAACATTCATTGAAAATTTAAGGCACAGATAAATTTGATACATTTTTTAAAAAGAGGGGAAGTAGAAGCGAAAGGAGGGAAAAAGAGAAAGAGGAAGACAGGGAGAAAGAGAGAATGAGAAAAAGAGAAAGACAGAAAAAGATGGATAAAAAGAGAAAGAGAGATAGAGATAGACAGAGATAGGAAAAAAGAGAGTTTGAAAAAGCACAGCCATTCGTTTAGGTAAAAAAACCGCCATCAGGACTTCTGTCAGCCATTTATCAAGCATGTGTCGGGTAGTTCCGCAGGCGCTCTGTGGATTTTTGGACGCCGCCTTCCTTGTGCATACCGTGTGCCGTCACCTCTTTCTAGAAACAGCCTGTAATTGCTTTTTGATGGCTCACTTGGGAGGTTTCAAAAGCAGACAGGTAATTAATTGCCTCAGGTGAAGAACCGCACCCCCCCCTCTTTCTCTCTTTCTCTCTCTCTCTCTCTTTCACCCATTCCTTTTCTCTGTTTTCTGTCTCCCTCTTTCTTTCTCTTTATGCTTCTCTCATTCTGTCTTTCTTTTTCTTTCTTTCTCTTTTTCTGCTTTTTTTGTCTCTTTATCTTTATCTTTCTTTTTCTCACTTTCTTTTTCTCTTTGTCTTTTTCTCTTTCCAACTCTTTCTCTCTCTTTTTTATCTTTCCCTTTCTCCTACTGTCTCTCTTTCTCTGACTTTTCATCTTTCTCTTTCTCTGTCCTTCTCTTTTTCTCTTTCCATCTCTTTTTCTGCCTCTCCCTTTTTCTTTCTGTCTCTGTTTTTCTCTTTTTCTCTTTCTGCCTCTCTCTTTTCTTTCTCTTTCTTTCTCTCTCTGCCTCTTTCTTCTTCTCGCTCTTTCTGTTTTTCTCTTTCTGTCTCTCTTTCTCTCTTTCTCTTTCCCTTTCTCCTGTCTCTCTTTCTCTGCCTTTTTGTCTTTCTCTTTCTTTCTGTCTTTCTCTTTCTCTCTCTCTCTCTTTATCTTTCTATCTCTGTGTCTTTCTCTGCTTCTTTCTGTTTCTTCCTCTCTTTTTCTTTTTCTCTTTCCATCTCTCTCTTTCTCTTTTTATCTTTCTTTTTCTTTCTCTGTTTCCTTCTGTCTCTCTCTTTTGCTGCCTCTCTTTTTCTGTCTTTCCCCCTCTCTCTGTGTTGAACAGCACACCTGGGCTGCTCTGAGAAGTTCTTAAGGAGATACAGTCGTCGATTTAAAGCAGCTCACAGTGACCGAAATGACAATGGGTCTGAAACCAGAGACTTAGGACCACTTTTCACACTCACAACGGTTGCTGCATCCCTGTGGTCACGTGATTAAAACTGTGGTCGTAAATCAAGGACTACCTTGATATTAAATCCACATAAATGTGTATTATGTGTATTAAATACACATAAAACAAATTGGAGCATCATTTCCACCCTGAGATTCCGTTTAAACCTTTGGCATCTGAGGCTCAAATCTGAATTTATTTTTTGGGGGGAGGGAGGGATTTTTCCATCATCTCAACAGCCTCACAGCCTGCAAAAGTTTCACGGGTGAATTTTGGGGGCTGACCCAGCTCATTTTAAAGCCCTTTTAGAAAACCCGGTGAACCCAGAGCCAGAGGAGGTTTCAAACGTCCAATTAGGAGCTGCAAATCCGGTTCCTCTTAATTGGGACACCAAGGGAGGACTGCAGCCAAATGACAGGTGAGATTAAAACACCCGGCAAATATTTCTTTTCCCCCCTCATGTAAATGTGTCGCCGGGGAAGAGAGTCAACAATTGTTTAATTACTGGCTGGAAATGCTGGGCTGACGCAAACAGATTTCCCAAATCCAGAAAGGCAGCAGGGAGGGAGCCGAACCTGTTGAAAAGGATTAGAAAATTAAAAGTTAAAAAGAAGCTCTCATCATCCCCTGAAGGGCCCGGGCTTTAGCAGCGATACTCGGCAATTGCCCTTTAGGTTGCGGCAATTTTGGATTTTGGGGAATTTGCCACGTCTGGGTTTGGAGGTGAGAGGAGACTTTGAGGTTGTCGATCAGGATCCTTAGAGAGAGAGAGAATGAGAGGCAGCCAGGTAGCTAGGTGGATGGATAAAGATAGACAGACAGACAGATGGATAATGGATGGATGCTAGATAGATGATAGTAGATATGACAGACAGACAGACAGACATAATGATATAGATAGAAAGATAGAAAGATGATATAGATAGATAGATAGATAGATATAGATAGATAGATAGATGATACAGACAGACAGATGAATGGATAGGATAGATGGATAGAGAAAGAGAGAAAGAGAGAGAATGGATGAATGAATAGATGATGATAGATAAATAGATAATGATGAAGACAGATAGATAGATGATACAGACAGACAGATGGACGGATAGGATAGACGGATAGAGAAAGAGAGAAACAGGGAGAATGGATGGATGAATGGATAAATAGATGAGAGACAGACAGACAGACAGAATAGATGGATAGAGAAACAGAGGAAGAGAGAGAATGGATGGATGGATGGATGAATGGATAAATAGATGATAGATGATAGATGGATAGATGGATAGATAGATAGATAGATAGATAGATGATAGATAGATAGATAGATAGATAGATAGATAGATAGATAGATAGATAGATAGATGGATAGATAGATAGATATAGGCAGGCAGGCAGATGATGGATGGATGGATGGATGGATGGACAGATGAGACAGACAGACAGACCAACAGATAGAATAGATAAATGGAGAGAGAGAGGGAGAGAGAATGGAATGGAATGGAATGGAATGGAATGGAATGGAATGGAATGGAGTGGAGTGGAGTGGAGTGGAGTGGAGTGGAATGGAATGGAATGGAATGGAATGGAATGGAATAGAATAGAATAGAATAGAATAGAATAGAATAGAATAGAATAGAATAGAATAGAATAGAATAGAATAGAATAGAATAGAATAGAATAGAATAGAATAGAATTCTTTATTGGCCGTGTGATTGGACACACAAGGAAATTGTCTTTGGTACATATGCTCTCAATATACATAAAAAGACCAGATACAAAGATAGATGATAGATAGATAGATAGATAGATGATAGATAGATAGATAGATAGATAGATAGATAGATAGATATAGATGATATAGATATAGATAGATATAGATAGATAGATAGATAGATAGATAGATAGATAGATAGATAGATAGATAGATAGATAGATATAGATGATATAGATATAGGTAGCTAGATAGATATAGATAGATAGATAGATAGATAGATAGATAGATAGATAGATAGATAGATAATAGATGATAGATAGATAGATAGATAGATAGATAGATAGATAGATAGATAGATATAGATGATATAGATATAGATAGATAGATAGATAGATAGATAGATAGATAGATAGATAGATAGATAGATAGATAGATAGATATAGATAGAGATAGATAGATAGATAGATAGATAGATAGATAGATAGATAGATAGATGATAGATAGATAGATAGATATAGAAGATATAGATAGATAGATAGATAGATAGATAGATAGATGATAGATAGATAGATAGATAGATGATAGATAGATAGATATAGATGATATAGATATAGATAGATAGATAGATAGATGATAGATAGATAGATAGATAGATAGATAGATAGATAGATAGATAGATGATAGATAGATAGATAGATAGATGATAGATAGATAGATAGATAGCTAGCTAGAGATAGATAGATAGATAGATAGATAGATAGATAGATAGATAGATAGATAGATATAGATGATATAGATATAGATAGATAGATAGATAGATAGATGATAGATAGATAGATAGATAGATAGATAGAGATAGATAGATAGATAGATAGATAGATAGATGATAGATAGATAGATAGATAGATAGATAGATAGATAGATAGATAGATAGATAGATAGATAGATGATAGATATAGATAGATAGATAGATAGAAAGAAAGAAAGAAAGAAAGAAAGAAAGAAAGAAAGAAAGAAAGAAAGAAAGAAAGAAAGAAAGAAAGAAAAATCCAGAGGGTCTCAGAAGGGACCCTCCCTAGTTTCTTGGGCTGTGAAGGTGATGGGGGGGGGCAGGGAAAGAGGCACTTTGAGGCTTTCTGTCCATGTAACCTTCCAATCAAAACTTGGTTTCCACTCCTGGCCGATGCCCCTTACCTGATCTACCTGGCAAGGCAGACAAGAAGGAGTTTCTCTTCAGCTGCTGAGAACCTGCCCGCCTGCCAAGGGGAAGGTGCCTTAGATACCCCCTCAGGGCAGGGAGAAGAATCTCGGTTGGCCTCCGGTTGACGCCTCTTCTTTCTTCACTGGAGCTCCAGGAAAATTCCTGAGCCTTTTTGTCAGGCGGCGGCCAGTTTCTCCTTTCAGCAAAGGAAAAAAAAAACCCTGTGAGATTTTTTTTTTAAAAAAGGTTGGCATTTTCATGAACCATCCTGTAAAATTTAAAAGTGTTTAAGTTTTTAAGAAGTTTTTAAGAAGTTTTTAAAAAGTTTTTAAAAAGTTATTGTAGTTTCTCTTAAGTCTTAAAGAAAGCATTTTAAAGTTAATTTTTAAAAAGTTTTAAAGTTTCAAAAGTTTTGAAAAAGTTTTGAAAAAGTATTTTTTAATGTTTTAAAGAAAGCGTTTTAAAGTTACAGCTTTAAAGTAGTTTTAAAGCTTTCAAAAGGTTTTTTTTTAAGTTTTCCAGTCTTTAGAAAAGGTTCAATATTTTTTAAAAAAGTTTTGACCTTTTTTTAAAAAAAAGTTTGCTCGTCAGAAAGTTGAAAAAGGGGATCACTTGACTCCAGGACAACGTAACCGTCGTAAATATGAATCAATTGCAAAGGGTCTGAATGTTGGTCTCGTGACTGTAGGGATGCTGCAACGCCGGTCATAAGTGCGAAAAACGATCCCAAGTCACTTTTTTGTGGTGGTGTAATTTCGAATGGCCACTAAACAAACAGTTGTAAATTGAGAATTACCTGTACTTTGCAGAGCTGATAAACGGAGGCACAAACCTTGGTGGCTTTGCAGAGGGGCATGTTACCCCAAGAAGCAAGACGTGGCTTAATGGTGGTTTAATCATAGCTGTCTAATACTGGCTTTTGAGAAACTCTATCTCCATATCACTTTGGAAACCACGAGGGCTAGAAACTTAGCTTTGCCCAAGGTAGAAGGCAGGATATCTAGAGTAGAGTCCTAGAGGTCATCTAGTCGAACCCGCAACTTTGTGTTTCTACATCAATCAAGCCAAGGTGGTAGCATCTCCTTGTGGTTTTCCTTTTTTCCCTGACCTTGGGGAAACCGAGTCACGTGCCCGAGCCGCAACACGCAAGCCAAGCCAGCTGCCCGGACTTGTTCCACGCAAATCCTTTGCTCAGCTCAGCCACCCACATGGCTCGCGGCGGGGTGAATAAGCAGTTTCGCTGAGTGGTTACAGAGACCGGGCGAGGCCCCCCGAGTCCTGGGGAACCTGGCACCCGGCAGCCGTGTGCTCCTGCCTGAAAAGCGTGGGAAAAACAGCCCTTTTTGCCCTCCGTGGGGCTGGGCGGTGGCCTCTCTGGGGTGGCCCCAGGCAAACAATGTGCTCGGCGTTCCTGGGAGAGAGTTATGGGGCTCCGATCCAAGGCCTCGGGCATCCCGCTTGGAAAAGGGATTTACCGACAGCTCAGAAAGGGGTGCAAGGAATTGTTTGCAGAGTTTCTCTGGGTGGTTTTGTTATTTTTTTTGTTATTTTGCAAGTCCCTGGGGTGTGGGGGGGGGGTGTGAGTTGCAAATGAGAATTTAACAAGGGGAAGGTTGGCACTCGCACCCGCCTGCATTTTGGTCCTTCTCTTAATTCGCTCTCTGAGATTAGCAAAAAATAAAAATAAAAAAAATTCCCAGCTGGAAATAGCTTGGTTTGGCTCCTTTGGGGATTTTCCAATTCTGATTTTTCCAGCCGGAGACTCCAGAATGAAAAATTTTCAGGCTGGTTTAAAGGGGTTTTCACTGATTCTTAGAAGCGTGTTGGGCCAAAGGGTGCACAAAACACAGTCATTTTGTTAAGGGAAGCACACAGGGCTGGTGGTATCAGGAAAAAGAAAGATGGAGAAATTACAAATGGAAGGATGGAACGGATGGGGGGGAAGAAACACCGAAAGAATCTCTTGTGGGTTTTGGCATGAAAGTGGAATAAAAAACTATGGAGTTTAAATCTGAGAAGAGGAAGGAAGAACAGATGGAAGAAAAAAAGGGAAGGAAGGGAGGGAGAAAAGAAGGATGGAAAGAAAAAAGAAGAGAAAATGAAGAGAGGGAGAATAGAAGGGAGGGAGGGAGGAATAAAGGAAGGAGGAGTGAGGGAGGAAGGGAGAAAGGAAAGGAAAAGGAAAGAAGGAAGGAGAGAAGGAAGAAAAAATGAAAGGAGGGAGGATAGGACGGATGGAGGGAAATGATAGATGGGAGAGAGGAAGGAAGGAAGGAAGAGAAAAAAGGAAGAAAGAAGGAAGAAAGGAAAGAAGGAAGGAGGAAAAAGAGGGACAGAAGAAGGAAGGGGGAGAGACAGAGAGAAATGAAATAAGGAAGGAAAAGAGGGATAGAAGAAGGGAGGGATTATAGAATGAAGGAATGTAAAAAAGAATGGAACGAAGCGGGTGAGACGAAAGGAGAGAACTGAAACGAGAAACTGAAATGCAGAGATTTGCAAACACTTACAAAGCAAGAAAAATAAACAGGGATTTTTGCTCCAACACAGGATGGGGGGGGAAACTTCCTTCTCCCCCGCCCCCACCCCGAGAGCCACTGCCCTTCCCAAGCAGGATGCATGGCTCCCCACCCCACCCATTGGCTGCCCTGGGTGCCAGCTGCTTCCCACCAGAGGCGGGAGGAGGTATGCGCCCTGCAGCCCGAGAATGTCTTCTCAGCCCCGAGGGCAAGGGCCGGCTCCCAGTTTCGATCTGGCTGCAGCCCAGCAGGTGCCATGAATCACCCGGGCTTCCTCCGGCTTCTCCACCCGTCTCGGGGGAGTGTGGCAATCCCCACTGCTCTTGTTTGCCAAAGACGCGAGGCGTGGGAATTGGCAGCGGAGAGGCTAGGCTCACGGCTGCGGCCTTGCCTGAGTGGGGGTAGAGAATAGAGGAAAGTGCCCGGGGGCAGGAGGAGGAGAGCCAGCTTACCCTTTGGGAAAGTCACCCCTGGTTTCTCTCGGGAGGAACCCCTGCATCCTTGCACAACATAAGTAACAGGGCGGATGCATAATCCAAGAAAAGTTATACGGAAGGGGCAAAAAAAAAAGAACATTGAGATGGACCTTGAACCAAGAAATATTAAAAGAAAAGGAATGTATTCAATTCATGGAAAGGGAACTAGATTTTTTTCTTTAAAGAGAACAGAACATAAGAAGACACACATCATTACAAAATGGATGGGATCCAGCTAAAGCATATATTAGAGGATTCGCGATAACATTATAGAGGAAAACAGAATAGAAAGAAGAAACAAAATCAAAGGAAAGGAGACAAGACATTAGAGAGAGAATTACAAAAGGACCCACCCAAAAAGGAAAAAAGGAACTAAAGAAACAAGGGTGAAAGAAAATGTCCCTTTCGCCAGCTTGGCCTTCCCGTGGAAATTTCCGTGGGGTGTCCTTTTGCAAACAATTGGGGTGCAGGGTGGAAAGCACTGCTTTCTCATTCCTTCCTCCCCCTCCTCCAGTTGACAGTAGTTCATTGACGCTCATCCTTCAACCGGGGAAAAGTCTCAGCTGAGAGAAATCCCAAAGAAATCCTCAAACTTACTGAAGGATGGATAATGGATAATGGATAATGGATAATGGATAGATGGATGGATAAATAGATAGATAGCAGAAATTAGATAGATATTAAATAGATAGATTAGATAGACAGACAGACAGATAGATAGATAGATATAGATGGTGGAAATTAGATATTAAATAGAGATGAGAGAGAGAGAGAGAGAGAGAGAAATTAAAAAGACGGGAGACATGACAGACACACATGGGTCAAAAACCTTGGCTCATAAGCTTCAATCAAAGGAAATATCACACACCAGTGGAATTGGTCTAGATGACCTCTGGGGAGTCCTCTCCATCTTCTCCAAGCCGAACTGAAGAATCGGGTGGCCTTATGCGCTCCAAAACTCAGAGCTTCCTCATCTGCAGGGCTTCTCAGATCCTAAAGGAATCAGATGCCTTTTCAGAGATCAAACGTTGCATGATCTGACCTTGGATGGTCCTTGACCGGGGTGGGGGGGAAGGGGGGTTGGCTTTCTTTAAAAACGCTTCTGTGACAGCAGAGGATGAGATCTGAACACAGCTCGGGAACCCCTCCTCACTCCATGTCGGAGGCTGCCTTTGGTCCCTCTGCAAGACTCTTTCTCAACTCAGCCTGGTTTTTAATTTTTAAATTTGGGAAGGGTCTCTTCCTGCAGGGGGGAAATTCTCTTTGGCCCTCCAGGATTTAGCCAGTAGAATTTATTGATTATTTTTTTTAAGAAAACGCTATAATAACCCTTGAAGAGACGTTGATTTGTCATTTCAGAGCTGGGCTGGCCAGCTAAAAGCAGCAGAGCTTTTGAACAGAAGTGGGGGAAAAAAATCTCCTGGATCGAAGGGTGAAAAAGGAGGCAAGGATCCACGGGAAAAGAGGCGGAAGCCAAAATTAAAAGTAAGGGGTTTTGACATTTTTCCTGATGCAGAGAAGACTTCGGACTTTTCGCTCTGCATGGCTCGGTGGGAGTTGGGTTGAGATGAGAGGAGGGTATTTTTATCCTGCCTTCATTGTTGTTTTTATAAATAACTCCAGGCAGCCAAGGTGTTGGGCTGATGCCAAAAATGATTCCCAGAGAAATTGAGGGGGTCTATGTGGCCAGGGAGGGGGAAAAGATTTGGAAATCTTTGTTTAGTTTTTGCAAAGTGAAAAATGCAAATGTAAGAGCGTCCTTCCTTCCTTCTTTTCTTCCTTCTCCCTTCTCTTCCTTCTATTCTCTCTTCTACCTCCCTTCATCTTTTTTGTCATTTCTCCTTTTTCCTTCTTGCCTTTCTCTCCTTCCTTCTTTCTTCTTCCTTCCCTCCATTCCCCTCTTCCTTTCTTTTCTTTCCAACCCTCCTTCTATCCTCTTTCCTCCCTCCCTCCTTCTCTTCTTTCTATCCCCTCTCCTCCCTCCCTTTGCCATTTTTTGTCATTTCTTTTTCCTTCTTTCCTCCCTCCCTCCCTCTCCTTTCTTCCATCTCTCCCTCTTTCCTTTTTGCTCTCTCCCTCCACTTCTCTTCTTCTTTCTTCCCTTTCTCCTTCCTTCCTTCCTTCTTTGCTCCCTTCCTCCTTCCCTTTCTGAACTCTGCCAGCAGAGGCCGCTATGGAAGAGAGCAAACTTTCTTTCTGAACATTTTACAGGGGAAACTCTTGAAATATCCATCTGAATATTTTATTTAGAAAGAGTTTTGTGTTCCCAATCCCCTTATCTTCCATGAGGGGAAAGAGAGAGGCAACAAATTAAGCCCCTTTTAGAGAGGGATGGAAGTTCCCCGATAGCCACCAGGACAAATAAGAATAACCCGGTGTTCACAGACGAAAACAATCCATAAATACTCCTGTCCTTTGCAACAAGCTATAAATAAACCGGGGTTATGTTTGTGCGGGAGATGCCGAAATGCAGAGATAATCCTTAGCTCGTACAGGCCAAGTTTACAGCTGTGCTTCATCACAAAAGACACAAACGAAACAACAGAAAACTTTTGCGAGTCCCAGAAATTTCTCAGCCCAGGAGACTGCCTGTCGCCTCTCTGCGTGAGTTGCTGTTCTGGGATAGTTTTTTTTCTACATGGTTCAGAGACACACCGGGCAGGCTCCTGGATGTTCCCACAGATGCTCTCAAAAATCAGGCAGATGATGTTTGATTTGTTAATTCCCCCTATTGATCTACACAGTTCGGTTGCTTTGCAACACAGATTTTCCCGAAGCGGTGATGGGTTTGGAACGAAACGCCCAGTTCACTGTTGGAAATACGGGACATCGATAAAATAAAATATAAATACAAACTAAGCTATAAGCTAGACTGTAATATAAACTCAATTCAACTATGATCCAAACTAAATTATAAGCTAAAGTAAACTAAACTAGAAATGATAAAAGTCTGAACATCCAGTTGACTGTGTGATGAACCAAAAATAAAACTATAATAAAGTAAAATAAAATAAAATAAAACAACAATAATAATAATAATATAAAGTGTGAACATCCTGAGGACTGTGCGATGAACCAAAAATAAAACTATAATAGAATAAAATAAAGTAAAATAAAATAATAATAAAATAAAGTCTGAACATCTTGATAACTGTGCGATGAACCAAAAATAAAACTATAATAAAGTAAAACAAAATAAAATAATAATAATAATATAAAGTGTGGACATCCAGTTGACTATGCGATGAACCAAAAATAAAACTATAATAGAATAAAACAAAGTAAAATAATAATAATAATAATAATAATAATAATAATAATAGTAGTAGTAGTAGTAGTAGTAGTAGTAGTAGTAGTAGTAGTAGTATCTAGGATGCTGGCAGCAACCCATATCCACCATCAGCGCTGGTCAATATTTGTGACACATTTTTAAATGTTCAGTTGACTGAGTTTCATGTTTAATGAATAAAAGAGATGATGATGATGATGATGATATAAAGTGTGAATATCCTGATGACTGTAATGTATCAGAAATAAAATAAGATAAAATAAAAAACTATAAAATAAATCTGCAGATTTCAGGGTGACACAGGTCTCCGCGGCTAGACAGAAGAAGCAATTCAGCTCCTCTGGTGTTTTTCTCCCGGCCTCCAGATGTCGGGTGGGATCTTCACTCCCTTGGAGAACCTGTGCGAACTCGACAATGCCAACTGCCACCCGCTGGTGTGCTTCCTGTGCCACGAACAGTACCAGCACCCCTGCCTCCTGGACTGTTACCACAACTTCTGCGCCAGCTGCCTTCGGGGACGAGCCACCGACAGCCGCCTGGCGTGTCCCCTGTGCGGGTAAGGACGGCCTCCCTGGCTTTGTGACCGCCTTTCTGGGCAGTAGGGTTGGGGTAGATGACCTCCAGGGTCCCTTCCCGCTCTAGGATCCCGCCTTCTACATTTTGGCAAAGCTAGGTTTCTAGCTCTCATGGTTTCTGTGAAGGGAGAGAGGGAGTGTTTCTCAAAACTCAATATATTAAAGAGCTCCGATAAGTAGACGACTGCAAATGATTGTCCAGGCTCTTCTTGAAAACCTTCCATCTCTGGATTTAATCATGGTTCGTCATGTTTTTTAATCGTGGTTTGTCACGGTTAGCAGCAAATAAGCCTCCTTGAGCCGAAAAGATCTTACTTTAGAGTAACGATAGTAACGTCCCTTGCAGCTACCAGTCCATCGTGAAGGGGAACGGGCTCCCACCTGAAGACCAGCTGCTCAAATTCCTGGTGGACAGCTCTGGAGACTACGAAGAAGGCGTTCTGTGTGCGAATTGTGACCTGCAAAGCACGAAGCAGGTAAAACGAGATGCGATCCGGCCTTCGACCAGGTTGGGCAAGTCCCATCCAGAAGCATTTGCAGGGATGAAGGGTTTCGTCCACCAGGCTTACAGGATCGTAGAATGGTGGGTAATGAGGGGCCCCTGAGGGTCATCTAGACCAACCCTTTAGGCATGCAGGCTAGGGGATTGAAGTCCACCCCTTTTCAAATTGCTAAGCTTGAGAGACGCAGCAATAGAGCACGCCTGTGCCAGAGCACTCTATCTTAGCAATGATTGATCTAATTACTTCCAAGAGCCTCCTTCTCTGACCACACCTGTCTCTCCTCCTCCTCCTCCTCTCTTCCAACACCCATCATCCCCTCCCATTGCTGTTTCCAAAGGAGCTGGATGCCATGTACTTCTGCAACACGTGTAGCCAGCCGCTCTGCGCCAAGTGCCGCGAAGAGACCCACAAGGCCAGGATGTTCTCCCGGCACGAGATCGTCTCGCTGAGCAAACGGGCGAAGGAGGTCCATAAGAAATGCCGTACGTGCTCAGAGGCTACGTTCTCATGCATGACCCTTCACCCTTCTTTCTGCAAAGAAGCCCCACTTCTTTGCAGTAAAAATACAGCAGAAAAGAACCAAAAGAGTTATAAAATTGCAGAACTGTAGAATCATCGAATCGGAATCCTAGAATTGTAGAGTCACACAATCATAGAATCAGAATTCTAAAATTGTAGAATCATGGAATCGTAAAATTGTAGATTCACAGGCTCCGAATCATAGAACTGTAAAATCTTAGAATCGTAAAATCATAAGAATGACAGAATCAGAATCATAGAATTGTAGAATCATAGAATCAGGACAGAATCACAGAATCATAAAATCATAAGAATGATAGAACCAGAATCATAAAATCATGATAGAACCAGAATCATAGAATTGTAGAATCATAGAATCAGATTCATAGAATTGTAGAATCATAGAATGTAAAATCGTAGACTCATAAAATCATAAGAATGATAGAACCAGACTCATAGAATTGTAGAATCATAGAATCTCAATCATGGAATTACAGAATTATAGAATTGTAGAATCATAAAAACATAATCACAGAATTGAGGAATCATAGAATCATAAAATGAGAATCATAGATAAATAGGGCTAGAAGTCCAATCCCTTGTCCAAGGCAAGACTTGTTATAACTTATAATTCATTCTTATTTTTGTTCATTTTTTTTCACATTTTGCTTCCCACACCCTCCATCTACAATCTGCAAATGGAATCTGAATTCTCCCTTGAATTTGCAGCCAAAACAAAAATTCATTTGACGCTCGGTTCTTCTTCTTTTCCGAGGCTCCAATTTTACAGTACAGATTTTTTGGAGGGCTGCAACCCAGAATTATAAATCCTGCTGCTGTGTTTTCTCTCTTTCCCAGCCCTCCACGAGGAATTGTACATCATGTTCTCCACGGAGAAAAAATCCATGCTTTGCATTAACTGCTTCCGAGATATGCCTGTGTAAGTTTGCAATTTTTCAGAATCAACCTCTGTCAAAGGTATTTGAAGGGCTTTGAATTTGAATTTAATTTAATTTAAGGTCTCCCAGTAGGGAAAAAAAACCCCATCATTTTGCATCATTTAGATTTAGAAAGATATACAGGAAATCCTTGACTTACAACCGTAATTGAGATTTGTATTTTAGTTGTAAGCCTGACGGTGTATAGAATTAGCCAGGGGAACCTCCCGACACTTGATAAAAGAGACTTTTTAAGAGAAGAGCAGCATGCTGCCCACCCAAAAAATACCTAAAAAGCACATAATTCCTCTCCTCCAGGGAGAGCCGAGCTCATTGCATTGATATTGAGACGGCCTACATGAGGGGTTGTGAGAAACTGGACCAGGCTGTGATGGTAAGTGGGGAGGAAGGAAGTGGGGAGGAAGAAACTCTTTTTCTGAAGTTTTAGAGCCGGAAGTTAGAGGTGACTTCTCCAGAGCATCTAGTCCAACCTCTGGCTAGTGAGGGAAGGAAGTGGCACAATGGGGATTAGCCCATGCTGGGACCACGCGTGGAAAAGCGGTTGGATGTCTTTGTCCTTCCTTCCTTCTTTCTTCCCTCCCTATTCTTCCTTCCTTCTTTCTTCCCTCCCTCCTTCCTTAATGCCTTTCCTTCGCTCCATCTCCTTCTCCCTCTTTTCTTCCTTCCTTGCCTTCGCCTTCCTTCCTTCCTTTTCCTTCTTCTCTCACTTTTCCTCTCTTGCTTCCTTCCTTCATTTTTTTCTTTTCTTCCTTTCTTTCCACCCTCCCCCCTTTCCTTCCTTTTCCAATCATACTCTCCTCTCTCCCACTCCTGTTCTTTTTTCTTTTTCCCTCCCTTCCTTCCTTCCCTTCCTCACCCTTGCTTCCTTTCCTTCCTTTTCTTTCCTTCCTTTCCTTTTCTTTCTTTTCCTTCCTTCCTTCCTTCCTTCCTTCCTTTTCTTTTCTTTTCTTTTCTTTCTTTCTTTTCCTTCCTTCCTTCCTTCCTTCCTTCCTTCCTTCCTTCCTTCCTTCCTTCCTTTCCTTTTCTTTTTCTTCCTTCCTTCCTTCTTCCCATCCCTCCCGCTCTGTGATCGCCAGGGCTTACCTCCCTTACGAGAAAAACTTTCCAAAAACAGGGCCCTTTTTGCAAACTTCACTCTGGCCCGCTCTGAAGGGCCAGCTCCAAGCGCCAAGCCCCAGAGGGCTTGGGTTCGAGAGGCAGCCAAGATCCGGGGAAGGTACTTCAAGAGCAGCGAGCTCTTGAAGGCAGCCGTGTCCCACGTGTGTCCGTTGCGCGGCAGGCGGTGAAGGAGCTACAGACGTCCACCCGCGAGGCCATCGTCCTGCTCAAGGCCATGATTGAGGAGGTCCGGAACAGCGCAGACGAGGAGTCGTCGGCCATCAACGCCCTCTTCAGCAGCATGCAGGTGAGACGGGCCCACCGGTGGCCAACACTGCAGGGCCTCCCTGTGGCCAACACTGCAGGGCTGTGAGTCCTGCCCAATTCCTCGTTTCCGTTTCCTTCTCCTAGGAGAAACTGGCCGAAAGGAAGAAGACCCTCCTAAAAGCTGTGCAGAGGTAAAGGTTTGCATCCGGGGAGAACCGGACAGCGACCTCTACGGAGGTAGTCCCCGATTTACGACTGTCTGCTTAGTGATTGATCAACGTGGCAGCGGCACATTGCAGCGTCCTTGCGGTTACGTGATCGAAACGCTCGGCAACGGACTCATACTTACGACGGTCGCAGTGCCCCCTCCCCCGGGGTCACGTGGGTCCCCCTTTTTTGCGACTGGTCGTTAAGTCTCTTTTTTTCAGCACTGCTGCAATGATACTCAAACACACGGGGTTACTGCGAGTGTTGTAACTGTGAGGACCAGGGAGTTGGGGTTAGGGGTTGGACTGGATGACCTCCCGGTGTCCCTTCCCATTCTACCTTTCCCTGCTTCTTTTCTACTCCCTCTCTGCTGCAGAGGTCTCTCTTTTTGAGAGAAAAACAGCCGGAAAATGGCTTTTTTAATATATATATAATTATTTCTAGCCAGTACGAAGAAAAGGAGAAAGCTTTTAAGGAACAGCTGGCTCATCTGGCCTCTCTGTTGCCAACCCTCCAGGTAAGGGTAGACCAATTTCCCCTTCCCCTTCCCCTTTTGCTACCCCTTTAATTTCCTCTTTTTGGGGGGGTGCAAAATGATACCTGTTTTCCGACTTTAGGTGCACCTGGTAACCTGCTCTGCGTTTCTCAGCTCGGCCAACAAAGCCGAATTCCTGGATTTGGGCTACGTAAGTCGAACTTCCGGATTCAGTTAACAACCCTGCGACTCGCTCAACAACGGCAGTGATTTCACCCAGCAACGGTGGCCAGAAAAAGGGCGTAAAAGAGGGGGTGGGGGGGGGCAAACAAATTTCTCGCTGAGAAGCCCTTGAAGGTTTGGGCTCCTTTGTGGCTGAGTGGCTGCTTTTGATTCCAGCAACTCATGGAGCGCCTGCAGAGAATTGTCAAACAGCCCCATCGGCTGAGGCCCTCCCAAACCAGCAAGGTGAGATAAACCTGGATACTGCAAATAAACACTGATAACTGGTTTATTGAGAGAGGAGGTAAGCTAACAGGCCTGTCTGAGCAAAATTCTGGCCCTCCCTCCCTCCATTTTCCTTCCTTCCCCTCTCCTTCCTCCCTCCCTTCCTCCTTTCCATTCCTTCCTTCCTCCCTTTTCCTCCTTCCCTTCCTCTCTCCTCCCTCCCTCTTTTCCTTCCTTCCTCTCCTCCCCCCTTTCTTCCTCCCTCCCTTTTCCTTCCTTCCTCTCTCCATCCTCCCTTTTCCTTCCTTCCCTCCTTCCTCCCTTCCTTTTCATTCCTTCCCCTCTCCTCCCTCCCACCCTCACTCCTTTCCATTCCTTCCTTCTTCCCTCCCTTCCTCTCCTCCCTCCCTCTTTTCCTTCCTTCCTCTCTCCTTCCTCCCCTTTCCTTCCTTCCTTCCTCTTTTCCTTCCTTCCTTTCCTCCTCTCTCCTTCTTTTCCTTCCTTCCTCCTTCCTCCCTTCCTCTCTTCTTCCTCCCTTTTCCTTCCTCCCTTCCTCTCTCCTTCCTCCCTTTTCCTTCCTTCCAGATCAACAGCGAATACCGGGCTGAGTTTGCCCACTGCCTGGAGCCCCTGCTGCCCTTGTCCCCACGCCGGTCAGTGGTGGGCCCCACAGGAGCCATCGGACCCGGCCTGAGCAACAGCAACATGTACGTCTCTTGTTCAGTGGGGAACCTAGAGGTCACTTAGTCTTAGCCCATTGCAACAGCTGCACCTAGGACTGCATTGTCTCAGCTTCCTCCTCATTGGCTAGCTAGGCAGCCGGCTGAAGTCGGGACTGACAAGCAGTGGCGGCCACTCAAGTTGTAGGGGGGAGGGTCTACTCTACCCCCCACTAGGAAGTCTTGGGTAGCCGCTCTCTCCAATCATCTCTTTTGCTTGGAGGACTAAATCAGTGGAGTTGGGATCATCCAGGACTTCTTTAACGATGGCTGGACTTCAACTCCCAGAATTCCCCAGCTGTCTACCTGTCCCAGGTACTTGGGAAGGACTCAAGAAGTGGAAAAAAACCCTCTTGAATCCGATCTAAAGTCTCCGATTCTGCAACTGACCATAATACAGGCAGTCCTTGACTTAACAGTGACCGCTCAAAGTTTACAAGGGCACTGAAAAAAGTCACTTAAGAGCCGTTTTTCACACTTACAACCGTAGCGGCATCACGGGATCAAAATTCAGAGGCTCGGCAACTGGCATGGGCTTAGGACAGTTGCAGTGTCCCAGGGCCACGGCTTTCCATGTGCTTCCTGATTTTTCCAAGAAAGGGCTAATAAACTCCATTTTTCCTGGCTTCTAGGATGTCTGGGGGTCCCGGATCCAAGACCCTCTTAGTGGCCGGCTGTTCATCGTCCCAGGAAAAAATGCCCCTGCCTGGATCGCCGGTAAGGAAGGCCACGATGCATCGATACATCAGCACCAAAGTCCTCCTAGCCGAAGGGAGAGAGACTCCGTTTACCAACCACTGTCGGGATTACGAGAACATGTATCGGGTAAGGATGGCGGGACTGGGGAAACCCCGCTTCCGTTCGATGGGTGTTCACCTCCTTCGCTTAACGACCGCCGCAAGAAAGGTTGTAAAACCAGTCACGATAACTTAACGATCAACTGCGGCATACGAGGATCGATTACAGTCATTAAATCGAGGACTGCCTGTACAAAAAGTGAAGAAAAGTATGGAAATAGTCCTCAATTTACGGCCGTTTGTTTAGTGAAGTTACCACAGTGCTGAAAAATGACTTGGAGCCAGTCCTCGCACTTATGACGGTTGCACCCCCATGATGACCTGTTCCAAATTTCAGGTGTTTGGCAATTGACATGTATTTAGGATGGTCACAGCATCCTGGAGGTGTGTGTGTGTGTGTGTGTGTGTGTGTCACGTGAGCGCCCATTTATGGCTTTCGCAGATGAGTGAAGACAATGCAGGAAGCAGATTCGATTAACGACCACGGGATTCACTTAACAACTTGAGTGATTTGCTATACAACGGTGGCAATAAAATAAAATATAAAATAAAATAAAATAAAATAAAATAAAATAAAATAAAATAAAATATAAAATAAAATAAAATAAAATAATAAAATAAAATAAAATAAAATAAAATAAAATAAAATAATAAAATAAAATAAAATAAAATAAAATAAAATAAAATAATAAAATAAAATAAAATAAAATAAAATAAAATAAAATAAAATAAAATAAAATAAAATAAAATAAAATAAAATAAAGGTTGTAGGATTGGGCTTGACTCACTTAGAAATCGGCTTGCTCAGCTGTGGAAATTGTTGGTCATAAGTCGAGGACTGTCTGTAATATATCGGGATAACGTTTCATATGTACGATGCTATGTATAGCGACACCCCAAAGAGAGGCCTCTTGTGGAGTTTGGGGAGGGGGGGGCTGCCTTTTAGTTAAATTTGACCTTTGAAATGTTCTTCCCAGCAAGAACTGACTTGAGAGTTTAGAAGATAGGATTGTAGGGCTGGAAGGGACCTCGGGGGTCATCTAGTCCAACCCGCTGCTTAAAAGACAGATTTTATACGATCCCACTCAAATGGCTCGCCTTGAAATCCTCCAGCGATGGAGCGCTGAACTTGGGGAGTTTTAAATTAAAATAAATTATTAAAATCCAGCGCATTTTACCGGGTTGGCTTTCCCGCCCCTTCCTCACGCCGTGCCCCTCGACAGGCGCTACAGACCGAGATTCAGAGCTTGAAAGACCAAGTGCAGGAACTTCACCGCGACCTCACCAAGCATCACTCCCTGATCAAGACGGAGAACATGGGCGAAATCCTGCAGAAATCCCTCCAGATGGACGTCCAAATTGCGTCTGAATTCTCGTCGGTGGAAATGAGACGGACCGAGTTTGAAGAGGTACTCCGTCCCGTCTCTTTTAATTCCCTTCGTGGCAACTCTCGAACTCGCCGCACTGGCTGAATTCTCTCTCTCCCCTTGCTCTCTTCCTCTTCTCATTGTAGACCTGGGAGGAAACCTACCAGAGGATGGCCAACGAGCAGGAGATTTACGAAGGTGAGGGTCTCTGTCTGGACCTCCTGGGGAAGGGCAGAGGTTCCTCTGAGCACGTGCAGAGTTGGGGGGGGGGAAGGAAGGATGGGTGGATTTTCAGGAAGGAAACTCGGCTTCTCTCGTCCAGCCCAGCTCCATGACCTGCTGCAGCTGAGACAGGAGAACAACTACCTGACAGCCATCACCAAGCAGATCGCCCCCTACGTCCGCTCCATCGCCAGGGTCAAGCAGAGGCTGGAGCCCAAGTGAGGAGACACCCCCCTCTCCATCGATCAATTTATTGATCAATTAATCAATAAACTCAGCTCCTGGGCCATGGCTGGTGGTCTGCCCTGACTCCACCCCTCCTTTCTGCTTCCTTCTCTCTCATTTCCCCCTTCCTTCTCTCCTTCCGTCCTTTCTCCTTCCCTTCCTTTCATTTTTTCATGTCTCCTTCTTCCCTCCTTCCTTTTCTCCCTTCCTATACTTCCTCACTCCTTTCCCTTCCTTCTTCCATCCTTTCTCTTTCCTTCCCTTCCTTCTGCTTCCCTTCCCTTTTCTCCCTCCTGCATGCCTACATCCATCCATCCATCCCTTCCTTTTTCTTTCTCATTTTGTCTTTGTCTTTTTCTCTTTCCTCTTACTTTCATTCTTCCCCCTCGCCCCTCTTCATTTTCCATTAATTCAAGGATCAGAGCCCCCACTGCGAATGCCCCCCCCTCTGCATCAGTTGTGGCACCCCTCTCACCCACCCATTCCGTGGGCAACCAAGTCCGGTGGTCTTTGTGAGTTCTTGGGGGTCTTTTCCGGCCGGTGGGAAGCTCCCCTGGGATTCACTTGGACCCCCCCCCTTCCGTTTTGCAGGTTCCAGGAGTGGAAAGAGAAAACGGATCAGCCGGAGAGCCTGCTCAAAATCTACGAAGATGGACCCCTCCCAATCGAGGCTCCGCCCAGGTAATCGATCGATCCGAGGGAATCCATGAATCTTGTCCATGCTTTATTTGAAACGCACAGCTAGTCCTCGACTTATGACCACCATTGAGCCCAAAATTTCCATGGCTAAGCGACAGTGGTTGAGTGAGTTTGGCCCCAACTTGCCACCGTCGCTAAACGAATCGCTGCAGTCTTTCACTTAGCAACATGACTGTTAAGCAAATCGGGCTTCGCGCCTTGATTTTGCTGATCAGAAAGTCGCCAAAAGGGGGGAATACCGTGACCGTCATAAATACGAGTCAGTTGCCCAAGCGCCTGAATTTCAGTCACTAAACAAATGGTTATAAGTCAAGGACTACCTATATGTGGCTTGATTCTTTCCTCCTCTTTTTTTTCTTCCTTTCTGCGGAAAAATCTCGGTAGCAGCGGCAAAGAGTGGGCACCTAAATCAGAAGTGAAGATTCTCGGCCCGGCCGCCACGGACCCGCAGCCGAAAAGCACCGAGGGCTTCAAAAACAAGTCGAAAATCAGGGCCGAGACCCTCTCCGAGCCCACCGGACCCCCAGCGAGTCTAAGCAAGGAAGGAGACCTGGAGACGCAGCTTCTTTTGCGTTGAGGGTGCAAAATTTTCCTTTTGGGAATGGACAAAAAAATATTGATCTGTTTATCTACCTATCTGTGCATGTTCCGTGAATGCTGGAGGCTTTATGTCTAAATTGTGCGCATTTTATTTTGCGTGGTGGATGGAACGTGCATCGAAGAGTCGCGCGGGGGCCCTTTGAACCCCAAATTTTACACAACGGTGCCTCTCCTTTTTTAGCTGCTTTGCCGACCCTCGCCCAAGCGCGGGCATTAAAAATTAAATGATTTAATAGAAGATCTCTATTCTCTAGTATCAATGGTTTGGCAATCATTATGGGTGCTGCAACGCATTTTGGGGGGTGCTGGTAAATTTTTTCCTGGCTAGACAATTTGCGACTTAAGATCTCAGAACAGCGTTTTTGCAATTTAGAAAATCTACAGGCAGTGGAGACACGGCAGGGAGGATCTGGTCTTAAAACGTCTCCCCATCTGCCTGACTTCTCGGTTCTGCTGCTAAAATTAATTAAATTAGCCTTGCGTTTTTGGATTAGGGTATTAAGATGTCCCAAGGCAAGGCTGACCTGACCTCCTTCATTAAGAGAGCTTTCTAATTCCCATCCGGCATTTTCCACTTGCAAGACGTAAAAAATATATATATTTTAATTTCTTTCGCTTTTGTTATCCTTGCAACCCAACTGGAAAAAAAAAACCAAACAAGAAAGGAAAGTGAAAAAGCGAAAAGCTAATATTAGAATTAGTAAAAAAAAAAACACCTTAAAATTGTTTCCTTCTGCAAGTTTCCCCATCATAAAAAAAAGAGTTTCACCCTCCACAGGAGCCCCCACACTTCCCTTCGTTTCAAACGTATCCCGGGCGTCATTAAGTAAGACAGACGGTGGATGTCTATTAAAAACTCTATTGCAACGGACTGTGCTAAAATCTATTCAAGCGATAATTTTGCTAGATTTTAAAGCCCCCACCGCCATTCCTCTCCGGATTATAACTGCTGCGAACAGAATAACCAAAAAAAAAAAGTTAATAAATTTATCTTTGGTTTGTAACTGGAACAGAGGAAATAGGAAAAGTTTGAGGAAGAAAAGGATGATTCGTTCGGTTTTTACCAAGTTGTGTCTGTGCAAAGTTAGAAAACAATTTCACCGCGGCCTTTTACGGAAATGAAATGTTGAAATGAACAAGTTAATGACATTAAAACGGAAAAAAGAGAAATGGAGGTTCCAGGAACAGCAAGGAATGTCGAAACCCTCTGCCGAGAGAGGAAAAAAAAAGCCAAAATAATGAAAAAATAATTTTTAAAAAAACAAGGAAGGAAACAGGTGTAGAAATCGACACATGTCAGATTTGCCATCCAAGTTTTGCATAAGTGATGAAGAAAAAAAAAACTTCCTTCCCCTCCCAAAAGAATTCTTTTTTTGGGGTGGGAGACCAAAATTATGCAGGCAGTTAGAGGGGAAGGAAAAAAAAAAGAGATTTTATGCTGCAAGTCAGCTGGACGCAAATTTTATAAAATTAATAGTTTTCCCGAAAAGGTTTTAAGATCAGGCTTCAAACGGCTGGGTGCGAATTTCACAAACTTATATAAAAATTAATTTATATTTTTTTTACAAAAGATTTTAAGATCAGGCTTCAAACAGCATTAAGTGGCTGTAAGAAGGGCAAAGGGAAAAAGATTAAGATTTTCATGATATTTGGGGTGGAAATATAATCTGTGTGAATTTTTTTCTCAATAATCTTTTGATCCAAGCTGGGATTCAAACTCGGGGCGAGACGTAAACGACAAACAGCAAACTTTCTCTTTTTTTAAAAAAGAAAAAGAAAAATTAGACTTATGGCTCGGTCAGAGAACTCTAGGCACCCTCTAACAAAAGTATATATTTTTTAAAGGAACCTCTAAAGTAGGGGTCTCCAACCTTGGCAACTTTAAGACTTTGTGGACTTCAACTCCCAGAATTCCTCAGTCAGCTTTGCTCTCTCCACTCCCTTTCTCTGCAATCTCTCCGCTCTAGACAGTGGAAGAAAAGAAACAGGCATGGATGGCTGAGGAATTCTGGGAGTTGAAGTCCACAAGTCTTAAAGTTGCTAAGGTTGGAGACCCTTGCTCTAGACTTTTTTGAGCCCTCTGCACGTGCTCAGAGGGACGTAGCCCCTCCGTCCCTCCCCATGCCAGCGTTAAGTGAAGGGATGTCTCGTGTCTCAAAGTTCGATTTTGAAGCCGTGGATAAAGGGGAGTCCGGAGGGCACCTTCTTCTTATAAGCTAAATATTCTTCTCCGAAAAAGTGGATCAGGGCCCGTTCTTCCTCTTCCACCCGGTCGCGGAAAAAACGCCAGGAAACCAAGGTGTAGCCGATCAGGCAGATGGGGTTGCAGAGAAGTACCTGGGAGTGAGAAAAATGAGGGGAAAAAAGGATTTTTGGGGAGATTCTCTTCCGGATTGGCATCCTCGAGTATTGTGGCTCGCCAGCGGATCTGGCAGCAGATTCGGACAGTGAGGAGGTTGGGGAGGAACATGGGCCGGTCCTGGAGTCTGGGGAAGGCTCGGACGAGGGCTCTGCATCAGAGGCAGAGAGGGAGCCAGGGCCGTCTGACAGTTGTCAGCTGCCTTCGGAGTCGGACATCAGTGGGGCAGAAGAACAGCTGGAGACTGTTCCCGATGCGCGCATGCGTAGAGCTGCCAGAAGGTAACAGCCAAGGAACAAGGGGCGACTCAGGAGTAAAGCCACAGGGGGAGGGTGAATGGCCCCTCCCAGAGGGAAAAAAAGATTTGTTAAATGAATCCCAATTTTTTTTTTGGCGAACTGACCCTACCTGAGTTCCGATGCTCCAGGAAAACCACCCGACGTACGAAGGGTGCCGACACCAGCCGTACACGCCCCGCGTCACCAGCCGGTGCGACTCCGCTTTCTCGTTCTGGACGATGTGGTTGAAATTTGAGCCGGCGGTCAGCATGGCCGCTTTGCGTAAGAAGTCGCCCAACACGACCATCAGCAGCCCGGCGGAGCTGAGCCAAGCCACCTGCTTCATTTCTGTAAAACAGAGATGGGCGTTTCAAAAAATGGGCCTCGGTAGAGAAGGGACTTTGCAGATTTGGAAAACAAAGGGAAAGTGTTTTGTTATCTTGTTGGTATGTGTATCAATCTCTCTCTCTCTCTCTCTCTATTTATCATCGGTCATCTGTCTATCCTATCTATCTGTCTATCTACCTACCATCTGTCTATCTGTCTCTATCATCCATCCATCCATGTCTTCTGTCTGTCTATCTGTCTATCTACCTACCTACATCTGTCTGTATCAATCATCCATCTGTGTCTATTATCTATCTATCTATCTATCATCTACCTACCTACCTACCTTGTCTGTCTGTCTGTCTAATCAATCTATCTATCTATCATGATAAATCCAAGAATTCACCTGGGAAAATGAATTTTTCCACAGTGAACTCGATCCACGAGGAAAGAGCGGCCATGTTATATTCGAAACTGTGGTTGAGCAGAAAGGAATCCAGAGACAGGCTTCGGGGGTTGTTGACTGCTGTGACCAAATATTCTGAATAATGGAACAGAGACAACGAACACATGTACCTGCAGAGGGAGAGACAAAGGAAGTAATGCACAATTGGGAAAATAAATCTGTTTTAACTTCAAAAAGTCCCACCTCCCCCCAAAAAATCCAGCCAGGTTTTCCTGTATGGTCAACGTTAAGGATCAGCAAAGAATCAACCAGCCTTTATTAAAATCTAGTTTGAGTATCTTGTGAGTTATTTATTTGTTTATTTATTAAATTTGTTTGCAAGACGACCCAGTGCAGTTTTGTTTAGCGTCGGTTTATGAAATGATGCTTCTCTTCTCCAGCCACACAGCCTGGGTGGTAATCATAATAATCATTTTGTTCTTTGGATGTTATTTAGATGTTAAAACACCTTGGTTCAAGTTTCCTTGTGCTTATAACACCAGTTTTCAGTAACAGATAAACACAAATGTAATTTTTTTCCCTTATAGATAGTCCTCGGTTTACAATCCTCGGTTTGAAAGTTTCAGAGAGAAAGGGATCTTAAGAGACTATAGAATCCTAGGGACCTTGGAGATCTTCTAATCCAGCTCCATGCCCAAGGCAGGAATCCTAGACTGAAACATTGGGAAGGGACCTGTGAACTCATTTAGTCCAACAGCCCCCCTGGCCAGTGCAGGAATCCCCAAAACAGTGGAGAATCCTAGACTGGCACATTTGAAAGGGATCTCTCGAGACCATCTAGTCAAATCCCCTGCCCAGTGCAGGTATCCTTGCCCCCCACCCCCACCCCCATAAAAAGAGCAGAAAATTTTTGATAGGAATGTTTTGAAGTGACCTGTGAAGTCAGTTAGTCCCCAAAAATGGTTATTTTTACCAGCCAAAATGTTTCCAGGAAGACTGTCTGAAGCTGAGCAGCAGGCCGCATCCGAATGCGAAGCCCAGGAAACAGGCCCGGATTGCTATCTGCAAGAAAGAGGCAGATAAGGGTGGTGAGCTGGGGGAAGGCAGGTTGCTATGGCACCAGTAGAGTTAGTTGGGGCAGCTGGTGGGAGGGATTGCAGGCAAGCGGGCTGCCTTAAGTCAACGCTACATGCCTCAAATTTGCGATTCAGCTTCTTTGGTCTAGCCAAGTTGTACAGTCCTCGACTTATGACGTGTACAGGCAGTCCTTGACTTATGATCGCGTTTGTGCTGAACATTTCTATTGCAAAGTGGCACGACTGTTAAGGACTTTTATAAACTTTCTGGCCACACTTAACTGAATATTGCAATCGTTATAAAAAAGAGGGATCATGTGACCCCAGGGGCAACCACAGCCGTCATAAGTACGAGGCAGTTGCCAAGTGTCTGATCACATGACCGCAGGGACACTGCAATGTGTTGTTAAGTGTGAAAAACGGTCATATTTAGAAGGGACCTCAGAAGTCATCTAGCCCAACCCCCCTCTGCAGGAATCCCCCAAAAGACGAAAGAGAATCTAGAATGGCTCTGTGAGGTCATCTAGCCCAACCCCACCTTCCCCCAGTGCAGGAATCCCTTTTAACAAGCAGAATCCTAAACTGGAATATTTGAAAGGGACCACCGAGGTCATCTAGTCCAAACCCTGGGAGTTAAGCTAAGTCAAAATTAAGCCCCCCTCCCAATTTAAGTTCTGACCCCTCACCGGGGTTGCGAAGCCTGGAGTCAAAAGAACACTCTGTACATGCTCAGGAGCCCTTCCCAATTAGCCTCCCTCCCATTCCAAGCAAAGAATCCATTCAGGTAGGAAGAGCAGAGAAAAAGATGCTCTTAAGCCCCGCCCCTCCGAGGACCAGGGGCGTGGCCTCGCGGAGCCCCGCCCCTCACCTGGTACATCCCGCCCGGCGCTCGGCCCCAGGCCAATAGGAGCGTCGCGTTGGCGCCGGCGACGTGCAGGGCCAGCGCGGCTCGGCCTTGGAAGCCGGCCCGGAGCAGGAGCGGCACGGCGGCCACCACGGAGCCGCCCAGCAAGAAGGCGGCCAGGCTGGTGCGCGCCTCGGCCCCGCGGAGCCAGCCCGCCCTCCGCTGCTCGCCAGCCATGGCGGACGGCCCGAGGCCCGCCCCGCTCTCGCGAGACTTGCCGCGCGAGCAGGGCGTGCCCGGCCCGCCCGTCCGCAAGCCTCGCGAGACTCCTCCGTAGTAGAGATATGAAAAGTGTAGAGCTGTCCGCGGGGCTTCTTTCATTCATCCAAGCTTTTCCTGGAGAGCCGGAAGGTAGAGATAAAGCAAAAATGTAGAGATATGAAAAGTGTAGAGCAGGCCAAGGGTTATTTCTGAGTCACTCTCCGAGCCCCTTATAGCGCTTTTGAGTCCCATGGGGCTACGCAGGGAGCACATGGGAGTTGGAGTCCTTTTGCAATCTGGAGGTGCTTTCCTGCAAGTTTGGAGGGTTGTGCGATGTTAGGCAGTCTGGAGACTGGCTGCACTATCACTACTGGCATTTAGAGGATGGGGTCCCTAGTGGGAAACCCTCCCCAGTGTCTGATGCTCCCTATTCAGACCCCCTCCCCAGTGGTGGGAGTGGGACCCCCTCACCTGCTTGCAGTTCCCCTTGCCTGAGGAGCTGCAGGAGCCCCTGCCGGCCTGGAATCATTAAAAGAGAGAAATTGATCAGGGGGGACCTCAGAGGTCATCTAGACCAACCCCAGTCTAGAGCAGGGACCCAGCACTGTAGCAGCCTCCGGTCCAGCAATGAGGTCCCGTCCATTGTATTTAAGTGCCCCACGGTGAAATAAAAGATCCCAATTTCCATTTCTCCCTCCCCTCCCAAGACGGGATCCCTCCCCCCAATTTGATGCAAAGGTCTTACATTTTCTTTATATGACACTAAAAAGCGGTAAGCAACCTCAGCCAGGCAAGGGGGAGGGGGAAAAATTTGGTGTTGGGAGTCTTTTCAGCACCACGGATAGCGACTCACCACTTCTGAGCACCGAGGCTCTGCTAGATGGCCTTCAGATGGCTCCTGGGCTGGGACCTAGCGGTCCCCCCAGCGTTCTGCTTCAGCCCGGAGGAGCAGAGGCACCCATGGTCCCTTGCTAGGAGGCCGGTGCCAACTAGGAAGCTGTTCAGCAGAGCCTCCAGCTATGGAGACCCTGGTAGGAAGCACAACCGGATCGCACACCTGTGTCCATTTATGTGCCGGTAAGCAAGGTTTGCACCAACTTGTGTCCTTCTGGGCAAATCTGCAACAGCTCGGGCCTGGGGGGATGCCCCCTGGCCATTCTTGCAGGGGACATTTGCACCCCGGGTCCCATGTGCACCCCCTTGTCTTCCCTTCCACATTCATCAACTCCCAGCACCCGAAGATCCATTTCTAGGTTTGCGGAACACATGAATCTGGTTAGTTGGTGCGACACTCCAAAGATGGTTAGTTTAAACCTGAGTTGGCATCTTGGGGTCTGGCCTGAAGCTAATCCTGGTCCTTTAGGATCCAAAGGCTTGCATGAAGTCTGAAAATTGTTAAAAATCCTAATATTGGTTCAGTTGGCCTTAGGACTGCTGATATACTCTTTGTAATACCTGGTTAGGGACTTTTTTATTAATACAATGCAGGTACTCCTTGATTTACGATGGAGTCCAAAATTCCTGTGGCTAAGCAAGACAGTTCTTAAGTGAGTTTTGCCTCATTTTACGACCTTTTCTTGCCACCATTGTTCAGCGGATCACTGCAGTTGTTAAGTTAGTCATGCGGTTGTTAAGTGAATGGGACTCTCCTTGTCAGGTCGTAAAAAGGGATCACATGACCCTGGGACACTGCAACCGTCATAAATCACTGGCCAAGGGTTTGAATTTTGATCACGTGAGCGCAGGGTCATAAGTCATAAGCGAGAAAATTGGTCTCTGCAATTTTCTGCAACCGTCATAAGTGAGAAAATTAGTCCTAAATCACTTTTCTTTAGTGCCGTTGTAACTTTGAACAGTCACTAAACGAGACTAGGTGTTTTTTTTTTATAGATTGGCGATGGGGGTGCTCAAATGCAGACCAGCCTCATGTTGGAACTCTGCATTGCTGTGACCTATAGATGGCACTATGACCCCACAAATTATCAGATGGTTCTCCCGCTAATTACTTGCCTTTTTCACATATTCAAGGTGACAGAGTCAACATTTAGATCAGTGTCTTTCAACCTTGCCACCTTTAAGATGGGTGGACTCCAACTCCCCAGCCAGGCATGCATATTTTTTTTTTCTCCCACTCCTTAGAGCAGAGAGATTGCAGAGAAAGGGATTAAAAGAGAGTAAGCAGGCATACAATAGGGGGCAGCCATAAAAAGGCATGCGTTATCACCAGGGAATGATGGGAGTTTTCGTTTTTTTTAAAAAAATTGATTTATATGCTGCCCTTCTCCGGAGACTCAGGGTGTCTGAGTTTCATTAACTTAAATGCGTTAAGCAATAGCCTTCATACTTTTGTATATATATTTATACAAAGTCAGCTTATTGCCCCCACAAACTGGGTCCTCAATTGACCTACCTTAGAAAGGATGGAAGGCTGAGTCAACCTTGAGCCTGGTGAGATTCGAACTTACAGTAATTGCAGACAGCTGGTGTTAATCACGATGCTTTTAGTCTGCTGAGTTGAAGTCGACCAATCTTAAAAGTCGCCAAGGTTAAGAAACCCTACTCTCCACAAAGAAATTCGAATTAAATGTACCCCGACCCTCAGGAAGAAAATGAATGACCGACGAGACGACTGTTCTTTTTAATTTTTAATTCAACTTTTTACAGGAAGAAATCCTCAAGAGGTCCAAAAACTTAAAAAAGAGAGAAAGAGAGCAGGCTACAAAGAGTTTGGGAACAAAAAAACTGCCGTGAAGAAAACTTGTTCCGGTTGAAGATTGAAGTCCGCTAGGACGTGTTCTAGAAATATATATATATATATATACATATACTGCACCCCCAGAAAAACTGCTTAGGGAGGAGCGGGGTTATATCGAAGACGGAGCAAACACCCACTTAGATACCAGAGAGGAGAAAACGGGGGTACAAAGTATCGCCCTAAAAGTTGGAAGTCGCAGAACGAATTAAAATGCTTCCAAAAATCTGGAAATGCCACAAACCCCATTTGTTAAGACTGGAAAAAATAAAATAAATAAGTATTGCCTTAGGACCCCAGAAAGAGATAAAAAGGTACAGTACCACAAAGGATTCAACAGTCCCCCCCCTCCCCAATATCCCCCCCTCCTTCTGTGTAAAAGAAGTCCAAAACCTCTGGCTGGTTGGATGACCTCTGGGAATCCCAAAACGGCCAGCATGGTTAATTTTTTAAAACCCTTTTAAAAAGGCACGATATTCTTTATTGTTTTGCTTTTTTTTTTTCCAGAGAGGTGAGATTTGAGACGGCGGGTATGGAAGTCATCGGCGGGGTGGGGAGCTGCCATGAAAGTTTTTCAAAATTAATTTTTCAAAATTAATTTTTCAAAATTCACCCGTTTTCTCCCCTACCTGTTCTCATACCATCGTTCCTGGTATGTTCTTGTGTTGGGTGGGGACCTTTCCATAGTGGGTTATTGTGCAAATTAGGCTCACCCTCATCCTCTCATGAGGACTAGAAACTTGTCTAGTTTCTCAAAAGATAAATGAACGATCAAGCTGTTCTTTTCTCTTTCACTCACAAGATGGGTTTTGAGGATGTTTCTTCCCATCTGGCGGATTTGATCATGATGGGAGGTGGGCTTATAACAATGGCTTGTTCAAAGAATCCTGGCTAAAAGTGGCAACTCCATCTTGGCTTAAGTAAACCGGTCGGCTTCCTGGGATTTTTGGTAAAACTTTTGATACACTGTGCCTGATTATATTCTGCATAGATATTACACAGCTCACTTCCTGCTTGGAGACGCGAACAGTTTTACAACAATAGAATTGAGGAAATTGAGCTTCCATATTTAGTGGCAGTCTACCAGGATAAAGACACTAGTGGTTGTTTTCTCATCATGAATATTTGAGGGGTTTTTTTTCCAGAAGGATGCCTCTAAACTTGATGGCTGCAGAACAAGAGTGGACCTCAACTTCCAGAATTTCCCAGCCAGCCATTAGTCTCTTATAATCCCTTCCACTGCAATTTCTCCGCTCTGGAAGGGAGCGGGTGAAAAAGAAAACGAGCATCGCTAGCCGAGGAATTCTTGGAGTTGAAGTCCACCCATCTGAAACTTGCAAAATTGAGAATTACGGGTTGATAGACAAACCCACATAAAGTTTAGATGCCATTCCAAGCTACGGAAACAGAATTAAATTTGGTTTTTAAATCTAGCCTTGTTCTGCCTTTTTTTTTTTTTTGCTTTTAGAGAGAGGAAAGGAAGACACCAATTTTTGCATTGGTCATAATTCAAGGCTTTGGACTTTAAGCAGAGCGAAAGGTGACCAGGTTATATGCCGGGGGAAAAAATGTGATTTTTTTTTTTAAAAAAGTCCAGAACAGTAGAAATGGCACAATTTGTCTAGATTTGGCACAGACACGATACTCACTTTAGATAAAATGTGTTTTTGTAGTAGAAAAAAAAATTCTTATTGCCTTTATTTAGACTTTTTTTTTTTTTTTGTAAATTCCCACTATCTACAGTTTGGTGATCGCTTCATAGAATCCCATCAGAAAACTCAGCTTGCTTTTGGGGTGTCTTGAGCCCGGGAACCCAAAAATAAAAATTATTTTGGTTTTACAATGTGTAAATTGGCTTTTTGGGGGGGGGGCAGGGGGTATCTTCCCAAGGCCACCATAACCTCAACATAAATTTTTAAAAATTGGATGGCGCGGAAGAGTTCTTGTCCAAAATAGCAAACTATCCCTGAACAGAAGATGAGGGCACTTGTTATGAATTGCTTATTGTGAATTGCTTTATGCCCCCCCCAACCATAGAGAGAGGAAGAAAGAGGGGTAACTTTCAATCCGTACGACAATTTATCTTTGGACCAAAACTGGACGTTTGGGGGCAGGTAGCCTCCTTAATGCAGGACAGCATACAAAACGAAATGAAAAGGCGAAGATCTCGTATAATGTTAGCAACCGTTGCTCTCTACTCTCCCTTTCTCTCCAGGCGCTAGTTTTCTCCCCATCCCCGTTTTATTTTCATTCAAAGAACATGCAAATAGCTCCCTGGATTAGGGCAGAAAAATCCATTCCCTTGGCGTGCGCTGAACTGACCAGATGTTAAACATCTGGTGGGGGGGAGAGGGTGGGGTTTCCTGCATGCTCCAACGTGGGAACCCTTGAGAAGAAAGGGGCAGGGCGGCTTGTCACAATGCAAGAGAAAAAAATAAATTTTGTGTCCCCTGGTATACAGTAAGGTAACTGATCAGCCCTAGAAAGTTTCCCTTGAAGCTGGATTCATGCATTCTCCCCCCCCCCCATTATATAGGGCAGCAACCCTATATTTTGCGGGTCAGGGCAATCCCTCCTGCAGGGATTGCACCATTTCTTGTATTGCTCGAGTGGGATACTGCAAAAGGAAAGCTGCCATTTTTAGTGCAACCTTCCTCCTCCTCGCCCCATTTCTGCATCCTGTAAATCACCCTTGGGGGGCTATGGGGCTGTGGCTCTGTGCAGGATGTGGGGTGAGGCTTTGGCACTGAACAGGAGGTAAGGTGGTGAGTTTTCTTGCTCAGGGAGCTGGGGAACGAAGCCAAAGGGATTTTTTTTCTGGATCGGACTTAAATTTTGCTCCTGAGAGAAACCCACAATTTTTTTATTTTTCATTTTTGCAAACAACTGGAGTTTGTCTCAGTCCCAACGTTGACGCTATTCTGGAATAACAGATCACATGCATGTGACACTACTCTGGAATAACGGACCACATGCATGCAACATTATTCCAGAATAACGGACCACATGAATATGACACTATTCCAGAATAATGGATCACAGGCACATGAGACTATTTCAGAAGAGCGGACTCCATCCATGGGACATTATTCCGGAATAACGGACCACATACATGTGATACTATTCTGGAATAACAGACCACGTGCATTCAACACTATGCTGGAATAATGGGCCCCATGAACATGACACTATTTTGGAATAACGGGCCACACGCAGGTCTCACCCACCACCTCAAGGCTTGACCGGAGGGTCTCCTGGAATGTAGAACAAGGACAGAGAAAGCTGGAGCGCATGCCCTGCCCAAGTTTTAGTAAAGGGATATTTGGCTCTTTTTGGCAACAGCTTCCTCCCACGGCCGTGCTCCAAGAGAAAAGGATACCCAAAGACATGCACATTTAACATCTACCTAGAAAAGTTCTTGGAGAAGACGTGAGATGATTAGAAAAACGAACCAAACCAAAAAAGTCCATCAATTTTGGACGAGCTGTGTGGGTTCTTGCAGTAGAAAAGGAAGAGAGGAGAACAGACCCTCTCTTGCCCCGAGCTGAGATATGACCCGTCTGGATTCGAAGTGCTTTTCTTACAAGGTTGCTCTCCGAAGCATTCTGCTGAACGTCCCTCTCCTGCTTTTGACAACCAGGACGAGAGACAAAAATGAAGGTTCTTTGGTGCTTTGTCCAGTTCCTGTTACCAAATCCAGACCGCAACCAGAAGGAAATCCCGGCAAGCGAGAAACAAATCTGGAAGCCAAACGGGACAACTCACCACAGCCAACTCACCGCGGGACAATTCAACAAATACAAAAGTTAATTTTCGACAGAACCGTGGCCCATAATAACAAAAGGAAGTCATTGCAGAAATACGAGAGTTACAAAAATTTTGACAAAAACATGGCCACCGATCATAAAGTTACCGAGCAGAATGATTAATGCAGGGTTGAATTGTCCTGAGTTGTCCCACAACGAGTTGGCTGTGACGGGTTGTCCTACCTAGATCTTCTGGAAGATACGCGTACGAAGCGATTCCGGCTACTCTGGTGTCTATGAGGCCGAGCTAATCGAATCCGAGTGGAATGTGACGTATCCAGAGGAGGCCGAAGGTGAGCTCAAGAAACTGCTCGTGCTCCCTTTGCTTCCATTTTTCTGAAGATCGTCTTGGCCTCTCCAGGAAGGACTCAGACCTGTCCGGAAACATTCTGTCTTGGAGCAACTCCTGATCATCGGACAATCCTCTGTCCCGGGACTCTCGCAGAGTTCTACATGAATCTGTTCGTGGCAAGACATGTCCAAGCGCCCTTTGGGGAAGAGGATCCGAGTGTCCTCCTTGGCCGGGAGAGGGTCTGGTACCATCAGAGAGGTCCCTCGTCCCTGGACTGAGATGCTTCGCAAAACTTGTGGCTCTCGTTCGAAAGTGGTCAAAGGGAAGTCACGGAGAACCACAGTGGTTGAACGGTGCGGAAAGGCATCTGGGAGGAGAGAGACGGAGGCCGAGCGCACTGGCGGTCTCCTCAGGGTAGGACGAGGACTGGGGTCATCCGTGAAATCCATCACATCCTCTTTGCTAAAGCACTTGTAGCCTCCCTGCCGGTGGATGTCTTCGCATGAGAAGGGCTTGAGGGATAATGGGCTCTCGGCAGACTTCCTGCGCTTTCGGTGCAGACGCCGATCCTCCTGGTAGGAGAGGGCGCTGGTCCTCCGCCGGTCGTATCGAGGCTGAGGGAGGAGCAGGCTTGCCAGTTCAGCGGTGATGTCCTCTCCTGCCACCCAGTGCTGAAAGTAGGCTGAAATCTGGCTGGTGGTCCAAATCTCAGTTTCGTCGTGCGAGAAACGCCGGGTCGGAGGGACCTGCAGGAGAGCAGAGCAAGAAAGACCATCATTTAATTAATTTGTTTTTTAAAATTTAAATATTCTACCTTGTCTATCCTGACAGTGAGAACAATGAATGGCTTTCCTCCAGAAGTTGTGGGTTTTCCATCTCTGGAGGTTTTTAAGAAGAGATTGGACATCCATTTGTCTGAAATGATATAGGGTCTCCTACTTGGGAGAGCAGGGTCAACTTGGGAGTAAAGCCACACCTTGGAGATCATTGGCCCCTCCCATAGGAAACAAAAGAGGAGCGAACGGGCAGGGGGCTTTTGCGGGAAACAATTCATTCATTCAGAGACTCTGAGAGACTCTGTGCCAAGTTTTGCCTTATACTGCGGTTGGAAACAAGTTATGTGGCAGCTTGCCAAGCGAGATAAGGTCTGTGTTGATAAATCTTCCTCTGAAAAACTGTTTGGACAGGCCTTGCTGACTGTGAATGAAAGGAATTCACAGGCATGTAAATAAAAGAGGTTTTGCCTGGACCGAGACTTTGGTTCCTGCTTTTAAAGGGAGCCTAGATCAGAACACATCACGGACAACAGCGAAGAATTAAAGGTAAACATGTTCTCCTGGCACATGTGTGTTAGTCGTTCCTGACTCTAGGGGGCGGTGCTCATCTCCGTTTCAAAGCCAAAGAGCCAGCGCTGTCCGAAGATGTCTCGGTGGTCATGTGGCCGGCATGACTCAATGCCAAAGGCGCCCAGAATGCTGTTACTTTTTCTATTTTTCTACCTGCATTTTTTACGTGCTTTCAAACTACTAGGTTGGCAGAAGCTGGGACAAGGAACGGGAGCTCACCCCGTTATGTGGCACTCGGGATTTGAACCGCTGAACTGCCGACCTTTCGATCGACAAGCTCAGTATCTTAGCCACTGAACCACCGCGTCCCTTCAGACTAATTAGCACATGGCAAATGCACTCTGCTGACAGCAGGTGAGAAGGTTACTTAAGAGTCGAACTCCCTCAGTCAGAGGAAGAATACCTTAAATAAAATACACCGGGGATCAATAACGGGGTGAGGGCTGCTGGCCTGGAGTCTGCCTGCTGGGAATTGGGATCCGATCTCGTGGGAATGGGATATATCCTTTTAGCACACGACAGAAATGAGAAAGATCGAACCTTAGTGGCATCTCCCTATCGTTCCCAAGGGCAACCTGCTCACCTGGAGATACTGCATTTTGTCCTCCGGGACAGGCTTTGTGGCATAGACCTGAGGGATCCCCCTCTCCAGTGCTGACAGGTCATAGCTGGCGATCTGGTCCACAGTGAGAACGTCGCCGGAGAGGCTGTCGGGATAAGGTTGCGAGTACATCGCATCTGTAGGAATGGGCCGGTCCAAGGTAGTCTCTTTGGTCCCGGGTAGACAAGAGAGGACAGGAAATAAATCGCAAAAGTCACATCTTCCCAGTTCCCACCACAAGAACGTTTGCAAGTCTGAAAGTACAATTCTTCTGCCATCACCATTACAGCTGGAGAAACTAGGGAGGGTTCCTTCTGAAGCTGTTTATCAATTTGTTATACAGCTGAGGGCTTTGTGGTCTCTTATCTGGACTGTTCCATTGGCTGTCTCTCTTTTCCCTGTCTACAAAGGTCCTTTCAACGTAGCACTATAAGAACTTTGAAAGCTTGAAAATACAATCTTCCCCACCCCCTCTCCTTTACAGCCTGAGAAACTAGGGAGGGTCCCTTCTTACCCTGTCCGTTGTGCAACTGTGGGATCAGCTGACTCTTATTTGACCCTTCTCTTCATTGTGTCTCTCTGCTCCATCTCACTTCCGACTACAAGAACCTTGCAAGTCTGAAAGAACAAATCTCCCCTCCCCCTCCATCTCCTTTACAGACTGAGAAACTAGGGGGAGTCTCTTCTGAGTCTCTTTCTCCACCAGTTATGCAGCCGAGGGCTTAGCTGACTCTTATCTGTTTCCGTGACAGCATGGTCGTATTTTCTGTTTGATGTACCTGGTAAAGCTGACGCCATCCATGCCTTATCTATCTCGCATGACTTTCGTGCAACCAAGACAGGAACGGAAGCCGGGAGCACCTGTACTGAGGTGTCGCCGAGGCATACCACCTGTACTGGAGGTGCACTGCCGCTGGGAACCGCACGCTCACCTTCCCCGCCATCATCATTGGACATGATGGCCACACACTTCTCCCAGACCAAGCGGACATTGGCCCGGTAGCGGTCGCAGGCCCAAAGGAACAAGGGCAGGAGAAGAGACTGGGCCACAGAGCACCAGACAATACACAGGACCATCCAGTCGTAGGCCACGTCCGACTTCAGGCTGGCAAAACTCACCACCTGAAAGAGGACAGATGAAAACTCCTAATCCATTCTAATCAATAAGGCAGGCTGAAATTATGCATCAATTATCACTTCTAGTTTCCTTTCTCTCCCCCCACCATTTCCTTCCTTCCCGCTTTTTCCCCTTCCTCTCTTAATTCCTCCCTCCCTCCCTCCCTTCCCTTTCTTATTTTTTATAGACACTTCAAGGTGGTAAATATACCTAGTACTCTTTCCTCCTCCTCTTTTACACACAATGACAACCCTGCCAGGTAGGCTGGGCTGAGAGAGTAACTGGCCCAAGATGACCCAGCTGGATTTTATCCCCAATCAACTGAAATTGAATCAATCTAAACAATAAGGGAAGCTATAAATTCATTCTCTCTCTCTCTGTCTCTCCCTTTCCATCCTTCCACCCACATTCATTTATCTAACTACCTTTCTCTCTTATCCCTCCTATCTATCAGCCTATATCTGTCTGTCTGTCTGTCCACCCATCCATCCATCCATCCATCCATCCATCCATCCATCCATCCATCCATCCATCCATCCATCTATCCTTTTATGTACAATATCTATCATCTCTCTCTCTCCTATCTACAATATCTATCTATCTATCTATCTATCTATCTATCTATCTATCTATCTATCTATCTATCTATCTATCATCTATCTATCCATCCATCCATCCATCCATCCATGTACAATATCTATCATCTCTTTCTTTCCTATCTACAATATCTATCATCTATCTCTCTTCTATCTACAATATCTATCTATCTATCTATCTATCTATCTATCTATCTATCTATCTATCTATCTATCATCTATCTATCTATCTATCTATCTATCTATCTATCTATCTATCTATCTATCTATCTATCTATCTATCCACCCATCCGTCTACGTACAATATCTATCACCCCTCTCTTCTATTTACAATATCTATCTATCTATCTATCTATCTATCTATCTATCTATCTATCTATCTATCTATCTATCTATCTATCTATCCATCCATCCATCCATCCGTCCGTCCATGTACAATATCTATCACCCCTCTCTTCTATTTACAATATCTATCTATCTGTCTGTCTACCCAGCTACTTACCCATCTTGTCTACGTACAATATCTATAATCTCTTTCTCTGCTATCTACAATATCTATCATCTCTCTTCTGCCTGCCTGCCTGCCTGCCTGCCTGCCTGCCTGCCTGCCTGCCTGCCTGCCTGCCTGCCTGCCTGCCTGCCTATCTATCTATCTATCTATCTATCTATCTATCTATCTATCTATCTATCTATCTATCTATCTATCTATCTATCATCTATCATCTATCTATCTATCTATCTATCTATCTATCTATCTATCTATCTATCTATCTATCATCTATCATCTATCTATCTATCTATCTATCTATCTATCTATCTATCTATCTATCTATCTATCTATCTATCTATCTATCTATCTATCTATCTATCTATGTGTCTCTTTGGCAGGAGACACCAGATTTTTCTCTGCTTGGGACACCAATACCTTCGTCCAAACTACCCCACCCCACATTGTCAGCAACAGCAGCCATTCCACTTCTGCCACCAATTTTACCAAGACAGGAAATCCCATCAGGAAATCGTAGAGGAAAACGATGCCGGTGATCAGGTAGGTGATCTGGAGAGACGTCTTGATGGGCTCGGATCCATCGATGGAGGAACGGCGTTTGCCCTGGGCGTCCTCCACCACGATGGTGGGCACGTTGAACTTGTTCTTGTCCAGGTTGTTGCCCGTTTGGATGGAGAAGGTCTGGAAGAGGGCGATGGCCACGCAGACTACCCCCATGGCCATGCTGCCGCTGATGAGGAGCAGGAAACAGACCCCGAAGCCGAGGCCGATTTCCGTGACGATGAAACGGCAGTCACTGGCGTAGAACCTCTCAGTGGTGTCGTGCCAGCCCACGGCGGGCAGCGTGGAGAGGATGAAGGAGACCATCCAGATGCCCATTACTGTGTGAACCGCTTGCTTCTTGGTATTGCTTAATCTGCAGGAGAGGAAAAAGCACCAAGATTGGGCAGGATTCCCTATCTGTTAGGTCAGGGGTCTTCAAGCTTGCCCACTTTTGTGGACTTCAATTCCTAGAATTGCTTGATGATAACATACGTCTTTTGAAGTGCATCCCCATTGTATGCCTGCTTACTCTCTTGGGGTCCCTTTCTCTGCGATTGCTCCTCTCTAGCCAGTGGGAGAAAAAAATAAAACTGGCATGGGTAGCTAAGGAATTCAGGGAGTCTGATGGATGAACAGATGAATGAATGGATAGATGGATGGATAGACAAATGGAAAGAAGGATGGAGAAATGGATGGATGGATGGATACATGGATGGACGAATGGATAGATGATGGGTCAAATAGATGAAAGGATGGAGGAACAGATGGATAGACAGATATATAGATGATGAGTGAATGGACAGATGGAAAGATTAATGGATGGACGGATGGACAAATGAAGGTTTGAAGAGTTGGATGGAGAGAGGGATAGGCAGATGAATGGATAGATGGATGGATGAATGGACAGATGGATGGGGAGATGAGTGCACAGATCATGGATCAATGAATGGCTAGAACTGGGGTCTGCAACCTTAAACACACGAAGAGCCATTTGGACCCCTTTCCCACAGAAAAGAAAACACCGGGAGCCACAAAAACTCATCCTGTGCCTGACTATTTCTTGAGCGGCCAAAAAACTAGCATATGTCGTTGAATTAAACGTTCTGTTTTCTTCTGAAACTTTTCTTTTCTTGGATTTATCCATGGTTGGCCTACCCGGAGTTGAAAAGCTCAATAAATCGCGGGCCGGCGGGTATCGCACATTGGCGCTGGTGACGCATATTTTGAGTGACAAGGAGCCACAGCAGAAGTGTGAAAGAGCCACATGCGGCTCCTGAGCCGCAGGTTGCTGACCCCTGGGTTAGAAGATTGAAGGACAGGTAGATCTATCTCAGAAAATTTCATCTACCTAATTCCTTTCGATCCACATCCCGCCATTTTATTCAGGAGCTGAAGGTGGCCTCCTCAGCATTTCTCCTCTTTCCCCTCGCAACCATCCCCGCCTCCCATCCCAAGGTGGTCCCACCTGTAGTTAACCGGCCAACGGACCATCCACATCCGGTGGTAGGACAGCGAGGTGACGGAGAAGCAGGTGGCCAACGTCAAAGTGTAGAAGGTGGAGACAAAGACTTTGCAGAGACCCTCATTCCACTCGTAGTCCGAGTGCTGCTGACGCAGCTGGATGACCGAGTACATGGTGATGGGGACGGCGATGTTCAGGATGTGGGTCCCCGCCAGGGTGCAGATGAGGAACTCCAGCGGCTTCCATTTCTTCTGCTTGGCGCTGACACTCAGAATGCCCCAAGCGTTGGCCAGCAGCGCCAAGCCCGAGCACACCAGCCAGGCCACCGCGTTGTTGTGGAGGCTCCGTTCGTGGTTCATGATGGAGGGCGGGGCGGTCGCCAGCCGGGGAGGCCAGGTGAGGATGGCGAACCAGGAAGAAGACGGGCAGGGGAGGCATCCTACCGGAGAGGCAGTGCCATCAGGGGTGGGTCAGAGGAGGGGGCGCCCCCCACCTGCGCAACGACAAGCCAGGTTTGATGGACATCGTGTGGTGGCCCATGTTTCTGGAAGGGAAGAACCGTCTAATTTAATTTAATTTAATTTAATTATTTAATTTAATTGTATTTTGTTTTATTTTTATTTTGATTATTTAATTTTAATTTTATTTTATTGTAATTTTATTTTATTATTTGATTTGATTTTAATTACTTTAATTTAATTTAATTTAACTTGTTTTCTTTTTTTCTTTTCTTTTTAAAATTTATTTCTTAAAAACACGGACCATCCAAGAAGTGAGCCGCCCCGAGTCCTTCGGGAGAAGGGCGGTATATAAATATTATTAATAATAAAAAATAAATAATAATAATAAATCCTAAAAAAATCATGCTAGGGCTTATTTTCTGGTTAGTATAGTATAGTATAGTATAGTATAGTATAGTATAGTATAGTATAGTATAGTATAGCGGTATAATGCAATAGAATAGAATAGAACAGAATAGAATATAATAATATAGTACCCTGTGTCCCCCAAAATAAGACATCCCCTAATAATAAGCCCAATTAGGCTTTAGAGTGCATGGCAATAAGGCCAAGCGCTTATTTCAGGGTTCAAAAAAATCTAAGACAGGGTCTTATTTTCGGAGAAACACGGTGTAATTTAGTATAGTGTAGCATAATGCAATACAATACAATACATTACTATACTATATTATATATATACATATATATATATACACACACACATACACACACACATCTAATAATATAGTAAAATACAATATGAAAAAAATTGTATATTAAATTCTGATTCATTGAATAACATTTCTCATCGTTTCTGCGTTTTTGCCTTGCCTTCCCACTCAACCCGGGGGGAAAAAGGAATATCTTCCAGCCTCCGAAGAAATATTTCTTGCCGTCTCGGATTTCATGTTTAATCTGCCACGTTTCCGGCAGCTGTAAACTGAGGCGAACTAAAAATGTCGTTATTCTTTTTTCTTAAAAAAAATAAAAATGGTGCATTTCCCAAAAATGTGGCGGGGGGGGGGGGAGAAAAAGCCACAGCCTGAGGACTATTCCTTGATTGGCTGAAGCTCCAGCCAAAACAACAAAGCGAATTCTCCAAGGAATTTGCAGACAGAAATGGCCAGAAATAGAAGCTGCTCTCTTCCTCAGATACCATGTTTATTCTCTTCGCTTGGGCGAGGAAAACCATCTCGGTTTTTAAAAAATCATTCCCCCCCTGCCCAAAAAAAATTTGCATGCAGATAGTCCTCAATTTATGACCACAATGGGAACCGGAAGTAAGCAATGCAGTCGTTAAATGATTCACCACCAAGTTTGCAAACTTTTTGTTCTGAGCCAGCTCCCCAAATACGACAAACCCTCTGACGTGAACTCAAAATATTCCTTTATTAGGAGTGCCAGCAGCCCCAGCAAAAACTTTCTCTCTCACCGCAGGCTAACAAGTCTGTCTGGCCAGAAGATGAATAGTTATCTGCCACATCTATTCATCTCCGCCCCCTGCCTTTTATCCCCAGAGCTAAGGTGGGGCTTCTCTAGCAGCAGTGGCTCTTCCATCCCATGGACCAGCCTATAGATTTCCACTGCTCTCCTCTCCTCTGCCTTCTGTGCATCCACGCATCGGGCACTGGACCCAGCTGTTCCTCCTTCTCCTCATCCACCACCTCCAGACCTGGGGGCTGTTGACTGTCCATCTGAGGGCTGACGGACAGTCCAGGCTCCACCTCTCTCTCTGTCTCTCTCTCTCTCTCTGACAGCTCCATTCCCTCTTTCCCCTCGGAGCTCTCAGGTTGCTTTGATGCTGACCCTGACTCACACGCCTCCTCCTCCTCCTCCTCCTCCTCCTCCTCCTCCTCCTCCTCCTCCTCCTCCTCCTCCTCTGCCGCTGGAGGGGTCAGTGGCCAACAGGCCACACTTTTCTGCAGTGGTTGTAATATGAACCACAGGGACATTAAGCAAATCATATAGTTGTTTAGCAAACCTGGACTTGGCTCATCAGAAGGTTGCCAAAGGGGATTGTATGACCCCGGGATACGGCGACCGTCATAAATACGAGTCAGTGGCTGAGCGTCTGAATTTCGATCCTGTGATATCATGTGCAAGAGTCGTTAAGTGTGAAAAATGCTCCTCGATTCCTTTTTTTCAACGCTATGAACTGTTGTATTTGCCCAGTTTTAGATGCCTTTCAGATAAAAAAAGTTAATGGCACGATGACGGAGATAAATTATTATTTTTGAAAAGTTACGAAATTCCTTCTAGCAAAGGAAAATCATCCCCGTTCCCAATTTTCTCCCATCTGCATTTTTCACCATATATATATATATATAAAATTTGTTTTCGATTTTTAAACAAATATCAGGATGAGTCTTAACCGTGGTCTCTTTTTAAAAAACAAAACAAAAAGCAAACTCTAAATCGGGCCGAGATAGAATATTAGCACATCCTGTGGGTTGGTTTTCATCCCAGTTTCCCGAACAAGCCATAATGACTTTGTTCAGGCTGACCTGCCACAAGCCACAATAAATGAAAAGCTGTGCAACCTTTCTGGGGGATTTATTTCCAAACAGATAAAAGCAGCGGTAGGTTTAACTTCCATTTGGATTAAATTTTAATTTGCGTTCCATGTAATTAATAGCATTACGCGCTTTGCTGCATTTACTGATTTGGGGTCTGTGCCAGAATGTAATCTCTGGTTTAGGAATAATAGCCTGTGAGAAGGCAGCTGGCCCCCAGTTCAAATCCTCCCCCTAAAATCTCTCTATCTCTCTGTCTCTATCAATCCAGCCATCCAGCCATCCATCATCCAGCCATCGTCTTTGTCAATTCTATCTAACACTATTATCTTTCTCTCTTTTTCTCCCTCTCTTTTCTCTCTCACATATCATTTTTATCGAGTCTATCCCTATTGTCTGTCTGTCTTTCTTTCTGTGTCTATCTATTTCTCAATCATCTGTATTTCTTTCTTTCCATCTCTATCACCATCTCTCTCTCATATATCTCTATCCCCATCTATCATCTGTCTCTGTCTGTCTCTGCCTACCCAACTACCTACCTCTCTCTATCCATCATCTCTCTCATTCCATCTCTCTCTCATATATATATCTCTATTATTTCTCTCTCATCTATCTATCCATTATCTATCTATCTATCTATCTATCTATCTATCTATCTATCTATCTATCTATCTATCTATCTATCTATCTATCTATCTATCTATCTATCTATCTACCTACCTACCTACCTACCTACCTACCTACCTACCTCTCTATCCATATCTCTTTCATTTTATCTCTCATATCTATCCCTATTATCTCTCTCATCTATCTATCTATCTATCTATCTATCTATCTATCTATCTATCTATCTATCTATCTATCCATCCATCCATCCATCCATCCATCCATCCATCCATCCATCATCTATCATCTACCTACCTACCTCTCTCTCTCTCCATCATCTCTCTCATTCCATCTCTCTCATATATCTCTCTCTATCCCTATCCTCTATCTACCTACCTACCTACCTACCTACCTACCTACCTACCTACCTACCTACCTATCTATCTATCTATCTATCTATCTATCTATCTTCTCTCTCTCATTCCATCTCTCTCATATATCTCTCTCTATCCCTATCCTCTATCTACCTACCTACCTACCTACCTACCTACCTACCTACCTACCTACCTACCTACCTATCTATCTATCTATCTATCTATCTATCTATCTATCTATCTATCTATCTTCTCTCTCTCATTCCATCTCTCTCATATATCTCTCTCTATCCCTATCCTCTATCCTCTATCCTCTACCCTCTACCTACCTTCCTACCTACCTCTCTCTCTCTCTCTCTCTCTATCTCTCTCTCATTCCATCTCTCTCATTCCATCTCTCTCTCTCTCTCTGATGGCAGCCTCGCAGAGCATCCGTGTAAAAAGCCGGCAGCTGCCCCAGCGTTGGGAGAAAAGTGCCAAAAAAATACAACGGAAGTCGGTTTAAGATTTAATTGGGAACGACAACTAAGCCAGCTCTGTTTTTTCGGTCTGCACAGCCATTTTAAGCCACGGGTGAAGATCTTCTTCATGGTTTATTAGCCCAGTTGGTTAAAAACAGCAGGAATAAAATTGCTCAGATGCGGGTGGATTAAGCAAGAGGAAGAGCCGTGCTCCAACCGGGAAAATAAATAACTTTTTTTTTTAAAAAAAAGGACTGTGTTGTTTGCTTTAAGGACAACACTATAGATAATCCTTGATTTACGACTACAATCGAGGGCAGATTTCCGCAAGCTCAGAGAGTCATGCCCGATTTGATGACTTTTCTCTCGTTTTAAAGTCATTTTTATCTGAGCCGTCATAAGTTTGAACGGCTGCTAAACGAGTGGCTGCATGTCGAGTGGTTGCCTACGCTCAGAGGCATTGCAAAGGAATGTTTTTAAAAGCATGGTAGAAAGTCATAAGAACGGTCGCTAAATAAATGTTCGTAAGTCGAGGACTTCCTGTTATTTTAAAAAAGGAATGCTCGAGGACTACTCTCCTTTTTAACGAAAGAAACATTCCAGACTGCTTCGGTTTGTCGCACAAAAGCGGTGCAAAATTGTGCTCCCTCTCTGCTTGCCAAGGGGCTTCTGCACAACACACTCGCCTCTAAGCCCAGTTTAAACTTCACACACTGATAAGCTCACAGCCAGGGGGGTCAGACTGGATGACCTCTGGGAACACGCATCGAATTCCCGCATTCGGCTGTAAATCCAGAATCAATCCTGCTGTGACATCATTTTCACCCAACTGCAACCCAGGCTGAGTCACAAAAGGACTCGGTTTAGCCCACGGTTGTAACCCTGAAAACACAACACAACTGCGTGGGATTCACACCTTGATTGTAATTCCAGGCTTGGGAATTTTTGTGACGGAAAGAGGACAGCAAAATAAATAAATAAATAAATAAATAAATAAATAAATAAAAAAAATAAGCGTGAATAAAGCCATTTTTAATTTGTGCACCATTTCGCCTATCTAGGCCAGCCTCCTCTGGTCTGGCTGGGAATTTCGGGGTTCAAACAACCCGGGAGACGACTGGATTGAGCCCCCCCAAAACTCTGGGGGTGATGGATGGTGAAGAAGGAGGAAGTGTACAGAAAGTCCTCGACTTACGACTGCAACGGAGCCCCAAATTGTAGAGTGAGTTTCGCCGCGTCTTACGACCTTTCTTGGCACAGTTGTTAAGTGAATCGCTGCCCTTGTTAAGTTAACCCCAGGGTCATAAAGCGAATCTGGCTTCCCCAGATTGCGTTTGCTTATCCGACAGTCGCGAAAGGGGATTGTGTGATCCCAGGGACGCTGCAACCGTCATAAACGCGAGTCAGGTGCCAAGCGTCACCACGGGGATACTGCAACGGTCGTAAGCGTGAAAAACGGTCCTGAGTTACTCTTTTTCCCAGTGCAGTCGTAACTTTGAACGGTTGCTAATGGTTGTAAATCAAGGACCTACCTGTATAAGTAAAATGAAATAAAGGAATAATTTAATATTGAAATGTGAGAATGCCCTAGGATGGTTATAATTGCCTATCAAAATGCATCATTTCAGATAGTAGTTACAACAGTTCGTTCAGCGACTGCTTCGAAGTTACGACGACACTGAAAAAAGTGACTTAGAACAGTCCTCGCACTTACAACCGTTGCCCAGGGTCACAAGGTCAACATTCAGACACTCGTCTACTGGCTCAGATTTATGACGGTCACAGTGTCCCCAGCTCACGCAACCTCCTGGCAAGCAAAGTCAACAGGGAAGGCAGATTTGCTTAACGACAGGCGTAAATCGCTTACAAAAATGGCCATGAAACTCAATTAACAACTGTCTTGCTTAACAACACGAATTTCAGGCTCAGTTGAGGACTGACTGAGATTCATCCGTGGATCCCAACTACCTGCTTCACCAAAAGACAATAAATGAATAGAGAAAGTCCTCAACTTACATTGATTCATTTAGTGACCGTTCAAAGTTACAACACCACCAAAAAAACCCCCGACTTAGGTTCGTTTTTCACTCTTATGACCGTCGCAGCCTTCCCCACAATCGGGAGATCAAAAATTCAGACACTCGGCAGCTGACTCGTATTTATGACGGTCGCAGTGTCCTGGGGGTCACGTGATCCCCTTTTTTGCGACCTTCCGACGAGCAAAGGCAGATTCAATTAACAACCGTGTTACCCACTTAATAGCCGCGGCGATTCACTTAGCAACGGAAGCAAGAAAAGTCGTAAAATGAAGCTGAACTCACTCAACCCCTATCTCGCTTAGCGACAGAAAATTGTTGGCCTCAAACGGGGTCGTAACTCGAGGCCTACCCTCAAGAAAAACATGCACAAAGTGCTTTTTTTAAAAGAAGAAAAAAATAAAAAATAAAAAAAATATTCCACAGCAGCAAATTTGGACTAGGTTTAAGCCACACAGGGAAGGGTGGGGGGGACTGAATTCCAGCCCCCTCCCCTTAAACCTTTGCTCTGCTCATCCCCAAAGCCTATTTTTCCCTCTGAAAGCAAAGGGGAAGGTTTCACACACCCCCTCCTTCTGCTAACAGGTCTCTGGAGAATCCTCCCCAAGCAGGAGCAGTCTATCTGCCTACCCACAGGTTCTCTGAAGGCTGCCCAGCCACCGATGTATATCCATCCATCCATCCATCCATCTATCCAACAGGGATGGGGTTGGGGTGGGGGGGAGAGCCCCAGGAATTTCTCAAAATATTGGGGTCTCTGAATCTCCAAAGTAATCCAGTTTTGATTGATGGGACTGGACAGAGAGAGGGGCGTCTCTCTCTATCCATATTGAGCCATTGGACATTAAAAGGGAGAAATGTTAAAAAGCCGGTTGGTTTGACATGGAGGGGGGATCCCCGAAAAGATTTTGGGGACTCCTAGGGGCTCCCCCGCAAACCTCACACTTCTGCATTCAGACAATCAGATTAATCTCCAATGCTAAATGAGACCCCTCTCCCTCGATTCCACCACCAGCTGTTGCAAAGCCTCTACTCCGGATCCCATGCGCCACGTCCGCAACCCAGCATCCCTCTCCCCACCCTTCCCCCGTGAGCCCCCCACCCTCCCCAAAATGCAGGAAGCTCCCCTTGCCAAAGTGACGATTAGACACTCCCAAAGCGCTCCCCGCAGAGATGCATAGGAGGGGGGTGGGGGGGGGAAGAGGGGAGGGGAGAGGGATGGAAAAGGGGGCGTTCTGTAAGGGAGCGGGGGGGGCTTCGCCTTGTCCACACCCCCCTCTGCGGAGCAGAAGCGCCCCCCCTTTCCACCCAACCCCCGACCCAAACCTTTATGTAAGAGAAATCTGCAGCGGAATTTTAGAATGGGAATTGAGTCCCCCCCCCCAACTCCTTATTTATTTTTAATTCTTTTTTGGCAATCATTAAATCATGGCAGTCCTGGGGAGGAGAAGGGGGGGCACTAAGTGCATTTGGGGGAGGGGGGCAAACTTAGGGAGAGAGAGAGAGAGGCTGCATATAAGGGAGGCGAGAGGGCAGCGCTGTCATTTGCAACCTTCTGGGGCGGAGCGCGGTTGGCGCCCCCCCCACCCCTCAGCTGCAGGAGGGGGGGGCGCCCGGTTGGGAGATGACGTGGGGGGATCCCCGATGGGGAGGGCGAGTTGGGAGGGGCGAGTTGTTGCCGCCCTGCGGGGGGGGGAGGGGAGAAAGAGCTGGGCGGTGGCGCCCGCGGGCGCCCCGGCTCCAGTGATGGGGACTCACCTGGGCGAAGGTGCGCTCCGGTCCCTGCGCCCCGCCGGCTCCAGCGCCGCTGCCTGCGCTCTCGGTCGCCTGGCCGGGGTTGGGCGGGTCCGGGGCGGGCCAGCGCATGCTTGCGGCTCGGCTCCCCTCCCCCGCGAGAGCCCGGCCCCTCCCGCAGGATTGGAGACCCTCCGCCCGCTGCGCGTCTTGCAGGGGAAGGGGAGGGGGGGCTCAGCTATGCCCCCCTCCCCGCTTCAAGCAGGCGCCTTGCCCAGCCCAGCCCTCTCCTCCCGGGGCTGGCCCCTCCCCACTTGAGGAAGGCGGGGTAGGGGGAGTCGGGAGGAGGGCCGGCTTTGCCCAGCTGGAAGGACTGCGGCTTCCATCGTCCGCAGCCGGGCTGGTTTGGAGGGGTGGGGGATGGATGGAGCAAGGGCGGAGGGTTGGGAAGAACCGTTCTCTAAGGGATTCTTAGTGGGGGTGAGAGAGGGGAGGGGGCTGTTGGAGGTCTGCAGCCGAATCCTTCCAAGGAAGGGCTGAGAAGTTGGATGGGGCTTCCTTATTCTCCTTTCTTGTTTCCTTCCTTCCTTCCCTCCCTTCCTTTCTCTTCTTTCCTCCCTCCTGATTTGCATTCCTTCCTTCCCTTCTGCCCTCCTCCTTTCCTTCCCTCTTCCTTTCCTTCCCTACCCTCTTCCTCCTTCCCTTCCCTTCCCTCTTCCTCCTTCCCTTTTCCTTTTTTCCTTCCCTTTCCTCTTCCTCCTTTCCTCCCCTCCCTTCCCTGCCTGGAGCCCCTGCTGCCCTCATCACAAATATGAACCAAGTGCCAAAGTGCCCGAATTCTGATCAATCATGTGACCCGGAGGGATGTTGCAACTGTTGTGTGGACAAAATGGTCCTAAGTCCCTTTTTTCAGGGCCGCCGTCACTACGGTCACTAAATGGACTATCTTACAGGCGGGCTGATGTGGGGCAACATGCTCCCAGATGTTTTTTTTGGATAGACCCAGAGCTGGAGGGATGCCTAATTCCCAGCAATAAAGTGTTTATCCGGGATAGGATGAGGTCTCCGCTCAAGGAGGGGGTTGGAGTAGAGGACCTCTGAGGTCCCCTGGGATTCTATTCTGGTGCAAACTGGAGAAAGCTTGTAAAAGTTGGATGCATTTCAACCTTTCAGGGAGAGGACGAGATTTATCTGGGCTTAAAATACAGGCTCTTGTGAGCTCAGCAAATATACACAGGAGGCATTTGTGTAAATTGTCACCTTCCATCTTTCTACAAAGATAAATCTTGCCTGAAGGGGCCAGAAGATTATAAGCATTGGTGGGCTGGGACCCCTTCCCCGTTTAAAGCTCTCGGCATGGGGCAAGCAGAATTTCACCCCGAAATACTGGTCTTCAAACCCGGGGAAGCCCGGTAAGAAGTTATCGGAAGGGTCTCTTTATGAGACTGGGTGCAGTCCTTGACTTGTGACTGTTTTGGGGGATGGGGTGGGGTGGCTGTCGTCCCCCGTCAAGATGCTTTTGAGATTCATTTGAACTTCCTTGACAGCCCATCTCTGTGTGAGTGGCTTTCACCTTAGTTGTAGATCCGTTATCATCGATCGATCGATCCGAATAGAGCCGGAAGGGACCTTGGAGGTCTTCTAGTCCAACCCCCAACTCAAGCGGGAGATCCTGTTCTGTTCCAGACAAATGGCTGCCCAGTCTCTTCTTGAAAACTTCCAGCGTTGGAGGCACCCGCAGCTTCCAGTGGCAAGCTGTTCCGCTGGTTAATTGTTCTCGCTGTCCTTAATTCCAGGTTGCTTCTCTCCTGGATTAGTTTCCATCCATTCCTTCTTGTCCTGGAGAATAGACTGATTCCACACACCCCCTTCTTTTATGTAAATATTGGAAGATGCTAGCATGCCCCTCATGCCCCCCCCGGTCCTTCTCTTCTTTAGACCCCATTCCTGCAACAGGAGTGGGATTTGGGTGCACAGAATCTTAGCTAGGGGGTCTCCCGAACCCCTGCGAAACCCCAGCAGCCCCCCTGATCCCGGAGGACTTGTCCTGAAATCAAGTTATATTACGATAGCTACATTCCCACCATCTATTACCAAAGTTACCCCCCCCCCCAAAATAAAAATAAGGGTGAGCTGGGTTTCTTTCCGACGAATCTGCGATGCCTTTTAATAACGACCGTTTCGGACAAATTCTAGCTCAGCTTTCCATGAAGCTCCTTCCTTCGACTGGGCGTTCTGGGGTGGTGGGGCCGAGAGGGACCCCCGAGAGGCAGAAAACCGTCTCCGACCCCACACGTTTAAAGGCACCAAACCTTTATTTGTGACCGTCACTGAATAAATTAGGCAAACATATACATCTGCACGACACATACACCGAAGACGGGGAGGAGGAGGGGCAGAGGAGGGGGCTTTTGAGCAAAGCCTGAGTGGGGAGGGAGGGGCTGCCGTTCACGGGGCTGTGAAACCGAAGCATGTGTGCGTGTGTGTGTGTGTGATTCTTTGGATGGTGAAGATGGACCTTCCCCAAGCTGGAGATGTCTACCTTAAGGTTGTTAATAAAAGCAACCCATCTGGCTGAATCGGCTGGCCCATCTGTGTTGATATGTGCCCCCTCCTCATCGGGCCGCCCTACCCTGTCTGAAACGCCCACCCGGCTAGCTACGAAGGTGGCAGAGACAATGGAATGTATCGTGGCTGGAAAGGAGAGGGCGGGGGTCCCCCGGGGTGTTGTCACAGCCCCCCCTTTCCATCGGGGTCTGGGGATGGGGGAAATCTTTGGCCCGAATGTCACTGTTGGGTGAGGGGCTGCAACTGTGCTTGGCGCTTGGCTTTCGTCTGCAAGTAGCGACTTTTCCCTTCTTCGAAACGTCGCCGTTCGTCCTCGGTTTCCAACTGCGGCGGGAGAGAAAGGAGGGCGGGAAACAAAGGGGGTGGGATTGTGGGTGAGTAGTCCATGTCCCCACACAGCAGCAGGTCTGGCCGCTGGACGGGCTTCCTTTGCCCTCGGCCACCTCAGGATGTCCTGGGGGGCTTTTCTGAAATCAAGATATATTACAGTAGCTACGTTCCCACCATCCACTACGCAAGTTAACCAGAGAGAGAGAGGCAGGCAGGCAGGCAAGCAGGCAGAGAGTCAAAGGATGGATGGATGGATGGATGAATGGAGGGAGAAAGGGAAGGAGGGAGAGGAAGGAAGGGAAGAACGAAAAGGAGAAAGGGGGGGAGGGGGTTGAGACAGGGATGTCCGGAGATGGCGCTGTTCTATGACTCTTTAAATTGGATGCCTGCATCTGATAGGGGGCTGAGCTAGATGACCTCGGTGGTCCCCTCCAATCTTTCCCTTCTAGTCTTCTATATCTCAGTTTGGCTTCCTGCATCAGGCGAGGGAGGTTGGGCTAGATGACCTCCAGGGTCCCCCTCTGACCAGCAAAAAAAATCATGCTTCAGTTGGACTCTTTTTGCCCAGAGAATTTCTTCCGTTTCGATGCCACCCAAGTCCTGGGATTTTCCATCGATCCGGGTGAATCGGGCTGCTCGGCCCCATGACTTAATTCAAATCCCCCCCCTCTCTTTTTCCGTCTCCCCCCTCTTTCCAGCCCAGGATCAGGTGACCTCTGGGAAGGGCTGGGGGTTGGCACCCTCAAGATCTACAAATCTTTGGGGTTTCTTTTTCCCCCACCCCTCCTGGCGTTTGGCACCCCGAGGAGTTTGCCAGCTGCGTGTGGGCACCACCGGCTGCTGATAAGCGGTTAGGAGTCTCATTAACGGGGTGGAGAGCCAAGTTGAAGGTCAGGAGTGGGGGGGAAGCCTGACAGCACAGAGCCCCCATGATCTCCAGCAGGGAGGCTGGAGGAAGCCCCACGGTAAGAGGGGGGGGGGGAAAGATGCGTTGGGAGAGGCCCCCCTCTGCGGCTCTTGGAAAGGCCAGCGGGGAAGCTGGGAAGTGGGTGGCTGCCAGATGGGACTGAGGGGCGCCCTGGCACCGCCCCCCTCCCTCCCAGGAGAGAGAGGTCTGTCTGCTTGGCAGGAGGGCAGCTTCTTTGTGGGGGGGGGGGGGGAAGGAGGGGGGGAGTGGGGAATAAATGGAGAGAATGGATGCCTGGATGGATGAATGGGAGGGAAGGAAGGAAGGAAGTGGGAAGAAAAGAAAGAAAGAGGGAAGAAGGGAAAGAAAAAGGGAAGGAAAGGAGGAAGAAAGAAGGGGAAGGAGAGAGGGAAGGAGCAAGGAAAGAAGGAGGGAGTGGAAGGAGGGAGGGGAGAGAAGGAAGAGAGGAAGGAAGGAAGAGGGAAGAAAAAACGAAAGAAAAAAGAGGGAAGCAGAGAAAGAAAGTGGGAAAGAAAGAAGGAAGGAGGAAGGGAAAGGAGAGAGGAGAGGGAGGGAAGGAACAAGGAAAGAAGGAGAGAGAGTAGAAGGAGGGAGAGGAGGGAAGGGAAGGAGGAGAGGAAGGAAGGGAAAGAGGGTGAAAGGGAGAAAGGAAGAAAGAAAGGAAGGAAGAAAGAAAGAAAGAAAGGGAAGGAAGGAAGGAGACAAGGACTTCCTCCCTCCCTCCCTCTTAAAACGGAACAGGCAAGGAAGAACAGAGAAATTTTGAGGGGAAAAAGGAGGGATTTAAAAGCGAGAGACGCTTGTCGGAAAAAAACAGACCAAGGGTGGCTTAAAACACACAAAGACACACACACGCACACCGACCCCAGATCCCAGCATCCTTCCATGCAGCAAAGGAGGGAGGGACAGAGGGTGGGGGTGGGGGAGGAGAGGAGACATAATGCATAAATCGAGGAATGGCACACTTCGCCCCCTCCTGCATCCTCGTCCTCGGGTTTTTTTATCTTGGCAAGCCGCGATGGCTAAAAATAGATGGGAAGGCCAACCAACAATAGCAGGTAGTGGCGGGGGGGGGGGGGGGGGAGGAAGAGATGGGGGGGGAGGAGGGAGGCAGGGAAGAGAGATGGGGGCCGATAAAATACAAAATAAAATTTAAAAAATGGGAGAAGAAATTCAAAGTTCCCCAGGAAGCCCGGCCTTAAGGAGAAGGAGAATCTTTGCAAAGGCAAGAAAAAAAATAAGAGAATTTGTTTTAATTTTATTGCATTGCTGGATTTTTTTTGGGTAGGATACTAAAATTAGGGTGTACCTGGGAAGGTGGGGGGGGGGGGAATTTTTAAGGTCCTGGGACAGAGGGAGGCTTAAATGGCAGAGGAAGAGATGTTTGAGAGGGGTCTCTGGACTCTTTTAAGAGAGGGTTTCCCCCCCCCATTGGGGGGTTGGACTAGATGACCTCCAAGGTCCCTTCCAGCCCAATGTCTCCACTGTGGGGAGGGTCAGCAGCTGAGGAGCAGAGGAGGAGGGGGGGGAGGAGGAAGAAAACTAAAGATTGTGAGGAACAGGGCAAGGTCTTTTTAAAGAAAGAGCACAACAGCTATTGCACTAGGCAGGATAATTTTTGTGTGTGTGTTTGTGGGGTTTTTAACGCACCTTTTTAAATGCCCTCTTTATTTATTTATTTTTGTAATTTTTTTGTTTTGTTTTGTTTTTGGGAGTCTGTACAGGGAGTCCTCGACTTACGACCGCGACGACGAAATTTCTACTGCTAAGCGAGACGGTTCCTTAAGGGAGCCTTGCCCCATTTTACAGTTTTCCTTGCCGCAGTTCTTTAAGTGAATCACTGCAGTTGTGGAGTTAATAACACGGTCATTAACTGAACCCGGCTCCCCCCTCCCTTGGCGTTGCTGGTCAGAATGGTCGCCAAAGGGACGCTGCGACCGTCATAAATAGGAGTCAGTCGCTGAGTACCTGAATTTTGATCAAGTGATCACGGGGATGCTTCAACGGTCGTAAGTGTGAAAAATGGCCCTAAGTCCCTTTTTTCAGTGCCGTTGTAACTTTTAACGGTCACTAAATGAACTGTCGTAAGGCGAGGACCGCCTGTGTTTTAATTTTTTAAAATTTAAATAAATTCAGCTGAATAAAAGTTGATTTAAATTAATAGTTGAAATAAAACAGTTGAAAGGGAAAAGAGCTGACCAGCCGAAGGGAGCTTGCAGAGGGTTGAATGGCCAGATGCCCTTCCTGTTGCCAATGAGGAGTTTTGTTCTGCAGATATATTCTCATTGTGCCCAGAGAGAGAAATATCTGCCTCACGGCCCAATTATTTTGGCAGATTTTTCTGGAACGCAGTGGTTCGCTTGCAGAAGGAAAGCCACTGTCTTAAGGGTCCTGCAGCCCACTCCCCAGTTTTGATGGAACTGGGACCGAACTGGAAACTCAACATCCCAAGAGATGTTGTGTTGGCTTTGAAGCCATTCCACAAAAACCGACTTACCGCCAGCTGCGGGACAGGGAGGGGTCTTCCTTCCTTGCTGAGGGACACATAGGTGAAGAATGCGCTGACTGCCCTGTACGGCTCCTGGGGCTCACCCACGAAACGGTCGGCATCCACAAAGACCTCGATTTCCATGGACTTGTTGCTCGTGAAGGTCATGCGGCCGGAAATAGTGAGCACACTCCCTGAGGGACGGAGAGGACATTTGTGAGTGAGGGTCTTCTGGAGGCAAGGATGGTCTTCCAGCTGAGGGACAGCTGAGTTTTGGATTTTTGCGGGGGGCGGGGATTAGTTTGAGGACAGCAGATGGCAACTCCAAGGGGTCTACACCGAAAGAGGACTATAACCTTCTTTGGAGGATGCCAAGTCACTTTAGTGAAGGATCTGGTCTTCTGGAAGAGTAACCCAAGATCAGGTGCAAAACCATTCTTGGAAATTTCTACAGCCAGCTGGTCAAAAACTTGGACCTTGTGAGAGAATATGGATAGGAAGGAGCATCTTGTTTGCAAAAGGATTATGGAGAGGTTGGAGAAGGTTCTGAAGAGAAGCTGGAAGATGAGAAGGGGCTTGAGGAACATGGGATGTTCCTCACAGAATTTGGTTTGTCCCACAGAGGAATCTGAGATGTTCCTCGAGGAATGTAATTTGTCCCCAAAGTATCTTGAGTTGTTTCTTAAAGAACTTGACTTGTCCTCAAAGGAACCCGAGATGTCTTTTGAGGAATATATTGTCCTCAGAGGAACTTGAGATGTTCCTCAAGGAACTTGACATGTCCTCAGATGAACTTGAGATGTTCCTCAAAGAACTCAACTTGTTCTCAGAGGACATTGAGATGTTCTTCAAAAAACTTGACTTGTCCAATGGGGAATTCTTGATGATCAAGAGTGGAAGACTCAACCTAGGGAACTAGCGGCCTCTCCATCACTGGAAATTTTTAAAGAAGAAGCTGGACAGCCACCTCTGTAGGAGGGTCAAGTTGGCTTTCCTGCATCCTGCAGAGGGGTGGACTAGATGACCCTTGTGTTCCCTTCCACTGGATTTTTGCAGGAGACGAAGAACCGGGAATCCAGCTAGTATTCACAACTGGTTTTTTTGGAAGCTGAAGAAGACAGCAGGAGGGGGCAGGAGAATCGGGAGATTTCCCCCACACCTCCTGGGTGGAATTGCAAAGGCCTAATTTAAGGAGAGAAACGGGGGATTTACGCCTGCTATTATCTCTCGTTTTAAGCCACTTTGGTGACCTTCGCAGAAAGCAAACAAAGGCATCTCCAAACAAAGAGCTGAGATGGGAAGAAAGGCAAAATCCTAAACACCGCAATCATCCAACCGCGAAGAGGGATGACTCGCCCGTCCGACGTCAGAGAGTCCCACCCGGGGAGATCTAACCTAAATTAAAACTCTGATGTTCAACAGGGGGCAGTTCGCACGCAACGCCTCGAACCTCCCCGAAACGCTTCCGCCAAGGCAGCCGCCTCCAAGCGAGTCTCATGCGCCAGCGGAGGCAGGAACAAGTTCACAGGCGGTCCTCGGCTTACGGCCGCAATGAAGCCCCAAAATCATCCATTCATCCATCCCTAGGTCTCCATTCACTTCTCTATCCCACCGTCTCATCCATCCCACCATCTTCCCTCTCTCTCTCTCCATCCATCTTTCCTCTGTCTCTCCATCCATCTCCCCAGCCCTCTATCTATTTATCTCTCCATCTATCTCTCTATTCACCTATCAATTTATCTCCCCATCTATTTCTCCATCTCTCCACCTATCTGTCTGTCCATCCATCCATCCTCTCCATCCATTCATCTCCATCTATCTCTCCATCCATCAATTCCTCTCCCCATCTATTTTTCCATCTCTCCATCTATCCGTCTGTCCATCCATCCATCTCCATCTATCTCCCCATCTATTGCTCCATCTCTCCATCTATCCATCCATTCATCCATCCATCCATCCATCCATCCATCCATCCATCCATCCATCCATCCATCCATCCATCCATCCATCCATCCATATCTCTCCATCCATTCTGTGGCCTTCTTGACGTTCTCCCTCTTGAGTCCGACCACTGGCCAAACTGCACCCTTTCTTCTATCTGTCCAACCTTCTGGCTGTATCTCCTGCCTTGGGCACATGGACCTTCGGACCTTTGTCCGCCAGCCATTCCTTCCCCTCATCCTGGCCTGATGAGATGCCAGCTTAGATTTCCTTCAACCAGACAAGGTTGCTCCCGACGCCGTCTCCTTCTGACCACCGACTGAGGGTCTTTGACAGAGGCTAAAACCCCACCCCTGGGGGATCTATTTTTAACCGAGATGGGAGGCCTCAAGGAAAGACCCGTCTGGAAGCCGGGTGGCCTGGTTGGTGGGCTTGCGCAGGAGCTAAAGTGGAGCACTTGGAAAGAACCTACGACACCAGCCCTCCGGGTTTTGTCAGCCCTTCCCGGCATCTCTGGATCCTGGAAGAGAATTCGCTGAAGCCAAGAGAGGAAGTCAACCGAGCGTCATTAATGAAGAGCAGATGGCTTCAAGCCAACCTCATTTGGGACGTGTTCAGATAGCAAGCTGTTGAGTTTTAGGTTCTTGGAATACTGAATAACAGAATCTGAGAGGTCGCAAAACGAGGCCAAAAAAAAAAAATCACTTAACTATCTCATTTAGCAATGGAAATGTTGGGCTCAATCGTGGCTGTAAAGCGAGGATTTTCTGTAGACCACAGGGGAATAAAATTCATCCGAGAGCATTTAGTGTCTGATTGCTTTCAAATTTAGCTAAATAAAACAGCCAGTTTGAAAACCAAAAACCAAAATAAGAGTAGGATAAACTCAACATTTGCTCAAGAAAATAATCAAGAGAGGCTTCCAAAAAATCAAATTAGATTTCTCTTCAAGGAGAGGGCGTTTCTCTCGCGGATAACAAGCGATGGCCCACATGGTCTCATTTGGGAAGTTCTTAAGATGCTAATTTGGTCCGCTTGGAGACCGGAGGGCTTTTAGAAGACGTTGGTGTGACAATCAGAATCATCTCAACGGGCGTCTTGTGCTTCACGCAACGTGGAACGAAATGTTCCTCCGCGGAGAACGGAGACTCTCTCATAAATGCCACTGTGCGTTCCAAGAAATGTCGCAACAAGCGCCTTGCGTAACATCGGCTGGGTTGCAAGGGACAACAACGGCGACACGCACAGAAGCACACACCTTCCGAAATAGTCTTCCGGGGTTGAGCAAAGGTTGAAGTTAGATACGAAGCGAATCAGCACCCTGGACAGCTCTCTGTTGGCCATTGTTGCAATAGGCAGGATTGCAGAGAAAATCCGAAGGGATTTAAGAGAGTAACAAAGTTGGGAGGGACCTTGGAGTCTTTTAATCCAACCCCCTCCACAAGCAGGAGAACCTATACCAATGATAACCTTTTCCGGACTGAGTGCCCAAAGCTCATGCGTGCGTGAATGAATGTGTGAATGCGTGCCGAACCCCCTAAATCCAATGTGCGTGGGGGGCTCCGCAAGCGTTGCTGGTTGGGGGATTCTGGGAGTTGAAGTCCACCCATCTTCAAGCTTCCAAGGTTGAGAAACACTGTCCTAAATCAAGGGAAAGGTCTTACCGACCGCTTACCTTTTTTGATCTTCTCGTGGAAGTTGATGGCGTCCACAGAAGCCGTGACGATGTTGGTCTTGCAGTGGCGAGCAGCCACGATCCCAGCCACTTCATCCATGAGTTTCATGGTCACGCCTGGAAAGCAGGATAAGAGACGGGGGTTTAATGGAGGCAGCAGCCGGTGAAAGAGGTCCCTGGGCCAGCAGGCTCTAACTGGGAAGGAGAATGAGGTGGTCTTCCATGTACGGAAATGTAGAATGTAGAGTCACAGAGTTGGAAGGGACCTTGGAGGTCTTCTAGTCTAACCCCCCTTCCTCGAGCAGGAGATCCTATTCTATTCAGGACAAGCGGTTGTCTGTATCAGAGAGGCAATGAGCCCCGTTATCTTGCGTGGGGTAAAGGCCCTCCATTAGAGGTGGAATCGTGGCGTTCTCCTTCTGTATACTTTGATCAATAAACCCCCCAAAAAATCTGCTAATTAAACTCATATTTATTGTAAAGAAAATAAAACATCTCACTATCTAAATTAGTTACATTTTGGCAAAGAATCCACAGCCTGACCTTTCCTGGCTGGAGAACAAGGAAAAGTTTTTAGAGAAGAAAAAGAATGTAGACATGCACAGTAGATTACTGATAAGAACTTGGCAAACTACGGTAAGTCTGAAAGTTCAGAAATAAGAGCTCAGCTGGTAAATACAAAAACGCAGTTCTTGAAGACCTCCAGTGATGGGAGCATCCACAACTTCTAGAGGCAAAACTTGTCAGGAGTTCAATGTCTCCCTGACCATTGGCAGAGTGGACTTTTGGACTTTTGCTCTTTGCTGTCTGAGAGTGGAGGTAGTCAGGGAATCTTCTACGTGACCTCAAGGAAGTCCTTCAGAGGCAGGTATGTCCACCCTGTTCCTTTCCACCTCTCCTTGCAGGAATTTGTTTCCTGGTTCTTGGGTCATTCTCACAGCCCTTTTATGAACCACTTCCAGTCTTTCTTGCTAATTATTAGGAGACTGGGAGTTCTAGTCCTGCCTTGGCATGGAAGTCAGCTGGGTGACTCTGAGCCAATCAACCAGGAGATGGCGAGTTCTAGTCCCACATGAGGTATGGAATCCATCTGTGTGATTTTGGGCCAGTCACCAGGAGACTGGGAGTTCTAGTCCTGCTTTTAGGCATGAAATTTGGCTGGGTGACTTTGGGGTCAATCATCAGGAGACTGGGAGTTCTAGTCTCCCATTAGGTATGAAATCTGTCTGTGTGATTTTGGGCCAGTCCCCAGGAGACTGGGAGTTCTAGTCCCGCTTTTAGGCATGAAAGCCGGCAAGATGACTTTGGGCCAACCCCTCACCCCCCATCTCTCAGCTCAATCCACCTCACAGGGTTGTTGTGGGGAAAACAGGAGGGGGCAGATCCCTCAAGCATTCATGCTTGCATTTCCCTGCCCGTCAGTCCAGACGGAGGACGGAGAGAGCCTTTCTGCAAGGAAACGGAGTCAACACCGGCTTGGTTTTCTGAAACGGGGTTGCAAAAATACCCCCAACGTGCCTCTTTGGGTGTGTGTGTGTATGTGTGTTGTTCCTACTACCCGAGCTTTGAGGGAGGTGGAGAGGGGGGGAAAAATTGCAAGCTTGCCGAAGAGCTGGAGGCCCTGCAGAAGACAATTAATTAAACCTCATTGCTTCCTGCAACGAATTGCAGAGCTAATCCCCTCCACCCAGCTCCAAGCGAGGCTACTAATAAGAAGCGAAACGCCGGCTAAAAATAGCACAGCTGACACACACACACACACATACACACACACACTTGCAACCAGCCGGCAAGGCTTTTGTTGTTGTTGCCGGGGTCTCGTCTTAATAAAGCAGCAGGATCTAAACAAAGAACGACAACAAGGATAACAACTATGACAACAACAAAAGAACCCCCACCCTGAACATCTTCCTAACACAACAAATGGGATCCCAGAGGGGTCTTTGTGTGTGTGTGCATTTGTGGGTCCTGTGCTCCACAGCGGGTCCTGCCAACCCTGTTCCTGCCGCGAAAAAAATCAGAATTAATTCCACTTGGACGATGCTCCCCACGGCGTTTCTTACATGGGTTTTTGAAGCTGGGAGCCGAGTTGCCGAGGGACCCGAGAGATACATGTGGGTTAAGTGATGTTTATGAGTGACAGCCAGGGTGGGGGGGGGGGCCAAGTGTCAGGTGGGTGGGTGGGAGGAGAAGGCATGCAAAGCAGAGATTTCAACTGGGGGTCTTCCCGTCCATCAATGCGAGCGTTGAGCTGGGGTCAATCCAGACTTGTGCGCAAGGGACAAAGGCTTCTAAGCGAGGCGGTTTGTTTTGCAAATTCTCAGAAGGACCCTGGGCTGAATGGCCTTCCAGAAGATATATATCAAGATTACCTTAACGGAGGGAGGGAGGGAGGGAGGGAGGGAGAGAGAGAAAGAGAGAGAGAAAGAAAGAGCGGGAGGGAGGAGAGAGAAAGAGAGAGGGAGGGAGATGGAGAGTGACTGGCCCAAGATTTACCCCACTGGCTTTCTTGGTTAAGATGAAACTAGAACTCACTGTCTCCTGGTGACTTGACTAAAGTCATCTAGCCAGCTTTCGTGCCTAAGGCGGGACTAGACCTCACCATCCCCTGGTGATTGGCCCAAAGTCACTCAACTGGCTTTAGTACCTAAAGTGGAACTAGAACTCACCGTCTCCTGGTGATTAACCAAAAGTCACCCAGCTGGCTTTCTTGCCTAAGCTGAGACTAGAACTTACTGTCTCCTGGTAACTCAACTAAAGTCACCCAACTGGATTTTGTGCCTAAAGCGGGACTAGAACTCCCAGTCTCCTACTTTCTAACCTGGTGCCTTCCCCATTAGACCAAACTGGCTCTAGATGGGTAGCTTATATATACTGAATAAACAATTTTTTTTTTAAAAAAAAGAAAAACATTTGAGTTGAAAAACAGAATTCCACATAAACATCCAACCAGGCACCTCTCTTGGCTCCCAAACATGGGAGGGAGGCCTAACAACCCTCAACGCCAGGTGCCCCCAAATAGTTAGGGGGACCTCTTACTTTCCACCCACTCCGATGCCTTGCAAACCAATTGGTGCAGCAGCCTGATTGGCAAAAATAATTCCGTCTCCAATCTTTGTGGTAAGGAAAACAGATAAATAAATCTATTTAATTTCGCCGACTGGCTCTTAAGTTCCAAATGCCCCCTCCCTCCTTCCCCCTTTCAAAACCTCCACCGCGACCTCCCTAAAGAATATTTTAATTACAGGGGTCTCAATTCCCCCAGCTTTCTCGACCGTGAAAAGTTCCTATAGCAACCACTCCTACGTTTGAAGCTCATCCAGTCTCGGGGAAAGTAATTTTTTTCCCATTTTTTTTTCTTCCTTTCTCCAATTAAAGGGCTTGTCCTCAGTTTGCAGAACCTTGATTGGGGGTTCGGATTAGATGACCTACGAGGTCCCTTCCAGCCTATAATTCTAGATGAGTGATCTCTCAAGTAAATCTGCTTTATTTTCAAGGAAAGATAGTTGACAACTGTCTGACCAGGTCCCGTGTCTTGAATAGGGGGTTGGACTAGAGGACCTCCGAAATTCCCTTCCAATCCTATGATTCTAAGTCCCAAATGAGCCCGTCTGAATCATGTTTCTGGGCCTTTCCTCACTCGGGAGTGAAGGTCAGGTTGGAATTTAGAGCAAGATTCTCACCTGGTGGAGCTAGCAGCTTTTTTTAAAAAAAAAAATTTTCTACACCTCTATCCCGAATCTTGTGACTTCCGCACACTTGTAAAAATAGAAAGGAAACCATGATAGGGGATGGATGTTACCTCCGTTGCCAGGGAGGGTGGGCATGGTATTTTTTTATAAATTCTGGGGTGTTTATGATCTATACAATGTGGAAGGTTTGATTGTGGAAGTGGTCCACCAGGTGAGAAGGAGTCATTTGGGCCTTGGGTAAGGATGGAGGGGAGGGTAACTCCAGGGGAACACCGATGTGGCCCAGTAGAGGTTCTCCTAGGACTTACCTCCATGCACAAATCCATGCATGGTGCAGTCAGATGGTCCCACCAGGTGGATGAGACTTGACTGGCTGTATCCAATGGTGTAGGGCTCTGGAAAGAGAAACGAGCAGTTGAAGGACAAGTGAGGATGGAAGCCAAGGGCCCAACCCTACCCTTTGTGGAGGTCTACAAGAGGTTCCTAGAAGTAGAAGAACGGAAAGAGAACCAGGCTGGGCTCAGTTCTATCGAAGGATGGACGTCCATCAAAAGTGGCTCTCGACCTACTTTCAACCCCTGTTGACTCCCTTCTTCAGGAAGAAGGAATGAGGGACATTGAGGGAGGAAGAAGGAATGGGGTGGGGGACATTGAGGATTGAGGTGGTGTCCATGTCAACTTCTGCATCTCGCCTCCCTCATTTAGTTGCTTCAGACACATCAATCATGGGGCCCACCAAAGATTGCCTCTCCAACTGGATCCAGGATCTGGCTTGTAGCAGCACAGATCCACAGGCAGGGGTGTAGGAGGAATCGAGGACTACAACTAGGTGTAAAGTAAGTGTAAGAAAGCCCTCCAGACCAAGGTTGATCACCGTTCCCCTGTTGTTTATATTCTTTTCAAATATTAACAAGGACGGCTTGATCAATCAGCCTTTCATCCTTTCTAAGGTAGGTAAAATGAGGACCCAGTTTGTGGGGGCAATAAGCTGACTTTGTATAAAATATACAAAAATATGAAGGCTATTGCTTAGCGCATTGCAAGCCGCCCTGAGTCTCCAGAGAAGGGCGGCATATAAATCTAATTAAAAATAAATAAATAAATAAATAAATAAATAAATAAATAAATAAATAAATAAATAAATAAATAAATAAATAAAAATATATTGACATTTTCCTCAAAGGACAAAATTTACAGGAATCCACTTCTGTTATTAAGATATTTAAAGCGTTAAAGCAAGCAAGATGCTTCAGAGTGTAAGGCCAATTAGGCGGCTCCCCTGGTATTAAGCCAGAGGCAGAAATGTGACCTCTTACAAGCTAGCATTCACAGATCTTGGGTTAAATCAGTTAATTCAGCTGAACAGCCTTACCTTTACTTTGCCTGTCTGGAAAGCAGTGAAAAGAGAGAGAGAGAGCCAGGTAAGCGAAGCATAATTTAATGCAGAAACAATTAGTTACAAGAAGAGATCCAGAGCAGATAGGGGAGCCCCGTTTGAACCCCGTTTTCCAGCAGCTACCTTGAGCAGCAGGTCAGACTAGAAGACTTCTAAGGTCCCTTCCAACTCTATTATTCTTATTTCTGTGTTTGTCTAGGCACCAGGCAATGGATTCATTAACAACTTTGTTAATGAATCCAGTCCAATCCAATCCAATCCAACCCAACCCAACCCAACCCAACCCAACCCAACCCAACCGCAGTCTAAGCTACTAAATCAACCCAATCCAACCCAACCCAACTGAACTCAACCCAACCCAACCCAACCCAATCACAACCCAATCCAACCCAACTGAACTCAACCCAATCAACCCAACCCAACCCAACTGCAGCGTAGAGCTACTAAATCAACCCAACCCAACCCAACCACAGTCTAAGCTACTAAATCAATCCAATACAACCCAACCCAACCCAACCCAACTGAACTCATCTAACCCAAAGCAACCCAATCACAGCCTAAGCTACTAAATCAACCCAACTCAATCCTAAATCAACCCAACCCAACCCAACTGAATTCAACCCAACCAAACCCAACCCAACCACAGCCTAAGCTACTAAATCAACCCAATCCAACCCAACCCAACTGAACTCAACCCAACCCAACTGAACTCAACCCAACCCAACCCAACCCAACCCAACCACAGCCTAAGCTACTAAATCAACCCACCCCACCCCAACTGAACTCAACCCAACCCAACCCAACCCAACCACAGCCTAAGCTACTAAATCAACCCAACCCAACCCAACCCAACCACAGCCTAAGCTACTAAATCAACCCAATCCAACCCAACCCAACTGAACTCAACCCAACCCAACCCAACCACAGCCTAAGCTACTAAATCAACCCAATCCAACCCAATCCAACCCAATCCAACTGAACTGAACTCAACCCAACCCAACCCAATCACAGCCTAAACTACTAAATCAACCCAACCCAATGCAACCCAACCACAACCTAAGCTACTAAATCAACCCAATCCAACCCACCCCAACTGAACTCAACCCAACCGAACTCAACCACAGCCTAAGCTACTAAATCAACCCAATCCAACCCAACCCAACCCAACTGAACTCAACCCAACCCAACCCAACCCAACCACAGCCTAAGCTACTAAATCAACCCAACCCAATCCAATCCAACCCAAGCCAACTGAACTGAACTCAACCCAACCCAACCCAATCACAGCCTAAGCTACTAAATCAACCCAACCCAATGCAACCCAACCACAGCCTAAGCTACTAAATCAACCCAAACCAACCCACCCCAACTGAACTCAACCCAACCCAACGCAACCCAATCACAACCCAAGCTACTAAATCAACCCAACCCAAACCAACCGCAGCCTAAGCTACTAAATCAACCCAACCCAACCCAACCACAGTCTAAGCTACTAAATCAACCCAATCCAACCGAACCCAACTGAACTCATCTCAACCCAACGCAACCCAATCACAGCCCAAGCTACTAAATCAACCCGACCGAACCCAACCCAACCACAGCCTAAGCTACTAAATCAACCCAACTCAATCCTAAATCAACCCAACCTAACCCAACTGAATTCAACCCGACCAAACCCAACCCAACCACAGCCTAAGCTACTAAATCAACCAAACCCAACCCAATCCAACCACAGCCTAAGCTACTAAATCAACCCAACCCAACTGAACTCAATGCAACCCAACGCAACCCAATGCAACCCAACCACAGCCTAAGCTACTAAATCAACCCAACCCAACCCCAGCCTAAGCTACTAAATCAACCCAATCCAATCCAATCCAACCCAACTGAACCCAACCCAACCCAACCCTAGCCTAAGCTACTAAATCAACCCAACCCAACCCCAGCCTAAGCTACTAAATCAACCCAATCCAATCCAATCAAACTGAACTCAACCCAACCCAACCTCAGCCTAAGCTACTAAATCAACCCAACCCAACCCAACCCCAGCCTAAGCTACTAAATCAACCCAATCCAATCCAACCCAACCCAACTGAACTCAACCCAACCCAACCACAGCCTAAGCTACTAAATCAACCTAATCCAACCCAACCCAACCCAACCACAGCCTAAGCTACTAAATCAACCCAATCCAACCCAACCCAACCACAGCCTAAACTACTAAATCAGTCCAATCCAACCCAACCGAACCCAACCACAGCCTAAGCTACTAAATCAACCCAACCCAACCACAACCTAAGCTACTAAATCAAACCAATCCAATCCAACCCAACCCAACCCAACCCAACCACAGCCTAAGCTACTAAATCAACCCAACCCAACCCAACCCAACCCCAGCCTAAGCTACTAAATCAATGCAACGCAACGCAACCCAATCCAACCCAACCCAACCTCAGCCCAAGGTACTAAATCAACCCGAGCCAACCCAACTGAACTCAACCCAACCCAACCCAATCACAGCCCAAGCTACCAAATCAACTCAACCCAACTCAATTCTATTCAACTCAACCCAACTCAACCACTCACAGCCCAAGCTAATAAATCAACCAGACCCAACCCAACCCAACCCAACCCAACTGAACTCAATGCAACCCAGCCAGTCTAAGCTACTAAATCAACCCCACCCAACTGAACCCAACCGAAACCAACCCAATCACAGCCCAAGCTACTAAATCAACTGAACTCAATTCAACTCAACCCAACTCTATCACAGCCCAAGCTGCTAAATCAACCCAACCCAACCAACCCAACCCAACCCAACCCAATCATAGCCCAAGCTAGTCAATCAACTAAACTCAATTCAACCCAATCCAACCCAACCCACGTTACTATGTCAACTCAACTAAACTCACCAATGTGTTTCACAATGGGACCCCATGCTGGAAATGCAAGATATAAATAAATGTGCAGGCAGGTCTCTCCATGCCAGACAGGTGCCCCTCGTACCTGGATTGATCACGGGCACAATGACATCACCGTTCCTCTCTTTGGTCTCCTGACGTGCCAGCTTCTGTTCCTCGTAACGTCGTCTCCCTTCTTCCTCCTGGTCCTTCCGTGCAAACTAGCCCAAAAGTTAAGTGAAAGTTAAACGAATTTTGCCCCACTGTATGACCTTTTTTGCTGTGGTTGTTAAGTGAATCGCTGCAGCTGTTATGTTAATTATACGGTTGTTAAGTGAATCTGGCTTCCCCATTGCCTTAGAAGGTTGCAAGACGGGATCCCGTGGCCCCCAAGACATTATAACCGTCGTAAGTACATGCCTGTTGCCATGCATCTGAATTCTGATCACGTGATGAAGGGGATGCTGCAACGGTCGTAAGTGTGAAAAATGGTCATAGATCTTCCCCCCCCCACTTCGAACGATCACTAAATGAATGATTCTTAAGTCGAGGACCATCTGTAATCCTGTACTTGGAAATGGCTGAAGTCATATTGTGATTTTTAACAAATTCCATTTTGTGCCCTGTGCTGGGAACACAACGAATCAGAAATGAATGAATAGTCCAAAATTGTATTTAAAAAAAAAACCCCACAGGCCAACAGGGATCCAAAGAACTAAACAAAACCATGAAACTAATTTTTTTACAGCTACAAACGAGTATCACATATTTTCTTCCTTCAAGACTCACCTGGATTGGAGGCACTTCCAAAACCTTGTTCACGTTGTGGAGAGAAAGAGGAACATACCACAAAGTGGCCTTGTTGGTCACTCTCTTTGCACCTAAGGAGAAAGGAAGAGGCTGTCATTGAGCAGATGCTGAGAAATTAAGCCAGGGGACAGTCACGTGAGACTCGGTTCTTTGGCTCCGTTGTAAGAAATGGATACATTCATTCATATTAATTTGTATTAATCAACAGATATGGGATTGTAAGCAAGCTAGCCAATGAATCATTCTCAGGGCCATGTCCTTTTCAAAAGTGGTTGGCAGGTGCTCTCAGTGACAAGGAGTGGCTCTATTTCACCAAAATATGGACTGCTAGGTTCACCAATTCATTTCAGTTTCATTCAACTCAACCCAATCACAGCCCAAGTCAACTCAACTCAACAATCCAACCAAATCCAATCACAACCCAGGTTACTAAGTCAACCCCACTCAACTCAACAACCCAACCCAACCCTAGCTACTAAGCCATCAACTCAACAACCCAACCCAACCCAATCACAGCCCAGGTTACTAAGTCAACCCCACTCAACAACCTAACCCAACCCAATCAAAGCCCAGGTTACTAAGTCAAGTCAAGTCAACTTAACTCAACTCAACTCAACAACTGAACCCAACTGAACCCAACCCAATCACAGCCCAGGCAACTAAATCAAGTCAACTCAAGTCAACAACTCAACCCAATCATAGCCCAGGTTACTAAGTCAACTCAACTCAACAATTGAACCCAACCTAACCCAACCCAATCACAGTCCAGGCTACTAAGTCAACTCAACTCAACTCAACAACTGAACCCAACCTAACCCAACCCAATCACAGTCCAGGCTACTAAGTCAACTCAACTCAACAACCTAACCCAACCCAATCACAGTCCAAGTTACTAAGTCAAGTCAAGTCAAGTCAACCCAACCCAAGCATAACCAAGGCTAAGTCAAATCAACTCAGTTCAACTCAAACCAACCCAACTCAATCTATCCCTGGCCCTTAAGTTAACTCAACTCAACCCAACCCAACCCAACCCAACCCAACCCAACCCAACCCAAGCTATTGTGTCAACTTAACTCAACTCAGCCTGCAGGGAATACAACATACAAAATAACAGAGATGTAAGGAACCTTGGAAGTCTTCTTGCCCAACCCCCTGCTCAAGTGGGAGACCCAATAAACACGTGAGACAAACGGTTGTCCAGTCTCTTCTTAAAGACTTCCTGTGGTGGAGCACCCACAATTTCTGGAGGCCAGTTGTTCCACTGGTTAATTGTCTTCACTGTTAGGAAATTTCTCCTTAGTTCCAGGTTGCTTCTCTCCTGGATGAGTCTCCATCCTTTGCTTCCTGCCTTGCCTTCTGGTGTTTTGGAAAATAAACGGACCCCCTCCTCTTTGGGGCAGCTCCTTAAATACTTTTTTTGGTGAAGATCTTGCAATCTCTAAAGTTGGACGTTCCCACCAGTCTTACCCCTATTTCTAAGTGATAGCAAGACACCTCTCTTTTGGGATTCTCATATGTCACACACACACACACCCCACCCCACCCTGAAGGGTCTTCAAGGAGATATCTGAGCTTTGCAGGGCAATCTTATCTGCAAAACCTTTGCTCCCTCCCTGATCCTCCTTTGTGTCGGTTGCTATGGCAACCTCTTCCCCAAGAGGGCTTCGGCAGGTGAAGGGGTATCAGCCGTAAATCCTACTCCACTTCCCCCCACACCCTGGCAAGCTGTCACATCCGCTTGGGATCAAAACCTGAACAAAGAGCTCAGTTGTGGTCTTAAGTCGAGGACTGCCTGTAGATTGGGTGGAGGGGAGGGGAGAGGGAGAGAAAGAGAGGGGAGTTGAGATGTCCCAAGGGTCCCCTTTAAAAAATTCGACCGAATTCCTGGACATCAAAGCTACGCAGTTAATTTTCCATTCGTGTTGTTCTAATCCCCTGAAGGACATTTGAAAGGGACTCAACCACGTTTCTCCAGCTAGCCAAACACAGACCATGTTTTCAAAGCAGCCTCAAGGAACAGGGGAGGAGAGGGAGGGTGAGCTCGGAAGAAGAAAGCAAAAGACACAGTCGAGCTGACCTTCTCCTCCCTTCCCAACGCTCCCTCCCCGCCCCAGCTCCTCTGTAGCCCCTTGAAAAGAACGGTCAGACGCTGGGTTCGATTCCCCTTCAAAGGCAGAATAATCCTGCAAATTCCTGCTCCGTTTGAAACATCTGGGAGGGGGGGAATCTGTCTTTGCAACACGAAATCCAGTGCCTTGTTTCTCTTGGCAGAGGGTGGAAGGCCAGGCGTTTACGGGAGTGGGGGATTAAAGAGGGAGAAAGGAAGGACTACACAGCCCATCATCCCGAGGGTGCAGACATCTGGAGGGGGGGATTCATTGCTGAGAGGCGTACATGTCTGAATTTTGACAAGGGGTTGTGTTTTTTTTAATCGTCAAGCCAGCGATCGTTTCACAGGCAGTCCTCAACGTACGACCACAACGTGGAGCCCAAAATGTAGGTCACTAAGGGAGACATTGGTAAGGGAGACATCCACAACTTCTGCAGGCAAGTTCTTCCACTGGTTAATTGTTCTAACTGTCAGGAAATTTCTCCTTAGTTCCAGGCTGCTTCTCTCCTTGATGAGTTTCCATCTGTTGCTTCTTGTCCTGCCTTCAGATGCTTTGGAGAATAGCTTGACTCCCTCTTCTTTGGGGCAGCCCCTGAGATACTGGAAGACTGCTATCCTGTCTCCCCTGGTCCTTCTTTTCATTAAACTAGACATACCCAGTTCCTGCAACCGTTCTTCATATATTTTAGCCTCCTAATCATCTTTGTCCCTCTTCTCTGCACTCTCCACATCTTTTTTTATTGATATCGCGGTACCAGAAGATGCCAGACTCGAAGGAAAAAAACTAGAAAAAAATTACGAACTATCGCGACCTGGCCATCGAAACTACACGGCTATGGATGAAACATGTCACAGCGATACCCATTGTCATCAGGGCACTTGGTACCATGTCCAGGAATTTTATAAGGCACATCAGCAAATTGCAGCTTCCTGCAATGACACCAGTGGAACTGCAAACAACTGCGCCACTCGGAACATCGTGCATCTTAAGAAGGTACTTGGTTGATCCCTAGGACGCTGGCAGCAACCCCTATCAACCATTAGCACCGATGTTCAATGGTATTTGTGATGCATTTTTAAATGTTCAGTTGACTGAGTTTCATGTTTAATAAATAAAGTAAATAATAATAATAAGAAGAAGAAAAAGAAGAATCTCTTAAGAAGGTACTTGGTTGATCCCTAGGACGCTGGCAGCAGCCCGTATCAACCATCAGCGCCAGTCAATGGTATTTGTGACGCATTTTTGAATGTTCAGTTGACTGAGTTTCGTGTTTAATGAATAATAATAATAATAATAATGCTATTTTTAAAAAAGCAAGCAGGGAACTGGCGTGTGGCCAAGCCAGTCAATAATCCCTGCGTGAGAAAAAGAGCGAGCAGATGTTTGCCTGGGGTGTTAAAAGGGGAAGAAAAGAGAAGCGAAGTTGTGCGTTCGGAGGGGATGGTTGTGTACACATCTGGCGGGGTTGCAGCTGGAGGAGAAGAGACCGACTGCTGGTCGAAGGAGGCCGGGATGTAAGCACGGCGGAGATGCTTGTGCATCCCACAGAAGGAACAACCGAGTCAATTTGAGGGATTAAAGTCTGGCAGGAGACAACACACCGACACACACACACACAAGCTCACAAACAGAAAATGAAACGTAATAAAATAATTTACTGCAAACCGGGCAGAGGTGTATTGTGGTTGAAAAAAAATAAAAAAATATATAACAATATTATATTATTATTATAATATAACCCAAATCCCCTTTCTAACTAAAGCAGCTCCCCCCAATTTTGAGGTGCTGTCCGAGGTCCTGAGCCCCAAGCATCGACCCGCTTGATGGTTTCCATATTCTGATATATAATAATATAATAATATAATATAATATAATATAATATAATATAATATAATATAATATAATATAATATAATATAATATAATATAATATACAATAATAAAATGAAATAAAATAAAACTAACAAACTAAACTACACTACACTACACTCATCATCTCCTTTTAATGACCCCATAATCCCTTGTGGGGTGGAGTCAGGGCAACTGAATGGAGCTGAGCGTTTGCTGGCCGGATGCCTTTCCTGTCGCCAATGCGGAGTTTTGTTCAGCATATATAATCTCATTTACAATACAATAAAATCATGGAATCTATGGAACTGGTCAAGTTCCCCAAGAGCCTCCAGGGATGCTTACCTGTGAGGATGTTTTCGGCTTCCACCTGTACCTGGACTTCCACGGAATGCTTGGAGGTGTAAGTGATCTCGGCACTGACATGGGCCACTTCGCCGATGCACATGGGGGAAAGGAAGTCCGTGCGCTCCACACGAGCCAGGGCAGCCACGCAGGGCTCCTGCGAGGGAGGGGGGGTGGGGGTGAAATGCAATAATTCCATCAACAACGCGAAAACCCACAGACCCAATGCAGGTACGTAAGTCATCCAGCTGTTTTAAAAGGAAATGCAGCTGCGGCTATATATTTATTTCTCTCTCTTCCAATTATCCTGCAGCGCCCCCTACTGGGCCATTGTTTATTTTATTTATTCCCGAGCTTTCGGCTGGAAATAAAACTGAATTGAAACGGAAACGGAAATTAAAGTCGAAATTGAAAGGCAAATAAAAAAATTGAAATGGAGTTAAGTTTGAAATTTTTAGGATATCAAAAGCAGAAGCAGGATGCTTCTGAGCTTTTTCTCACCCTGCTGTCTGCTTTCCAAGGACTGACCGACCTCTCTCTTCCTCTTCCTCCTTCCCACTACCGAGGCTAAATTCCTCTACAGCTGTCTTTCCGAAGGTGGCCGTTTCCAGACCGTGTGAAATACAACTCCCAGCATCCCACAAACGGCCAGGCTGTCGAGGAGAATTCTGGGAGTTGTAGTCCACGCCTGGAAGTAGCCGAATTTCGCAAAAAATCGTTCTGTAGCACCTTATGCTTTATTGGCGGCTGCTTCGTGGGCAAAGAGGGTCCCCCTTGTGGCCTTGGAGACCCGATACTTGTGATACACTGGGGTTGCCCAGAGCGGTTGTGGGAATAGAGAGCAGCACGTACCTTGGATTGTGAATTGCAATGTCGGGTGCTAATGATGGCTCCGGCCTCTTCGATCATTTTTAATATGGTGCCTCCATGCACATTGCCGGCGATGTTCGCATCATCGGGGCGCATAATCCTAGAGAGAGAGAAAAAACAGAAGCGGTAGTCCTCAGCTTACGACCGTGTGTGAAGTGGCGGAAAGAAGGGCTTTCCGGTCTCTTCCTCGCACTTACAACCGCGGCAGTTCCTGTTCCCTACTGATCGTTCGAGCATTCGACAACCATTGCAAATTTGTATGGAATAAATCAAACCGAGCGAATTTTGTTTTAAAAGTTGAAAGGTTTTTGAAACGAGAAAAAAAGAAGTTGGAAATCGAAACGTTCCCCCAGGACTGCATTTAGACTGCTTTGCCTTTTATTCTGGATGGTAAATATTGTAGGAAGTTAGCACCTGCCCCTCTCCTAGAAGAATGAAATACTTTGAGAAATATTTAAAAGAGGCAGAATATTATATTTCCCTTAAAAGAGAGATACAAATCTTAAAAGGGAGGTAGAAACTCCAGAGCCACAGCTCCCTGCCCCCCAAGCAGATCCTAAGCTTTTAGAAAGGCAGATTTGGTAATCCATTTAAGGCAGGATCTTTTGAACAAAGGCAGAACGATAGGATCAGGCCTCACTCAAGATCCAAACCAGGAAAGCCATGAAGACACAATCGGAATGGCCCAACACCCTTTCAGGAGACATTCAGGCCTCCTCACTACATATCATCTCCAAGAGTCCAGGCTTCAATCAAACTTAACTCAGACATCCTACAAAGCTTGCTAGGATCCCTACAGCAACCCATAGACTACATGCTCTTGCCACAGGAACAGGAAGCTCAAGTTCAAAGCCCCAGAGAGGGTCTAAAAAACCCTTCACTCTCAGACCCATGTGGTCAGTTGCCCAGGACCTCAAACCCATGTGGTCCTATCCATTAGACTGACTAGGTGGCTCAGTGGCTAAGATGCTGAGCTTTTCGATCAGAAAGGTTGGCAGTTCGGCGGATCGAATCCCTAGTATAGGTTCCCTGCATGATCAGGGGGTTGGATTAGATGACCTCCAAGGTCCCTTCCAACTATAAACCATCTTTCCAGTCAGCCTCCATGTTTCCAGTGTCTTTTTCCCCGCTTGGAACTACTGAACCCAGATGGATATTAATTCCAACAATAACTACTTCGATTGATGGATTTCCTTGTTGAAACCCGCAACATAGATCCTGAAAGCAAAAAAATATTTTATGATTCATTCATTTCGTGTTCAGAGGCTGTTTTTGGGGAGCCCCCACTGCTAAATACAAGCCTGGTTGCCCCCACACCCATTTTTCCCCTTATCGAAAATCCAGATAGATAGTCCTCGAATTACGACTGGTTGCCTTAGTGGCTGTTTCAAGCTACCTTCCCATGGATTCTTATGATCCCCTCCCGCACTCGGCAACTGGCCCACATTTCCCCACGGTTTGTTGAAAAACCAGAATTTTCTTCCAGTTTCCGGCATAAATTAGGCCAGGGTGGACAATGGTTTCGCTCTACGACCACAGTGTTTGTTTTTAACCGGGGTGGTCGCTTAACGACTGCCGCAAAAAAACAGGTGGATAAAGGGGGCAGGCTCCCTCACAGTCATAAGTCGAGGACTACCTTTCCAATCCACAGAAGGGGTGGGGGTTGGGAGGAGGGTCCTACTGGATCAGGCGAACGGCCATCCTGGGAAACGGAGAGAAACGGGCGTCGGGGATTCTGCCGGCGAGACGTCCCAAACTCGCCTTTCCACTTTCTTTGTGAGATAACTGGAACCCTTCACAACTTCCTCTCTCGCAAGACAGCCTATCAGGGTTGCGTGTGGGGAAGGGAAGGTCCCCACAAAGCTGCAGAGAGAGGGAAGGAGGAAGGGAGGGAGACTAAAATTCTCACCCCACACGGCTGGCTAGCTTATGAATCACCAGGAAGTGGGTTATTCCGGCATCGGCTCAGCCGGTGACACACATCGGCCCATAGGTGAGGGATACGGTTTACAGGGAGGGTTGGACTCCCAGAAATGCACAACTTCAGAAGTGGTGGGAGCTTCATCACTAAAAGGCCTTCAAGAAGAGGCTGGACTGCCACCTGTCAGAAATGGTGTAAGGTCTCCTGCCTGGGGGGTGGGGGGGGGTGTTTGAAGGAGTTGGAGTAGAAGATTTACAACTCTGTTAATCTGTTAAAATCCAGAGGGAAGGGGAGGGCAAGGGAGGGGAGGGAAGGAGGGAAAGAAGGAAGGAAGAAGTAAAAAACAAAGAAAGAAAGAAAGAAAGAAAGAAAGAAAGAAAGAAAGAAAGAAAGAAAGAAAGAAAGAGGGAAGGAGGGAAAGAAAGAAAGAGGGAAGAAGGAACAAAGGAAGAAAAAAGAAAGAAAGAAGGGAAGGAAAGAAGGAGAGAGGGAGGGAAGAAGAGGGAAGAAAAAAGAAAGAAAAGGAAGGAAGGAAAGAAAGAGGGAAGGAAGGAAGGAAAGGAAAAAGGAAGGAAGAGAGAGAGAGAGAGAGAAAGAGGAGGGAGGAAGGAAGAGTGATGGAGGGAGAATAAGAGGAAGGAAGGATAGAGAAGGGAGGGAGGGAGGAGGGGAGATAGCTGGCTTCCTGGGGAATTCTGGGAATTGAAGTGCACCCAACGTCCCCTGCCCAGGATTGAGGAACTGTGCTTAGCTTTGCCAAAAATATTTCCCAAAATAAGAAGCCACAGTTGTTGTTTTCGGCGTGGGTAGCTTCGCTTGATCTGATTTTAATATCTGTGGCTCAGAGTCAATCTACAAAAAGAGAAGGTAGGAAACTAGGGATTAAAACAGCTTTACTGCTTGTTGGCCAGGAGAGAAAATACAACGTTTTCCAAGCAGGTTTTCATATTCCGTTCTCAGAACGGAAAAGGAAAAAAAAATCTACTTTTTAATTTTGCTTCTCGAGGGAGGTAAAGACACAACAAGGAGGACAATAATTTTAAAATAGAGGACCGAGAAAGTTCAGCTACAAACACTAACCGAGTTCAAACCTACCCCAGTTTAGAATGTGTGAAGGAGATAGTTGTCGGGGCTTCAGTTAACCTGGTTAAGCAGAGAATGAGACCCATTCTTACATTCTCCTCGGGAAGGGAGTTGGACTAGATGACCTACTCTCTTTATCTGTCTGTTTGCCTGTCTGTCTGTCTGTCTGTCTATCTATCTACATCTATCTATCTATCTATCTATCTATCTATCTATCTATCTATCTATCTATCTATCTATCTATCTATCTATCATCTATCTGTCTGTCTGTCTGTTTGTCTATCTATCTATCTATCTATCTACATCTATCTATCTATCTATCCATCTATCATCTATATCTATCTATCTATCATCTATATCTATCTATCTATCATCTATCTGTCTATCTATCTATCTATCTATCTATCTATCATCTATCTATCTATCATCTATCTATCTATCTATCTATCTATCTATCTATCTATCTATCTATCTATCTATCTATCTATCTATCATCTATCTATCTCTCTGAATAGGAAGTTGGGTACACAGGTCAACACACTCCATTCACACAACCCATTTCACACTGCCGATTTCTGGTGCGCAGCAGCTGAAGAGAGCCACGAGACAAAGACGCACCACGCAACAAAGCTGCAACTTCAAAAGCTTGACCGCCAAACATTTGTGCAACCTGCATTTTGTGACCCACAAAAGGCTTCACCTCCGGGCTGGAGCATCCGTGAATCACAGATTCAGTCCATTTGTGAGGACCAAGGGGAAAAAAAAAAGAAAAGAGGCTTGCAATTCTGAAAAAAGCAGGGGTTTTTTTTTGATGCGCTGCTCGCCAGCAGGTGAGTCAGCACAAGAAAAGCAGAATTATTGTCGGGGGAAAAAAATAATAATAAAAGAGCAGTTGGTTCTTTGGGGATCAATCTCAGCCTGGAGAACTTAAGCCGATTAAATTTCCCGCAGGGAAAAAGCCAGCCGGTGGATGCTGTAATTATTCTCATGTGCCGCCTGCTCACTGGGCATCGAGGGAGGTTTTTAACCCCCGCAGCCATGCGCCATGGTGACCTTGCAGGCCCGGGAAACTCAGCCTTAAACCGTTATTAAATCATGGTTACAAGCCATCCGTTTGTTGGAGGAGGGAGTGGAGAAGGGCGAGGCCTGGGAACGAAGGGTTGGGCACTGCCAAGGCTGCCAAGCTCTTTAGGGTAAGGGTTTTTTGTGGCACACAATTCACCAGCCGCCGGTGTCGTAAAACATCACAAAAGGCTTTGAATTTCCCGTTCGAATCCTGCCAAGCCCTTCGCAGGAATTGAATGTCGTTTGATGGATTCGCCCCACGAGGATCAAAGTGCACGATTCAGGGTGAAAAGCGAGTGAAAAGGAGACAGCATTGCATGTCGCCACGTGTTTAAAAAAAACAACAACCAGCCTTGCCCAGTTGCCTAGGAAACGTAAAATGGAAAGAAAGAAAAGGAAAGAAAAGAAAAGAAAAGCAAAGGACGGAAGGAAGGAAGGAAGAAGGAAGGAAGGAAAAAAGAGAAGAATTGGTAGTAGAGGGAGGGAGGGAGGGAGGAAAGGAAGACAGGAAGGAAAGGAAGGACAAAGGAAAAAAGGAAAGAAGGAGGGAAGGAGAAAGGAAAGGGAGAGGGAGGGAGGAAGGAAGGAATAAAAGAAAGATGGAAGGAAGGAAAAAAGAAAGGAAGGAGGGATGGAAAGGAAGGACAAAGGAAGGAAGGAAGGAATGGAGCAGAGAATCAATTTTTTTTGAAAAGAAAAACAGAATCGTAGGGCTAGATGGGACCTCAGAGGTCGTTTAGTCCAGCCCCTTGGCCAAGGTAGGAAGGATGGATTTGGCAGGCCAGGAGAAGGTTTGAGAAGTCTGTTCATCTGATAAAATCCCAGTTTGATAAAAGCAAATGAGAATAAAGAGAGGGAGGGAGGGAGGGAGAGAATAAAACAATGAAATGAAATGAAATAATAAAATGAAATAATAAAACAAGGAAATGGAGTGATATAAAATGAAATGATGAAATGAAATGAAGTTTAAAAAATAATAATGAAATCAGATGAAATAGAAGCCAAAGGTCCAAGCCCTGGGTGCGATTCCGCCTGCTTTCTGCCGCCTGCTTTGCAGATTTATGGATCCAATACAGACACACATACATACAAACACACAAAGTAATATATACTACATATAACCAAATAGATCTGTCTGTCTGTCTGTCTGTCTATCATCTATCTATCTATCTATCTATCTATCTATCTATCTATCTATCTATCTATCTATCTATCTATCAATCTATCTATATTTGTCTATGTAAGTTTTCACGGGTATATATGTGTGTATAGATAATATCTCGGGTTTCTTCCCGTTTCTTCGACGTTGCTACCACCCTTCTAAAGATATGTTTACAATTACATGGGAAGAAACCCGAGACATTATCTGTACACACACACACACACACACACACACACACACACACATATATATAAACAGTATAAATGATATATCTCCTTTTAGTTTATATGTGTGTGTGTGTATACACGCAGACACAAAGTTTATATATATAGATATAATATATATAATATATACATATATCATACATACATTACACATACATACATACCATGTTTTATATATAACATACATACATATATAACATGTTTTATCTGTCTGTCTGTCTGTCTATCATCTATCTATCTATCTATCTATCTATCTATCTATCTATCTATCTATCTATCTATCTATCTATCTATCTATCTATCACATACATACATATAACAAAAATAAAAGACTAAAAAGACATTTTATGCCCCCCAAAGCCTGGAATTAATAATAACCAGCTAATTATTAGAGCACTCTGCCCATGCCCAGAGGCGCCCTTCTCCCAACCCAAGCTCTCTGCCCATGCTCGCAGGGCCCCCAAAGCTGCCAGGGAGGGAGGGAGGGGGCCTTCAGCCCAGGCTCGGGGGATGCCTGGCGCTCTCTGCACATGCCCAGAGGCTAGGGGAACGATGCCCAAAGGGAGGCGGGTACCTGCTAATCTGGATGGCGGCGGGCGAAGGGGCGGTTTCTCCGGCCTCGGGGGCCCGGGAAGGCTGCATGAGGATGGAGGAGGATGGAGGAGGATGGAGAAGGCGGTGGGAGTCCAACCGGAGCGAGATCGACCGGCCGGCCGGCGACCTGACAGGAGGAGGGGTTGAGGGGACGGGGCGGGGCTTCTCCACGCCTAAGCCCCGCCCCCCGCGCCCGCCCCCTCCCCATTGGTCGGCCTGGAGGCTTCCACCCCCCCCTCTGGCCACGTGATCCCAACAGCTCCGCCGCTACGTCACTCTAGGCGGCGTGGGTCCTTCTTGCGTCGGAGCGTCCGACACCGAGCGGAGAGGGGCAGAGCGACCCCGGCGGTAGTCGCTACCGAGAGGAGGGCTAGAGCGCCCCAGCCAGTCAATCAGTCCCTGGGACACTGGGGTTTTTTTTTTTTTTTGGAGGGGGGTGGAATGCATCAAATTTGTGCTTTCCAAAGAATGAAATTCCACCACCCTCCCCTCTCCATTATCAGCCCGCTCCCCGCGCAGGCATGCTTGCTTGTGCAACTGGGACAAAGGGCTCCCCTGGCTCTGGGTGATGGGAACAGGAGTCCCCAGGCTCTGCAAAAATCCAGGTGGTTGCCAGTATTGGGGGGGGGGGGGGAGCTTTGGAATTGTAGAATTAGAGAATAAGCATTGGAAGGGACCTCGGAGGTCCTCTAGCCCAATCCCGTTCAAGTAGGAGACCCTACCATTTCAATCAATCAATCAAAATAGAGCTGGAAGGGACCTCAGAGGTCCTCTAGTCCAGCCCCCTGCTCAAGCACAATTGGCTGCCCAGACTCTTCTTAGAAAGCCTCCAGTGATGGAGCAGCCTCAGCCTCTGGAGGGAAGCCGTTCCACTGGTGAAATGTTCTGACTGTCAGGGAATTAGGAATAGGAATGATTTAATGGGGTGGTAAGATAAGGAAGCTGGCAAGAAAGAGAAACCACATTTCCACACCCTTCCAAAGAGACAATAAAAAAGAAGAAAAGAAGGAAACCAGCAGAGGAGAAAGCCTCCTTTCCAGCTGGCAACCCCCAGATGAGTCTCTTATTCCACTTTTTAAAAGAGCTTTCTGGGTGGCAACTTAAAAAAAAACCCTAATAAAAAAAACTACAACTCCCGGCGTGCTCTTCGCCTCCTCTTCCTCAATCGATCTGATCTTTAGAGGCGGAAGCGCGACCGATCGATGCGCTCGGCGCTCGGCAGGCTCGAAGAGTCCTTCGGCTTCCTCCCGGCGCACGTGCGTCTGGGTGGGAGGGGCCTCCCTGGCCGGAAGCGAGCGCGCCGGGCGGAAGCAGGGTGGGCGGGACCCAGCCGGCGCATGCGCTCTAGCCTCCCTGCCTTTCTTTCCCCCTGTCGTCGCTGCCGCCATGGCGCCCGCGGTGAGTCTCCGAGCGGGCCGGCCGGGAAAGCGGCGGGGATGGGCCGGGGAAAGGCAGGGGATACCCGGGGAGGCCTCGTGGGGGCCGGAGGGCCGGAGGGAGAGCCGATCAAGCTCGGCAGGGGGGGATATTTTGGGTCTCCCTCCCCCCCATCGAAGAGGCCTCAGCGCCCCCTCCCGCCTCAGGCCCCGCCCACATCTCACTTTGCCCCCCCCCCGGGAGGTGGGGGAGGGGAGGCCTGCTGAGCACGTGGGGGGTGGGAGGAAGGGGGGAGGCGGCCAGGCGAGGCTTCTTCCGTGGGTGTGTGGAGGGGGGACTTCTCTTATGGGGGGGTCAAGAGTGGGGGGCTTCGGAGCTGGGCTGCTCGGTCTCTCTCTGTCCCTTTAAGGGAGGAAATCCCCCCCCCGAATCTCCCCCCTCCCTCCCTCCTCTCTTCCTTCCTTCCTTCCTTCCTGTTTCTCTCTCTTTCTGATCCTACCTATCCCTCCATCCCTCATCTGTCAATCTAATCTATGCCCCCGCCCTCTTTTCATCTGTGTATCTCTGTCCTCTATCATTTGTTAATCTAATGTATCCATCCATTCATCCCTCTCTCCCTCCCCTCTATCTAATACCTGTCCCTCCATCCATCATCTGTCAATCTACCTACCTATCTCTATCATCTACCTCTATTTATCTGTCTATCTCCATCCATCCAGCTATCATCTAGTTATCTCCATCCATCCATCAAACTAATTATATCTATTTATCCATCCATCTATCCATCTATCTATCATCTATCTATCTATCTATCTATCTATCTATCTACCTACCTACCTACCTATCATCCAGTTATCTCCATCCATCCATCAAACTATCTATATCTATCTATCCAGCTATCATCTATCTATAGCTATCTAGCTATTTATCCAACTATCATCTATCTATCTATATCTATCATCTAGTTATCTCCATCCATCCATCCAACTATCTATATCTATCCAGCTATCATCTATTTCTATCTATCCAACTATCATCTATCTATCTATCTATCTATCTATCTATCTATCTATCTATCTATCTATCTATCTATCATCTAGTTATCTCCATCCATCCACCTATATCTATCTATCCAGCTATCATCTATCTATATCTATCTAGCTATCTAGCTATCATCTATATCTATCTATCCAACTATCATCTATCTATATCCATCCATCTAGCTATCATCTATATCTAACTATCATCTATCTATCTAGCAGCTTTCATCTAGCTATCATTTAGCTATCATAGCTATCTAATCTACCTAATCGGAGAACCAACCTGGAATTAAGGAGAAATGTCCTGGCAGTTAGAACAATTCCCCCGTGGAACAGCTTCCCTCCAGAAGTTGTGGGTGCTCCATCACTGGAGGCTCTCCAAGAAGAGACTGGGCAGTCCTGTGTCTGAAATGGTCTATAGCAGTGGTGGCAAAGCTTTTTGGCACTGAGTGCCCAAACCAGAACGCACGTGCGTGTGCTGGAGCACCGGAAACCCATAGACCAGCTGGCTGGCACGCACATGCCTGTTTTTTTGGCTGTTTTCAGGCCATTTTACGGCTATTTTGGGGGCCAAAAACGGCCTGAAAAACAGCCTGGTTTGGGGATACTTTCAGACCGTTTTACAGTGCTCCAGCGCCCACGAAGACCAGCTGGCCAGTGCGCATGTGCACACCAGAAACCAGAAGAGCAGCTGGTAATGGCGTGTGTGCCCACAGAGCGGGCTCTGTGTTTGCCATAGGTTTGCCATCACGGGTCTATAGGGTTTCCTGCTTGAGCAGGGGGTTGGACTAGAAGACCTCCAAGGTCCCTTCCCACTCTCTCCTTCTTTTGTAACATTTTATTTCACACGACAGCAACGTGTGCACTCCCTGCCTGGGAGAGCAATGAATGAAGGTTTAAAACAGAAATTATACTGATAATAGGTGAAAAATGTACCAGCCTGTGCAAAGCTCAGCCTTTGGCTGTAATTTTGAACATATTTGTTGCAATTTAATGAGTTAATTTAATCCACCTCTACCTATGAAGGGTCTCGGTATTGAAGGCTGGGCAGAGAGAAAGCTTGATTCCTTCTTTTTACTCTTCCTCAACAACTGAATCAAGACATTTTTCTCTTTAATTTCTTGTCGTCTCCCACCCCTCCTGTAGAAGAAGCTCGCGACGAAAGGCAGCAAAAAAAAGAAACAAGTTTTGAAGTTCACTTTGGATTGTACCCATCCGGTCGAAGATGGAATTATGGACGCTGCCAACTTTGTAAGTCGCGAACACCTGGCGGGTGGCGTTTTATCGCACAAGTGCTATTAACGCTGCTTTTGTCCCTGGGGCACGATTTAAACGTTGGCTCCCAGTTGGGAATAGAATTCAGACAGTTTTCAGCTTGCGACCAATTTTCTGTTGACAACCCAGACAGTTGTTGTTAAGTGAGTCTTTTTACGACCTTTCTGGCCACAGTTGTTAAGCAAAACACTTCAGCTGCTAAGCTAGTAACATGGTCGTTAAATGAATCTGCCTTCCCCATTGGTTTTGTTGGTGAGAAGGCCGCAAAAGGGGATCGTGTGGCCCCAGGACTCTGCAACCGTCATAAATACGAGTCAGTTGCCAAGTGGCTGAATTTTGATCACCTGATCATGGGGATGCTGCAATGGTTGTAAGTGTGAAACGGTCTTAAGTCACTTTTTTTCAGTGCCTTTGTAACTTCGGTCACTAAACGAGCTGTTGTAAGCCAAAGACTTCCTGGGATAATTTGAAGGCACAGACACAAAACGGTTGTTAAATTAAGTGATTGAGAGAGAGGTGCCGAGGTGTGGTTAGTGCTTAAAAGCAACTGTTTTCAGCTCCTCTCACTGTTTACTCCAGTGGTGTATTGGGTTAATCAAGTTGAGAGATCTCATTGAGGTCCGACCAACCTCAGATTCCTGGCTAGGATTCCGCTAGTTGGAGATTCTGGGAAACCAGAGGAAAAAATGTCAAAAAATAATTGGTGGGCTGCGTCTGGTAACACACACACACCCACACACACCAAAAATCTTCTGAATTTCTTCCCAGGAACAATTCTTGCAAGAACGGATCAAAGTCAATGGCAAAGCCGGCAACCTCGGCGGAGGAGCGGTGACAATTGAGAGGAGTAAAAGTAAAATCACGGTGACCTCCGAGGTCCCGTTTTCCAAGAGGTAAGTGAGCCCGCTGTTGACCTCAGGGTCTCCTGCCAATGGGGGGGGGGGGGCGTCTGGCCCCTTCGGACCTTTTGTGTTGGGGACCGAATAAATGAAGCTGGGTGTATATTTTATGGAGTTTTGGGGTTTGGGACAACACAGGGGTTTGTGGAGTTTCGGGGTTTCGGACAACACAGGTAACAATAATTGGCGAGTTTCCCCCCCACATTAACGATCTTCCTTGCCACTGTTGTTAAGCAAATCGCACTTGTTAAGTTAGCCACACGGTGGTTAAGTGAGTCTGTTTTCCCCCCTTGCTTGTCCGAAGGTTGCAACCCTGGGACACTGCGACTGTCATAAATACGAGTCGGTTGCCAAGCCTCTGAATTTTGATCACTTGACCCACGGGGATGGTGGAAAGGTGGTTAAGGTGTGGAAAGAAAACAACTTAAAAAGAAATGCATTAATTTGAAAGAAAACCTAATTAAGAAATAAATTCAAGAGAGAACAAATCCCTCAAATTCGAAAGAAAGCAAAACACTTAAGAAATACATAAATTCGAAAGAAAACAAAATAATTAAATCAATTCAAAGGAGAAGAAATCCCTCAATAGACAAAAAAACTTAAAAATACTCAAATTCGAAAGAAAATAAACTCAGAAATGACCAAAAGCTCTCTAAACGCAAACGATAAAAAGCTAAAAGAAATAAATTCCAAAGAAAATTCCATCGTCTTTTTCTAGCCTGAGTTTTCACATGTTTTTTAATGTCCCTTCTCTCTTTTTTTTCCTTCCCTCCCAGGTATCTCAAGTACCTGACCAAGAAATACCTGAAGAAAAATAATCTGCGCGACTGGCTGCGCGTGGTGGCCAACAGCAAGGAGAGCTACGAGTTGCGGTATTTCCAGATCAACCAGGACGAGGAAGAGGAGGAAGAGGAAGATTAAACGCCAAGCGATCTGGAGCCGTTTTGTATATCCGTTTTTCCCGGAATAAAATTGTGGTAGAAATTGTTCTGATGGTCCCGTTTTTTGGAGGGGGTGTTTGGGACACAAGTTGCGTGTCTGAATACGCACCATTTCCACACAAGGTGTTTTCCTCCTTCAGGTGGTTTCACCTCCTTGCAACTCGGCAACTGGTACACATTAGGATGCGGATGGGTCCCACGGGCGCAGGTAGCCGCTTCTGTAGCTGGAGGTTCCACCATGGCAAGGGGATGGCTCCTCTCAAGGTCTCTCCAAAGGGGAGACCCCCTTCCCAACCCGGGCTGTGGGGGGGGGGGGTGTCTCTCCATTTTGCAGAGCTGCCCAAAAGGGAGACCAGAGTCTCATGCAAAGGTGCTCTCTGTCCTGAGGTAGATTACCTCTGCACGGGGAGGCTCCATTGAGGCAGGCGGCTTGCTCCTCTCTCAAAGGGAGGCCCCTTTCCAAAGGGTGGCGGGGAAAAGCTGGGTTTCTCCATTTTGCATAGGTAAACTGCCTCTGACTGGAGAGGCTCTCTCGGGATGCTGGAGCTGCCCTCCTGGGAAAATCATTGGCAAAAACCCTCCACCCGGCTGATGCAGAATACAAGAAAAGGACATTAAGAGCATTTTTAATCCTCCAAATTTCCTTTTCTCCCCAAGAAAGCCTTATCTGTACGTTCCTATAGGTTGCAGTACCCATACCGGCCACCAGGAATAGCATGAGACGGATGACCTTGACTAGTTGTACAATATTGAGAACAGAAATAATATCCCAATAAGCTTGTTTATTTGCTGCAGTAGCTAAACATGCCCACCAGAGGGCAACATTCAGTTTTTTTACAGCCGAAATACCCCAAATTATCCACCAGAGGGCAGCATACATTGCCCTTTATGGGCTTCACGGGTCCCAAAAACCTCCCCTTTCTCCCACGTCACAATACGGAATTTACTTCCCATTTGCTTCCTCCGCCATAGAATTTTCCTAGTGGATGCCCCATCCAAGCGGTAGCCAAGCTCTCTCCGTTTCTTAACCCCCCCCCCCCCCCAAAAGACACAAACTCGCCAAAAAGAGAACTCTGCCGGAACGCCATTGCTGAAATAAGGCCTGATTTTATTCAGCTAGTTGTTTGTTCATTCCGTAAATACAGTAGTTGTTTTTGTCTTTTTTTTTTTTAACAATCCAGATCTTTTGTTAACAAGCAGGATGGAGACGCCCAGAAGGTTACGCAATTAAGCTTGGGAATAATTACAATCATATATGCCGTGTTTATTAAGAGACCCGTGGTTTTTCGTTTGGGGGTGGGTGGGGGATGGGACACAACGGATTTGGGGGAAAAAATGGATTTTTATTTACACAACGGCGACGGGCAAAACCTGGAAGCCTTCGTGGCCCACTCAAAATCGAGGTTCTTGTTGGCCAACACAACCAAGGGAGGGCAGACACACATGGACACCTCACAACAACCTTGTCCCCTCTTTTAAGAAATGATCTGGGTCTTCCAGGATTGGAGACGGACGGATGGGAAAATGAATTGACAAGAGATGTCAGAATGGCCTTTTGATTGACGCACGAGTTCCCGCCTTGGGCGTCAAACTTGCCCTTTCCATTTTGCAGAGTGGCCCTTTTTGAATTTTGGGGGGTGGGTGGGGTTTAAGATGGGAAGAAATGGTTTGGGGTTGGAAGGACAGGCAGTCCTCAACTTACAACTCTCTTGTTGAGTGACCTTTCGATGTTAAAATGGCACCGAACATGACCGTGTTTCACACTTAACGGCCATGACAGCGTGCCCGGGTCTGATGATCAAAATTCAGACGCTTGGCAACTGACTCGTATTTATGACGCTTGCCATGTCTCCCTTTTGCCACTTTCTGACAAAAGTCAACGGAGAAGCCGGATTCACTTAAACAATCATGTTGCTAACTTCACAACCGCAGTGATTCCTTTAACGACCGTGGCAAGAAAGGTCGTGAAACGGGGCAAAGCTTGCTCAGCGACCATTTCCCTCAGCAGCAGAAATTTTGGGCCCAATTGTGGTTGTAAATCGAGGACTGCCTGAACTCAGGAGAACCCAGATAGCAAACATGGAGATATACATATATATACATACATACATACATATATATATATTTTACGGAAGCCTTATTGAAAAAAAGAAGTCCTATTTTCAAAGCCATTTTAACCCCAAATCTTACATTTAAGGTTAGATAGGATGTAGTTTGATCCAAGCTGATTTAAGGAGGAGGAGTATTTTTGGGGGGTGGGGGGAGAGAGAGAAGACGCGGGCATTTTCAATCAGGCCTTTTTAACAGGATACGACTCTTTTGCCCCAAATTTTAGATTTAAAATTCTGCATTTCGCTAAGGCACAAACGAGTACATCAACTGCTAACGCTGGGAGACTTGCATCCTTCCGTGAAACTCTTTCTGGGGTGTATGTGTGGACAATGTGGGGTGCACCCATGGCAAGCCCCCTCCCCAGAATGAAACCCCCAACCCACCAGTGCAAGGGGCATGTCACACACCGCTAGCCATGCAAATGCCAGCAAAGCAGCGATCTGATTCTCAAAATGCAAGGATAATTTTGTCGAAACGATTCTAAAAAAAGCCAAGAGCTGGGGGGACGGGGGGACGGACGGACGACACACATCCCCATCGATTTTGGGGTGCCCTGGAACATGGCTTGACTTCACCTGAATGCCACCTTGAAATATCTGAAATAAAGATAATATTTCTGGGGAAATATTACCAAAACTTTGGGGAGAGACGGAGCCATTTCTATGGTAAACCGCCATAAACGGTACACTATTATCCCAAAATTTCCTGGCTCCCTCTATCCAGAAACGATCCAGAAGATTCTTAACTCTCTTTTTTTCCCCCTTCCGTCTCAAAAAAAAATAAAAAATAAAAATCTGTTTTCTTTTTTCAAACTTAAAAACAAAGAAATAAATAAACCACGTTACGGAAGGAGTAATGGTTTGGGAAGGATGCATGCATTTGTTTCCCCATAAGCAGTTTCTAATAATAATCACAGCTCGGTCCATGCCTGCATTTTATATAAAAATAGTGCCAGCTCTTATTAGAGGGAAGGGGGTGCGATGGGGGGAAGGGAGGGAGGCGAGGCGAGGTCCCGATTAACATTTAAAAACACCGACACTTGTGCCTATGAGTTATTTTGTTTTTTTGGGTTTTTTTTGAACGGGAAAAAAAAATACATAATACTAACCCATTGCCCTAACATCAACACGGGGCCAAAAATTTGCTTTTCCCTTTGCAAACAAACAAACAAAAAAGGAAATATCGTGATTTTTTTTTCCTCCGGAATGTTGTCTCTTGCATTCACAGAGGGATGAGGAAAAGAGGAAAAAATTAAAGAGCAAAAAAAATTAAAATGAAATAAAATAAAAGCTTAAACGTGATCTGGCCACGTTGGGAAAACGGGGGTGTCCTCCGAAGTCTCCGGGTACGGTGGTTTTATTTATTTATTTTTAATTCTCGGATGCAAAACCGTCGTGTTTCCTCGGCTTCTTCGAAATAAGCTTTAAGCAAGCGAAGAGGAGAGAGGTGGACGTGAGGATTAGTCCCAGATTAACTGGGGGCCCCCCCCCATAAATACGCCCCCTGTTATTAAGAACGGTAGTCCTTTTTGCTGTAAGGTTTATTGCCTAGGATGCTATCGATTTCATGGATAATTGAAGAGGAGAGTTTGGGAAGAACCTGTCGGGAAACAAGGATAAAATTAAAGAAAGCTACAGCAATTTTTTTTTTTTTTGCAATATTGCCTATTTTTTCCTATCCGGCATCCATCTGGGAGGAAAACAAAACACCCTGAAATTCAGTTAATTTAGAGATTGGATTTATAGAGAGATTTTTCAGGAAAACGGTGATCTGTAAAATGGGCATGCATTTTAGCCTTTCTTAAATTAATATCTATATATCTCTATCTCTATAATCCATCCATCCATCTCTCTCTCATCTATCTATCTATCTATCTCTCTCTCTCTCATCTATCTATCTATCTATCTATCTATCTATCTATCTATCTATCTATCTATCTATCTATCTATCTATCTAATCTATCTATCCTCTATCCATCCATCCTCTATCCACATTCTACCTACCTATCTATCTACCTACCTACTTATCTATCTTCTATCCATATTCTATCTATCCATCCTCTATCCATCCATCCATCCATCCTCTTATCTATCCATATCCTATCTATCCATCTATCTGTCTTCTCGAATTTTTTGGCTCAGCTCACACTGGTGCAAAGCTGAAAGTCAGCCATCTTCTTCCAGATTAAATTTTTAATAAGTAATATTAAGGGGACTGACGATCTATCGAGTCTAACATCTAAAAGGAAGAAGAAGAAGAAAAAAGAGGCCCACGGGAAAAATTTAGAAGTAAACACAAGTTTTATTTATTTAAATAAAGGCTTATTTAAATAGGTCTTAAGGAGAAAGGTATAAAATGTTGTTTTCCAGTGGTTAAGCTTGGGAAAAAAAGTGACCAGGAACACAGAGTGACAATGTTTGGTGTCAATGTTTGGAAATTGGTGCTTGTAATTTCCACCACCCCGCCTTAAAAGACTCCCCCCTTTTCCTCACCTGTATTGCTCCAATATTCTCCATCAACTGATCGGCACTGGAAGTTCCTAATAGGACGGAACTGACGCTCTCGTTGCGTAGACACCACGCTAGTGAAAAATGCACAATTATTAGAAGAGTCGACAGGATACTTGTTCTGCCCCAAAGAACGCAGCACACACAAAGTCCGTTCAAACCTTGGTTTACTACATAAATCAGTCTTTTACAACAAAGGCTGTTAATTAACTGCATTAACAGCCGTCAAGAATTCAAAGAATAATAACTGAAAGTTACTGTGGTTGGCATAATGCCCAGAAGCAATTTGCAGGAAGCTGATAAGATAAGCAGGACAAGACACGAAGGAATGTGAACGAAGTTGTTCCCTGCAAATTGCTTCAGTTGGCCCTACATTTCGGTTGCTAAGCCAGACAACGGTTAAATGGGTTTTGCCCCGTTTTACGACCTCGATGCCTGCTTAACTCCCTGCCACAATATCTGAAGTTGGACAAGGATGCAAGCTCCCCGTTCCCACTCACCGATGGCGAGCTGCGGCAAGGTGCAGCCCAGCCGCTCGGCAATCGCTTGCAACTCCTTCAACTTTGCCTGCTGCCGTCTCCCTTCCTCGCTTAAAATTTTGTCCTTCAGCCACTGGTAACCCTGGACGGAAGAAGACAGAAGAGACCATGATGGACGGGAGTTGAGCAGGACGAGGAGGAGGAAGAAGCAGACGGGTGCTTACTTTGAGCGACGCTCGCGAGTAAGGAGGGATGCCGCCGTCGTACTTCCCCGACACGATTCCGCATGCCAACGGGGACCATGTCATGGCTCCCACGCCTGGGAAGGAAAGAGAGGGCGGTGAGGTCTCACGGCAAACCCGGATTGCAAGGAATCAGAAACCAAACCAATTTTCTAAGCTGTCTCGTTTTCTTGAACACCGGAGGAAGCTAAGCCACATCGTAAGGAATCAGTGGTCCTCGACTTATGACCACATTTGAGCCCAAACATTCCCGTTGTTAAGGGAGACTGTTGTGAAGTGGGTTTTCTCCCTTCTTATGACCTTTATTGCCATCATTGTTAAGTGAATCACTGCGATTATTCAGTTAGTCCCATGGCTGCTGAGTGAGTCTGGCTTCACCCCGCGATGTTGCTTGTTGGAAAGTCGCAAAAGAGGATCACGTGACCCCGGGACACTCAACCGTCATAAGTACATGCCAGTTGCTAAGCCTCTGAAGTTTGATCACGTGATCACAGTGATGCCACAACAGTCATAAATGGGAAACACAATCCTAAGTCACTTTTTTCAGTGCCAATGTAACCTCAAATGGTCACTAAATGAACCGTTATAACTTGAGGACTGCTTGTATTTTAGAAAAGAGACTTCTAGTGGTGATTTCTGGGGTTTTTTTCTATTTTAAACTCATTTTTTTAAAAACCCAGGACTAAGAAAGCAAATGTTTAAGCATTCTCATGGACGTGAACACCGGAGGCAGCTAAGCTGACTAAATTTTATGACGCTATGTTCCTACAACCCGGATAAAGGGAAGCTGAAGAATGGCATTTCCTGCTTGAGCAGGGGGCTGGACTAGCAGACCTCTAAGGGAGCTTCCAACTCTGTTTTTTCACTTCGGGGCAGTGTTATTTGGGTGGCAGGATAGCACCCTGCGACGGATGGGGGAGGAGAGAGGCTCACCGATCTTGTGGAAAAGCTCTGGAAGTTGAACTTCGACCTTCTCCCGTTGGAACATGTGATACTCGGCTTGCTCACAAATCGGAGGGATCAGGTTGAACTGCCGAGCTACAGAATAGGCTTCCTGCGGGGAGAGATCAACTTAGAACGTGCAAATGACCAAGGAGAAGGGATCCATCCCTAGGGAGAATCTCTAGGGAGGACAAACCTGTTTCTATCTTTATTATCAAAACATCCCACTTACTTGGAACTACACATTCAGTAATCCCTGATTTATGCCCAAAATCTCTGCTGCTAAGCAAAACACCTGTGGACATTTTTTTTTTACAATTGCTGCAGTTTTTAAGTGAATCACTGAAGTTAAGCTAGTAACCTGGTTGTTAAGTGAATCAGGCTTTCCCCCCTTGAGTTTGCTTGTCAAAAGGGGATCCGGTGACCCTGGGATGCTGCAGCCGTCGTAAATAGGAACCGGTTGCCAAGCGTCTGAATTTTTCATCATGTGACCACGGGGACGCTGCAATAGTCATAAGCCACGGTTGCAAGTCACTTTTTTAGTGAACGGTCACTAAATGAACCATTGTTAAATCGAGGATTACCTTTGACTCACTGGATTTTAAACAGGGGCCTTTGCACAAAATCTTCACGTTGTGGAAATATGAAATAAAGCGAATGAAAAAATGCCTATCGGAGGAGAAACGGGGGTGAATTCGGGACAATTTCCCCCAATGGCTCCAGAAGTTGTGGGAGCTTCATCCCTGGAAGGTTTCAAGAAGAGACTGGACTGTCCTTTGTCAGAAATGGTGCAAGGTCTCCTACTTGGGAGGAGAGGTTGGACTACATGACCTTACAAGGTCGCTTCCAACTCTATTATTCTATTCTACTCTGCTGTGGAAAGTGGGTGAAGAAAAATCACTGGGGAAGACAACCAAGTTCTCGTTTTGTCTAGGACTCCATGACCCGTTTTGCTACTTCCAATCTCTTAAACCGCCTTGTTCTACATCTGGACAAAACCAAATTCAGCGAGAAAATCCTCCTTTATTTTTCTTAAATCGATCGGATTCGCAAGCCTTTAATGATGGGCGCGGGGTTGTAGCAGGTACAGTACCATAATCTCCATGGAACTCCACCGTGAAGTCCCCCAGTACATCGCCATGCCTTGGTTAATGACGTGCGTCATGGCTCGTACGGTCTCTGGAAGCAAAAAAAGGAACGAGACGACAGGAAGAGAAAAAGGGTTAATCCGAAGAGCGGCAACATAAACAAGGCCGTCCAACTGAAATTAAGGCAACAACACCAAACAGGAGAAAGGAACGGAGGAGAGGGTAGGAGATTGGGCGACATCTTGCAAGCAAATCGTGACCTCGAAAAATCAGAATGGGAGAACTTTCCCGCGAGAAAATCTAGTTGGGAAATGGCTGGTTTTGTTGAGAGGTCTTTTTCTGACCCAACGGATGGACATGTGGGAGGATAAGAACACAACAAAACGGGGGGATGTAGATGGAGGGCTTTGATAGGTGATCTTCTGAAGTGTTTGTTGTGACCTAGGCTTACTGAGTAATTACAATGCACAATTAGTCCCAAACAAAACTATTTTATTGTTACAGCTGAGAATTATGTTCATTCCCAGCTGAGTCTCAATTAGTTGCAAAACAAGTCCTTCGGAAGGAGTCCTTCGGGATAATCACCAACCTTTATCTTCTTTGACACCCTGCCAAAGAAAGGCCTTACTTGGCAAAGCCCCACGAAGTTTAGAAACAAACAAGAGATGCCGACTGGAAACAGAGTCGGCAACGTTGCTTTCCTACACAAAGCTCGAGTGCCTCTGTTTCTCTTTTAAGCCTTAAGGGAGGGGCCAATCATCTCCTGGCCTTACTCCCAAGTCGTCCCTTTTGCTGGCTGAATCCCTGGGCTCCGGAGGCCAGAAATGGACAGGTTTCCAGACTTCCGGTACTTCTGGGAGGCCCGTTTTTCGTCCTCCCAGAGATTCCACGTGGGGTGGGTGGGGTGGGGGTGGGGAGCCAGTCCTTGCAACTACCAGTTCAGCAAACCAGATGTAAAACTAGCATCCGATCTGAACTGGCTGAATCCTACCCGTCCCTTTCTGGAGAAACTGGCTAGGCTAGAATCAGGTAGGAGAGCTTGTAGGGGCCACAACATTAAGCCATGAAAAGTTGCTTCGTTCAATGTCGTGGTTGAGGAGGAGGTGAAATGAGACCATTAGGAAAGGAGGAGGAAAGGAAGGGGCCCCAATCCCCCGTTTTAAATAAAGCATTTTGTGCTTTCTCTGTTACTTGCAAGATGTTAACTAAGGGGACAGAAAGGTGGTTGTTATTATTATTATTATTATTATTATATTTTTGATCATCCTTTTTCATTCTTTGCGTCCTTTGGCATTTTATGGCGAACCTCGTCCTCCGAGGAAAGGGAGCTTCGGCCAATCAGAATGAAAAGTCTCCAAAGCGAAAAAGGGGGGAAGGAATTTTTAAAAAAGAAAAGAAAGAAAAGAAGGAAGGAAGTAAAAGCTAGGGATGGCTGTCCCATAAAATGCCGCTCGGATGCAGTTAATCAAGGAGGGGTACCTTCTGTGATGAATGTTCGCGACTTGGAACTAAATGGGTTCCCTGGTGATAGAAAACAGATTTGAGAGAGGGAAGAGTTTAGAGCTGTAACCCTGCTTTTCATCCAGGGAGCGGGAGAGAAGCAGCCCCCTCCCCTAATTCGGGCCCTCAGGAAGAGACGGATGGGTCTCGTTCAAGAGCTCAGAACGAGTCTAGTTAAGTGTCCAGCGATTCCCAATTTCTTTCGCCAAGAATTCTAATAAGGCCGCTATCAACTCACAAAGCATCTCTGGCCATAGGCAAAGGGGTTGGGAAACCAACGAAGCAGTATGGCAGCCTAAGACAGGAGCACATTCCAGACATATCTTTCTCAAGGCTGTCTCCCAGGGTTACCCACAGCGGCGGGAGGGGAGTGATCTCTACAACCCACGAAATTGCTTTGTTGGTGAATGTGATTGATGACACACCCAGGGCGGGGAGGTGTTAGGGTTAGGAACTGAGTGTTTACTGGCTGGATGCCTTTCTTGTCACCAATGAGAAGTTTTGTTCAGCAGATATATTCTCAGTGTGCCCAGAGAGAGAGAAATATCTGCCTCTACCTAGGATCGAACTCACAGCCTTCTGATTGTGAGGCGAGAGCTCCACCTCTAGGCCACCGCACCCACTCCAGCAAATAAATTCAATCATAACTAAAAAATAAATGACGTGACTTTCAACTTCCTGCTGGCTTCCCCAATGCTTCGTGACCTCCCGACACTGCGGCCGTCCTAAATGCGTGACAATTGCCGAGCGCCTAACCATGATCATGGGAAGCTGTGATTGTCATTGCTAGGTGCAAGGACCAATTGCAAATCCCTTTTATCAGGGCCCAGTTCAGACGGTCGCTAAATGAATTGTCCTAAGGGCCAATGAGCCAACGAACCTTTTAAAAGGCAAGAATTGAATGGCTGTAGGTGTAACAGTTTTTTAAGGGCCTCGCCAAGGTTAACTGGGATAACTAAGAGGTTTGTTTCTGTTCTGTAGAAATTCGAGCAGAAAACCCCAAATGGCAGCTTACCTTCCATAGGTGTGTTCGGATCTGGCCGATTGGCAAACACCACGTCCACGTAATTCAGTTGCAGCCGTTCTAGGGACCCCTTTAAACCTGGGGAGGGGGAGAGAAGAAGCCTACTAAAAATAAAATAAAATAAAAACGGGGCGCGCTCCCATTTGCGAGCCAGTAGGTAAAGTGAGTACCACAACACAACACAACACAACACATGAAGAGGGCTTCGTTTCTAACCGTTCCTTGTCTGACCAGGAAATGCAGATAGTCCTCGACTAATGACCACAGTGGAGTCCAAAATTTCTGCTGCTCAGCAAGACAGCTTTGAATCGGGATTGGCCTCATTTTACAACCTTCCTTGCAGCCGTTGTTCAGTGATTCGCTGCCGTGGTTAAGTCCTCGACTTATAACCATTCAGTCTGAAGCGACCGCAGCATCCGAAAAAGCGACTTAGGACCGTTTTTCATACTTACGAGCGCTGCAGCAGGCAGCGGGATCCAAATTCGGATGCTTGGACACCGTCTCGTATTTATGACGGGGCCCGCAGTGTCCCCGGAGGTCACTGCAATCCCTTTTGGTTACTTTCTGAGGAGACGGGGAAAGCGGATTCCCTTAATGACCATGTTCCTAACTTAACTGCAGGGATTCACTTAACAACAGCGGGATTGTGAAACGGGATACCTGCTTCACTTAGCAGCAGACATTATGGGCTCAATTGTGGTCATAAGTCGAGGACTACCTGTACAAAGAACGGCGTGTAGGGGGACGAACCCCACGCACCCCAAAACTAGACCAGGTTGCTTTTGAAGGGCGAATGGCCGTTTTTCACACTTACGACCGATGCTGTATCCCTTAGTCACCCGATCCACGTTCAGACACAATTCTGGATCAGGAATTATATTTTGGGGATGGGAAATGGAAGGAAGCGACGTTTATTTACCTTCTATAATGTGCTTTCTGGAAAGGCCTCGTTCTGTCTCCGCCCTAGAAAAAAAAGAAACCAAGACAAGGATGAAGTCATTCAACAGGGAGTCCTCGAGTTATGACCGCCTTGCTTAGTGACGGTTTGAAGTTACCACCTGCCTGGAAAAGGAGAGTTACGACCTGGATCTGAAGTCCTGACAATATGACCCACCTGTTGTCGAATGATTGCCCTTGGGGTGCTGGCCAACACAACCACAACTTACAATTGTTGACAGGGACACGTTTTATGACAGACACGTCATAAAACGGAAAAAATTCCCTCCCTTCCGTTTTTAGTTAAAATTCTACTCATCGTGAACAATAGGTTTGCGCTTATAATGACTGCATCCACTTAACGACTACTGCAAAAGCGTCATAAAATCCGGATGTTCACTGTTTTGCAACCTCTATGACTTACTACCATCCTAGGCAGCCTTTATTACGGTCGTAACTGGAGGACTATCTGCATGCCAAATCCTCATTTTTTATTTTGAAAGGAGAGAAACTAGCTGGGCCAGGAGGACGTGGCACTCTTCGCATACTCAGAGGCTCACTTCTCGTAGTCGCAAAAATGACACCGGAGATCAGACAGTAATTTCTGAAAATATTTCAAGATTTTTTTCCCCTCTTTGTTATGATGGGGGCTGTTTGCAAGGAAGCGTCTACCGGAGTGAGCGACAGCTAAAATACATTTCAATAAATGAAATAAAATCATAAATAAAAAAAATATATATACGTACTTCCCTCCCCAAAAGATCTTCGTTGTGATCACTAAACTGGACCGTCTGAAAGGAAAAAAAGAAGAGAGGAACAGGGATTAAACACCACTCAGTGCTCTAATTTCGTTTTGTTTTGATTGGAGACAGGCCTACCCTGCAGGGCTGGTTCCCCCCCTTCTATAACCGACTTCAGTTCCCAGCCAGCCTGAGCGGACTTCAACTCCCAGAATGCCTGCTGGTTGAGGAATTCTGGGAACTGAAGTCCACCCATTGTGAAAAGCTCATCTAAAATTCTAAGTAGCTACTGTAGCCTGGATTTAGTCTCCTTTATCAAGGTTCTAGTCCCCATGAGGTCGTGAAAGACTCAAAAATGTTCATGCCCCTTCTGGGGGCATAAAGGTGGAATTTGGTCGTAGGAATAATGGTTACCTCCATCCTTTCTTTTTGATAATGTTCCCTAGGACGACTTCAGCTCTGCGGAATAGAGAGAGGAAAAAAAAAACACAACATGAACAGGAACTCATAAAAGGCACCACGGAGAAACTCTCCGAAAAGCATATTTTTTTGGCTCACATTGTTTTCTAAAAAAAAGGAGGATCGAAGGATTAAAATATTATGGATTTAAGATCCATGTCGAGAATGACTTGTGTGTTCAACCCTTTTCTTCTACCCCTTTCCCACTGGCCTACCGTGCAGGGGTGTTGTGAAAAGCACGAGCCAAGAGCACGCTAGACTTACTTCCCTGCGGCGTAGACCTCGGCCGTGTCGAAAAGGTTGATGCCGTTGTCGTAAGCGAGGGTCATCAGCTGCTCAGCCATCTGCAAGACAGACACGGATGTGATCCCGGGAGCTGAGTTGAACAAACCACGATCGCTGGTCCCATCCCTTGGGATGTGAGGGTTGAAGGGGCCAGATACCCCATTAAATTCGAACAGTCCAAAACCAAATATGAAATAATAAAATAAAATGCAAAGCTACGAAAGCCACAAAACTATTAAAAAATAAAACAAGCTATAAAATATATAAGGAGAGAAGCTGTAAAAATAAAATAAAAACGAACTGTAAAATACAAACGGTAAACGAAATACCCCTAAAGAAAACAAGCTATAAAAAAAAACAAGCTGTAAGAAATAAACCATAAAAATTAAACTACAAAATACACAAAAAAGTATTAAAAAACTATAAAAATGAAACAAATTATAGAATATCAAATAACCCATAAAACACGCAAAAAATAAACTATAAAAATAATATGTAAAAAACTAAGCCGTGAAAAATTAAAATAAACTACAAAATATACAAAAATAAAATACTAAAAACCTAAACTATAAAAATAGAATAAAACAAATTGCAGAATATCAAATAACTGATAAAATATGCAAAATTAAAATAAACTATAAAGATTATCCATTAAAAAAATCAGCCATAAAAAAATAAAATAAGCTAGAAAACATACAAAAATATTAAAAAGCTAAACTATAAAGATACAATAAAACAAATAACGCACAAATTAAAACTGCAAAGAACATGCAAAAATAAATTAAGCTACACAAATAAACGATTAAAAAAATGTAGTACATTAGAAAACATGCACAAATAAAATATTATAAAAGAAACTATGAAAATAGAATAAAACACATTGCAAAGTAAGTTTTATGAGAAATATGCAATTAAAAAAAGATATTATGAAAATAAATTACAAAAAAATTAAACATTTTCCTGGCTCTGGATGTTGTTGAACCCAAGTGTGCCTATTTTGTCTCCGCCTGGCCTGCTCTGCAGGGCTGGTGTTACAAGATTTCTCTCTTCTCTAAATGTGGAACCATTCCGTACTTATATATTTATTAAATAGATTTAGCTGTCCGTCCAACTCACACACACTAATTCGTGTCACACTCAAGTTTTGCAACCCTCTGCAAAACTGTCAGTTCTGATATTTGGTGGGCCAGAATAGGTCTTTGTGTGTGTCAGAAGAGATAAAAAAATCTATTTTGGTCCAATTTTGGCTTTTTATGCCTGGAAAAAAATTCCTAAAATTGAAACCAGGGGAAAAAAAAAATATTTACCTCATCAGTTATCTGTCCGCCAAAGGTCACCCATGTTCCTGCAAGCAGGCAGAAATAATTAAAATTAATATTTTTTAATTTAATAACAATATCATTTAATTATTTTAATATCCCAGAAAGAGGGTGGGATTGGATTAAAGGGGATAAGCAGAAGACACAGCAAAAAACCTTGCCTTAATATGGATAATCCTTGATTTACAACAGTTCATTTAGTAAGGGATGCATTTATTTTAGGAGCTGTAAAACAGGTTTTACACGAGCATCCAATTTAGTTTTATTTATCAAGATTTAATATATTGTATACGTATATGATCTATTGTAAATATGTTTTATTTATCAATTTTGGGAGCTGTAAAACAAGATTTTGTGAGCATCCAGTTGATTTTTATTTATAAAGATTTATATATAGTATTATGTATTGTAAATACGTTTTATTAATAAATAAATTTCTTTTAGGAGATACAAAATAAGTTTTCGTCCAATCGTTACGTGGCAGGAAAGTCTACTCTCCAGCCTTGTGGTCAGAAAATCCACCGGTTAAGTCCAAATATTACAATTCATCGCATTGCAGACTAGAAAATCTGCATGGGACCACCCATGAGATCATCTGGTCCAACCCCGCATCCCTTCGTAGGGGAATTCTTAAATTCATAGCTGGAATCATAAAATGTAAGGCTAGGAAGGAACCTCATATAATCCTGGGCTGGAATCTAAATTCACACATATTATCAGAATGGAAGGGACCCATGAGGTCATGTAGTCCAACCCCCTGGAGCCATTCAGCCCGAGTTAATTAAACAGCATCGATAACGCTGATGGAGACCTAGTATGATTTAAAGTGTTGTGTGCGTGTAAGGGTGTGTGTATTTAAAGACGTAGTGGAGAATTCAAATTTTGTGCCCAAGTTGTGTTCCTCACAGACCCGCAAAAACTCCCTCGCACCCAAAGCCGGGCGTGGGAACGTTCACTCACCTAAACCGAGGCAAGAAACCCGCAATCCTGACTTCCCGAGGTTCCTGAAAAACACACGCACACAAAACATGTGAAAAAGGAAGTTGGTTCATTGTGCTCTGATGCTGGCTTGCGAGGAGCGGAAATCTTTGCAACTCCGACCTGCACAAAAAGTACACAAAGACACACACACACAAAGACACAAAGACACACAGCATGCACTTGGCTAGGAGAGCACCCTCGGCTGTTTCTTCAAACCGACGTTATAAAATGTAGAGAAAAACATAATGCAGGATTGATTCGCGCTTCCTTTAAGCACCATTCGCTGGCTTATCACCACTCCTCACACTTACGACCGTTCCTGCAATTACAGCCATCACGACATCCCCATGAGTAAAATTCGACCTCGACACAAGTTTGTTTAGGGACCGTTCATCATTATAAGGGCACTGAAGAAACTGATTTATGGCCACCTTTTCACACTTATGACCGTGGTCACTGATCAAAATTCAGATCCTTGGCAACTGACTCGTATTTATGACAGTCGCAGCGTCCCAAGGTGATACAATCGTTTCTTCAAGCAAAGTCCATGGGAGGAAGCCAGTTTTATTTAACAACCATGTTACTCACTTAACAACTGCGGTGATTCACTTAACAACAGTGGCAAGAAAGGTCTCAAAATGGAGCGAAACTCCTTTAAAAACTGTCTCGCTTAACAACAGGGAATTTGGGTCTCCCTTTGGTCGTACGTTGAGGACCAGGGTCGTGGGGAAAGCACCTCCTACCTGTATTTCATGCCCGTCTGTTTCGTGGCCACGTGGCTGGTGGGGGACACGCTCTGTGTGGAGAGCTGGCTGAGGCTTTGAGCCACCATAGCCACGGCCCGAAAGCGGCCCCGGGCCCCGGGGCTCCCTGCATTTTGCCGGCTGAGTCGCTCCTCGGTAGACCGGCTCTTGACGTTGTGTTCCGAGCAGGCGAAAGAGACTTGCATGCCGACCACCGAGCAGGCTCCCTTTCGGATACGGAATGGCAGAAAATTCCTTCCCGGATGGGACGAGCAGGAGGTTCATCCAGTCAAAGGGGGGACCCTCCCGGAGCCATCGCCCCGAGTCCTTTATTCCCGGCTGGGTGGGGGGATAGAGGCAATTCCGGAAAAAGGGGCGCAGGGTGGCACAGAGAGGGGAGCCCCCAGTTTCAGGATGCTGGTGCGAATGGCGGCTTGCTGGATCCGTCCAGCTTGAGAGGCAGCTGGCGAGGGGAGGCTTGTCCAAGTCAGAAGCCCTTTGCCACGCACGGCTGCTCCTTCTCTTCCTTTGCGGCGCCCAGAGAGACGGCAAGCCTTGTGCACACACACACAAGCACACACACACACACACACAAGCTGTCTTTTCACTCCAGCCTGGGCTCTTTCCTCTTCCCGCTGGTCCTTCCTCCCCCCCCCCCCCCGTCCCCACGGAGAAAGCAAAACTGCAGGAGAGGGCAGCAACCTCTGGGCTCCCCCCCCTTTCTGTGTTTTCTCCTCCTCTTCTCCCTTCTTCTCTCCTCCTTTTGTTTCTCCTCTCCTCCTCTTTGTCTCCCTTCGCTCTTCTTTCCCTTTGTCTTCCTCCTTTCCTTTTTCTCTTCTCCCTTCTTCTCTCCTTGTTCCTCCTTTGTCTTCCTCCTCCTTCCTCTTCTTTCTCTTCACCTTCATCTTCCTCCTTTCCTCTTCCTCTCCTCCTCCTTTTTCTCCTTCTATTCTTCCGCTCTCCTTTTTTCCCTCTTCTACTTCCTCTTCATCTCCTCCTCTTTCTCCCCCTTCCTTCTTCCTTGTCTTCCTTTCCTCTCCGTCTCTTCCTCCTCCTCTTTCTCTCCCTCCTCTCCTCCTTTTTCCCTTCTTCTACTTCCTCTTCATCTCCTCCTCCTCTTTCTCCCTCTTCTTCCTTCTCGTCTTCCTCCTTTCCTCTTCGTTTCCTCCTTCTCTTTCTCCTTCTATTCTTCTGCTCTCCTTTTCCCCCCCTTCTACTTCCTCATTTCCTCGTCTATCTCCCTTCTTCCCCTTCCTTCTCATCTTCCTTTCCTCTGTCTCTTCCTCCTCTTTCTCTCCCTCCTCTCCTCCTTTTTCCCCTCTTCTACTTCCTCTTCATCTCCTCCTCCTCTTTCTCCCCCTCTTCTTCCTTCTCTTGCCTTCCTCCTCTTTCCTCTTCTTTCCCTCCTCTACTTCCTCTTCCCCTCCTCTTCCTTCCCTCCAGAAGTTGTGAATGATGGAGGTTTTGAAGATTAGGCTGGAGAGCCAACAAAAGGTAGATGGTTGCAGAACTGTGTGCACCACATTGTGCATCACACACACACACACATGTACACCCTCCACCCGCAAATCAGCACACAATTAGCCAGCTTCCAAGGAAGGTAGCTGATCTGTTTTGCCCCCCGAGGGCTACAGCTGTGCAGGTTCTGGAAAGCGGCATTTTCCTCTCCGTGAAAGGATTTGAGAAATTGGGGCGGAGCGGGGGGAGGAGGGGGATGAGAGAAATACAGGAAGTCCTTGACTTATGACAATAGGATCCCAAAATTTTAAACACTCCCCCTCCCCTTTGCTCCTCTTAAAAGAGCTTTGAAAAATTCATTTCAGAAGTCCCCCTCAAAAATAAAAATAAAAAATCCAGATGATCTCAGGGCTTAATAAGCAAACATCTCCAGAAGTTGTGAATGCTCCATCGTTGGAGGTATTCAAGGAGAGGACTGGACAGCCACTTCTCTGAAATGGTCTGGATTAGATGACCTCAGAGATCCCTTCCAACTCTCTTTATTCTGAGATAGAGGTAGATAGGTAGATAGGATAGATATTTTATTAAATTTAAAGACAGATGGGTGGGTGGATGGAGATATCTTATTAAAATTAAAGATGGATGGATGGATGGGATAGGTAGATAGATAGATAGATAGAAATTTGATTAAATTTAAGGATAGATATAGATGGATGGATAGATGGATGGATAGATAGATAGGATGGATGGATGGACAGAAAGACAGACATGACAGATGGAAGGAGGAATGGATGGATGGACAGATGAATGAATGAGTGATCAAGGAAGGGAGAGAGGGAGAGACCAGCTTCCTTCCAGAAGTTGTGGATACTCCATCATTGGAGATTTTCAAGAAAAGACTGGACAGTCATTTGATTGGGATGGTATAAGATCTCCTGCATTGAGCTGGGGTTGGACTAGAAGACCTCCGAGGTCCCTTCCGACTCTCTTATTCTTTGATTTTTCTTCCGATAATTTGCAACAGGCAGATCGCATGGGACGCGCCCCCCCCTCTTCCCGCACCCCAAAACAATTCTCTCTAAACCCAGAAAATGGAAACTCTCCCTTCTCTTCTCTTCGTGAAGTTTTGCCTGTTTTATTTTGAATTTCTTAGTGGCTGGCGGAGGCTTCCTTCCGCTCCCTGCTAAGGCCTCCTCTGCTTTTATTTATTTTATTTGCAAGAGATGAATAATATATCAGCCCTTATTAGAAAGGCTGTAATCCAACACTTCTCTAAACGTCCTGCCATGCACCCGGAGTTATAAACAGAGGCATTTGCAATATTCATGGCAGGTTGGGGGGAAGGAAATGCAATATTTATGGCACGCTGCCCAATTCTGCCCTCTGAGTCAAGCCAGGCGCCCCGCGGGGGATTTTGGCTCCCGGATGATGTCTCTTGCAAATAGGGATTTTGTGTGTGTGTGTGAGAGAGAGAGAGGTGGGGGGGGGGGAAGAGAATTTAGAGATGTCCCCTGCTGGGCCATCTGGTTGTGGTGTCCGAAAATGGCACTGTAAGCTTTGGAAATTCTTTTTTTTTTCTCCACCTCCAAGGAAAAAAATGGACAATTTGAGAGTCTTGGTTGTGGGCTGGAAGTTTGGGAAAAAGGGAAACAGAAGGGGTAGGAATGGAGAAAATCAAGTTTCTCGGATGGAAATAAAATAAAACGGACTAGGAAGACAGTAGAATAGAGTAGAAAATAGAACGGACAATGGAATGCGGAATATAGAATATCCTGAATATAGAACAGAACGTTAGAACAGAGTATAAAATAGAATTTAGAACACAGAACAGAAAGTTGAGGGTCTAATTTTGCACAGAATTAAAAGTTTTCGGCTGCCGTTGCAAACAAATCAAATGCTGGGGATTTTAAAGAGCAGAAAAGCCCACGGATGGGATGAGAGACGTTTGGATTGAATAAATAGTCTTTTGGCCGTAATCTGCTCCGTCGGATTGTTGTTGTTTTTTTCTGCTTGCAGAGTTTACAAAAGAAAAGGATTATAGGAAAAAGAAGGGAAAATGTGCTCGGGTGTAAACACAATGCACCCCACCCTATGGGGGATGATGTGACCTGTGTAAAAGTTATTTTTCCTGCGTAAAAGTGCAAATTTTGCGGGGTATAAATTCCCTGAGAAAACAATTTACTTTTTTTTTTTTTAAAAAAAGCACATTGTTTTCCTGAAGTTTTGTTACAACCACCACCGTCGTAAGAAAAAGGTTGCAACATCAGCCGTAACTCGCTTAAGGATCGCCGGGGAATTCTGGTCGTTAAGCCGAGGACTTCCAGTCCCATGGATTATTTATTGAAAACGTTAAGTATTTTCTCCGTTTCAGACAGGGCCACCTGGTGGCGAGGGAACAAACTACACAAACGCAATTCAGAAACAAATCTCTCTCCATCCATCCATCCATCTCCTATCTATTACCCTGTTTTCCCCGAAAATAAGACATGTCCGGATAAGAAGCCCAATCGGGCTTTTCAGTGCATGCGATAATATAAGTCACCCTTGCAAAATAAGACTCCCACCAACTACTTACACGCATGCGCAGTTGGTCCCGCCATTGAGTTGAGGCAGCGAGACCAGGGGGGGAGAAGGCCCCCCCTTCTCTGTTCTTTGCGCCAGCCGAGCGGCCCAACACGTCCCACCCCACCCCAATGGCAATAGCAACCTGGCTGCTTCCCTTCCCTGCAGTCTCTTTATCGACAGGGCTGGCAGGTGGGGTGGGTGGGTGGGTATCCACGTCTCGCTTCTCTCCCGCCCCACCTGCCACCCCTCGCGATAGAGAGATGGCAGGGAAGGGAAGCAGCCGTTGCCATTGGGGTGGGACGGGACGTGTTGGGCCGCTCGGCCAGTGCGAAGGACAGGGAAGGGAGGCGACAGCAGCGACTGGACATCCAGTCCCACAATCACTTCCTCCTGCACCGCAAAAATAATAAGACTCCCCAATAATAAGACCAAGCCCTTATTGGGGGGGGGGAGTCAAAAGAAAATAAGACCCTGTCTTATTTTTGGGGAAACATGGTATCTGTCTCTCTCTCTCTTCATCCAGCCATGTTCTACTATCTCTCTCTCTCCATCCATCCATCCATTTTTTAATGTATTATCTCTATCTCAGTGGTTGGTACAAACTCTTGAGAAGGTCTACTTGTAACTTTTCTAGCTAATGTTTGGAAACTTTTTCCCCCATTGCTCCACCAATGTAAAAAAGGACTCTTATCTTACGATGCATTCCTAGAATGCATGAGAATTCCATTTTAATTTCTTTTATCAGTCTTTCTCTTTTTCTTTCTCTCTTTTCTCTCTCTTCCTTCCTTCTTTCCATTTAGTTCTTTTTTTCCAACACCTGGCAACACTGTCAGCTGACCACAACGTCCGTTACCGTAACTGTGTTTTGGGATTGCCTCGAAGGACGCACAGCCAGAAAAAGCCGCAGAAAATTGAACGGCGGTTTCTACAGGAAGTTTGCACGCTCGCTTCCCGGCCGTCTCACACGACCCCCACCCCCACCCCAAGTGCAAGAACAAGACGATTTGAGAATGTCCCTTAAATTTCTCTCCTCCAAAAGCAACCTCAAAAGCCCGTCTTTTCATGACATAATTGGGGAATAAAACTAAAATTTTTGCTCGGTTGCAAAAAACGCGGAATTAGAACCGGAGGAGAAATGGACGATGTGAAGTTTTATATCCAAATATATTTTATTCTTTAGACGGTTTCCATCTTCCTTTAAAATATTAACAGAATCCACCATGTCTCAGAATCAGCGTCTCCACTAGATAATTGACCTGAAACTAAATTAATCAGCTAAAATGAGCCAACTTCCTCCAATAAATTAAACCAGACCCAATCCGCATATCAAAGGTTAAGGGCTGCAAACCTAAACAGACATGCCTGTTAAAACGCCGTTTTGCTTACCGATATTTCATGCCGGTCGTCTGCGCAGTGCACTCGTCCAGGGACAGGCCGTGCATCCGGAGGAATTCTTCCCTGATTCGGGTCTGGGCCGCCACCCGGACTTCCCTAAGTTTTTGCAGCTCGACTGTGTCGTTTTGGTGCAACTGGTGGAGGCCCCACTCGGAGTGGGACCGGCTGGCCACGCTCCGCAGACTCCCGCTGTATGTCATCGACAGCATGATGCTCCCTGATTGGGGGATCTGCGCGGGATCCGCGAAGGAGAAGGGGTTTGCCTTAGGATCGCGCGAGCCGCATCGCAATCCCACCTGTCTCGCACACCCCCCCGGTTGGTGACGAAGTTTGCAAGCATCGTTTTACGACAGTTGGTTGAGGGACGGTTCAGAGTTACAACGGCACTGAAAAACAGTGACTTAGGGCCAGTTTTCACACTTAACGACCGTTACGGAATCCCCTCGGTCATGTGATCAAAATTGGAATGCTTGGCAACTGGCATGTACTTATGACAGTTGAAGTGTCCTGGGGGGGGGAGGGGGTGTCACGTGATTCCATTTTGCACCCTTCTGACCACCAAAGTCAACGGGGACGCCAGATTTGCTTAACAATCATGTTACTCACTTAATGACTTAAGCGATTTATTTAACATCGGTGTTAAGAAAGGTTGTAAAACGAGGCAAAAGTGGCTGAACAGCTGTCTTGCTTATCAACGGAAACGTTGGCCTTGATTGTGGTTGTAAGTTAAGGATTGCCTACAAGGTTCAGCGTTCTCTAAACTCATTTTTTTTCCTTCCAAATTTAGCACCTGGGAAGAAGGATGGACTTCAACTCCCAGAATTCTGTGCAACTTTCTCTCTTTTTTTTAAAGGATGAGGTAGCTTGCAACCTTTTTCACCATGGGATGCTATTGGGATGCGAAGGGTCCTGAATTCCAAATCATCCCACCAACTGGCTAATTTTAATCAAGCCATCCAAAAGAAATCAAATAAGTTTTGAAAAGTTTGCCTTAAATCCACTATCGCAAATCCATCAGACGCTGCCCTAGCACATTCAATCCATCACTCGCGAGAAAGAATTGCAAGAAAAGGAGAAAGGATAGAAAAGTAGAACCAAATCTACTAAAAAGGAGAAAAACGGGGTGAAAACGTGAAAAAAAATCGTTTTGAATAACCTACGTGGACCTCACTGCAATTCTGAACGCGGAATTAAAAAAATAAGAGATCAGTCTATTTATTTATTTAGAGTACAGCCTGAATAGCAAAAAGTAAAAATGTTTGCAAAGAACACAACAGGATAGGATGCAGACTTACAACACTCTGTTTAGTGACCGTTTCAAGTTAATACGGCATGGAAAAAAGTGACTTATGACCATTAAATTATACGACCGTTGTATATTGAATTGCATTTTCAGATGCATTAGCTCGCAAGAGAAAATAAGTGTTCCTTATATTAATAGCTAGGCCATTTATCCAATTAAGGGCTTTTAGAGATCACTCCAAATGGCTTTAAAAGGAGGATCCAGTTTCCAGCTGTCCAAATGTCTAGATTTGGGAATTAAAAACCTCAAATGTTATTTTTTTTCTAAGTTTCTTAAACTTTCAAGCAGCTAAGGACCATATCTTTTTATGAATTGCATTTTAATCCTATGCCTTAAGTACTTATCACTTTAACTACTTAAATTTGACCAGATAAAACCTGGATGAATATTAATTTTTAACACAAACCCTTTCCTGTTTTTAATGCAGCCTGCAACGGGGGGGAGTGGGGGTGTCTATTGATAAGAAATGTCCCTTTACATTTTGGGGCCAAAATATTTTGTCCACCGAACAAGCGAGGCTAAAATATCTTTTTGGGAAGGGTAAATATTGTGCAAACGTCTATTTTTCTCTGTTTCTTACAAAATAAAGCAATCCCTTCATTCAAAAATCAAATTTTGGCCAGTGGCAGAATACGAATAGGTTAGTAACAAAATAGCTGAAGATGTTTATTTATTTTTGTTTTTAAATGAAAACAATCTCACAAGAAATTGAAGTTGTAGGGAGATTAAGGTCTGTGGACTACATAGCCCATACATTTCTGTTCATTCTCTGGACTGGTTACAGCTGCCAAGGGATTGCCACCATAAGATTTGATGCTGCCTTTCCAAATATGATTTGATTCTATTAATTAATGGAATGCATTCCAATTGATTAATTCCTAATATTAAGAACTCAGCCAACTAAGGATTAATTTTCAATTCCATGTATGAACACGAAGAGGATTCATTTTTGTGCATTTTGTAAAAAAAGAAACAACTTGCAGTTGGGTTGGGCAGAAACTCTGGATTAAAGTTAAACGATTGTGGGAATCTGGTTTACAATCTTGGTTTTGCAGAAAATCACAGAAGCTGTGGCAGCTAAAAATCTTACCCTGCGCCATTTTGAAAATTAAGGAAATCTGAAGGATTTGTGCAAGACTGAAATCTTAAAATTTGGAGAGGAATTTTCCGCTAAGAGGGTTTATATAATATCCAATGCTTATTTCTGAGCCTGCATGAGGACTTTCCTTTAACAAAACAGGAATAATAATAATGATGATGATGATGATGATGATGATGTACTTGGTTGATCCCTAGGACACTGGCAGCAACTCGTATCAACCATTAGCACCAGTCAATGGTATTTGTGATGCATTTTTGAATGTTCAGTTGACTGAGTTCCATGTTTAATGAATAAAGTATATAATAATGTTATAATAATATTAATTACCTTAATAGGTCCTTGGTTAGGAGCTGAACTGTTAGAAGTTTTCTCAGACTATGAACCGAAGATTAAATAATAACAACAACAACAACAAACGAGGAGGAGGAGGAGAGTGAGAAAGAGAAAGAAGGAAAAAGCAGCTGTCCTTATCCAGGCAAGGTTTAAGCCAAAAGCTGAGGTTTTAAAATCCATTTTTTCCCGGTGTTTGATCCTAAAATTGCTCAACCTACAGCTCTCAGAAGTTTGCAAGGTGTGGCTGTGGGCCTTTTCACTCCAGCCAAATCATAAAAGACAAGCAGCCACTGAAATGTGAAGAGAAACGAATCTTGGGCTATTTTTTTTTTTTAAAAAGGAGAAATAAATAAAAATATCAAGACACGCACAAATTTGCACACAGATCCACCGCTCTCCCGCAACCCCTCAAATCCCGCTGGATGCAATAAAGAGGCGATCCTATTTCAGGAGAGAAGGAAGAGGGGGTGGGGGTGTCTAGGAAACACCCCCGTCCATCCTTCTCCTCCCCCCCCACAAAAAAATTAAGCAGAGAGAAACTCAATTCTGATGGACAATGCAAACACACCAACTATTATGTGTGATTGATGAGAACTTCCCAGTCCTACAGCTGTCCCATCAAATTTGGGATCCCGAGTTTCTTTTAGGGTGGAAAGGAATAGAAAATAATGATTAAAAAAATCTAAATAAACATGGTTTACTTAAGAGGTGGGGGCAACCCCGTTCTGTGCCATAAACCACAGTTAAGATTTGTGACTGTGGCTGCTAAAATCCAATTCCTGTACAGGATGGAGACACCGTATTAAAACTTTCTTCCTAACAAAGCGGACAGAATTTCTCCCAAAAAGCTAGAAAAACAGACAATTAAGCTTTTTTAAGCTCCTCTCCAAGCCCAGCCATTGAAATATCTACAGATGAAGGGTGTGGGAGGCTCGGTGACTCCCCTAAATCTAAACCAGCGATCCCCCTTTTGCGTCGGTCTTATCTGGAAGTCCTCACTCACCTGATGTCTGGCGAGCCTGCTCATTAAAAGATAACTTCTCAGTTATTAGATAGATAGATATATATTTTCTCACGGACGGGTGGAAAAACAGCGCACAGGCGTGGCCTTCCATGCAAAGGGGGGAGGAGGAAAAATCCACTCTGGGTTGTCAGAAGCAATCTCCAATAACCCACCCCCCACCCCCACGAGAGCCTCGGAGAGAATTTAGCAGGAAATCCATTAAGTCGGTTATGATGATCCGAGCTAAATTATTCAACGGCGCGTCGCTCTCGCTCTAAAAAGCTTCTGGCAGGAGAACCTGATTTATGGGAGGCGCAGAATCGATCGATGGATCGCGCACTTTTTATTAGCGGGGACTCGGCGCTGTCGGGAGGGCCGAATGGACGGAGGTGGCTCTCCGGCCCCGTGGACGGCCACGGTGGAGACAATGAGAGAAGATGATGGATGAGACGAGCGAGGAAAATCAGGGACAGGAGCCCGCGATTCGAAACGTCAAATGAATCCCGTTCAGGATGTAAACGGTTGGCGGGAAAGAAGCGTCCCCGAGATTACCACGGTTGGCAGAGGATGGGGGATTCCATGGAATCCGTTGGATTCTCCACCACCTTGGCTCAAATTCACCGGTTCGGTTGTCATTTGGAGGCGAAGCTGGAAAATCCAGGGCAGAGGCTGCTTTCATGAGCTGTGGATGCAGCTGCTTTCATAAGACGTGGAGACGGCTGCTTTCATGAGATAGGGACAAGGATTTTGATTTGCATTTCCGTGACCTTGAAAACTCTGCAGACAGGAGCCCAGCATTCAAACATAAATCCCGCTAAGGGTGGAAATGGATGGTAGGTGAGGCGTGTCTCCCGCTAACAAGCCAACATCCAATTCACAATTTACCTCCATGTCCCTCCTTCCAACAAGCCAAGATTCAGCCTCACCATTCATCTCCTCCACGTTCCTCCCTCCAACAAGCCAAGATTGCCAAGCAAGACCACAGAACACGCCAGTGATCCAAACCCCCCAGGCACGAAGCAACTGTGGGCATCTCCACACCCCGATGCCTGTCCTGATAAGCCAAGATGTATCCAGGTCAATTCTTCTCCTCTACCCATTTTACCTCCCTGCCAACGCAGAGATGATCAAGCTGCCCATCTGAAGGCCGAAAATACGACAGGCATTTCTGCTTTTCCTCCATTCTTCTCTTAATGCATTTTTTTCTCCCGATTCACACATGCTGGATCGTTTCCCGGCTTCGCTCTGGGGAGAAAAGCTAATTATCTCGGCTTTTGCCAACCCATCAGCGTCGAGGGACGCCAGGGAAGGTGCCCAGAAGCTTTGCAAGTTGGCAGAACTTCTGCTGATGGATCTGCTGGCACCTTTCAAAAAGATTACCGCATTTTGCCGAATGTGAGAACTCGGCGGTGGGAATACGCTGATGAGCCTCCTGCAAGACGAGATCCATTTTTTCCCCCTTCATAGATAGTCCTGGATTTACAGCTGTTTGTTTAGTGACCGTTTGAAGGCACAAGAGGACTTTTGGACGTTTTTCACACTTACGACCGCTGTTGCAGGGTTCCCGTCTTGGGCTATGCGATCAAAAATTTGGAAGCTTGGCAATTGACATGTACTGTTCCTGGGTTACGTGATTCCCTTTTGCGACCGTCTGCCCAGCAAAAGTCAAAAGGGGGAAGCCGGATTCACTTGACAACCGTGTGACTCATTGAACAACTGCAGTGATTCACTTAACAACAGTGCCAAGAAAGGTTGTAAAATGAAGCAAACTCAGTTAATAAATGCTTCATAAAAGTGACTTCCCAGTGGAGAAGCCAGATTTCCTTAGCGACCTCAGCAAAAATGGTTGTGAAATGGGGTGCGAGTCAATGAACTGCCTCGTTTAGTGACGGAGCTTCTTGGTCCCGGTTTTGGTCGTAAGTCAAGGACCACCTGTAAAAACGGCTTTTAGGATGACGACGGCAACCTGGAATTGAAAAAACGTACCCCGCCTTCATGCCAACAATACCTTCCAACCAAAATAATTTTCATTTCTTGTTCCTTGCAAGAGCTCTACCAGCCATCAACAGAGTAACAGTTAGAAAATCCCATTTTGCAAAGAGGAAGCATGCACAATTTGGGGGTTCATAGAGTCAGCCTCTTGGGGGAACTCCTGATTACTATTATTATTATTATTATTATTATTTTTGCAGAATCGCCAATTGGAAGCTCGGAGACCACCGAGAGGATAAAAAAAAAAAAAAAAGGACAAAATTACCTGTAAAACTGGAGCTGTCTTTTCGGACTTCCATAACGAGCACTTTGGAAAGCAAAAGGGGAAAAGAAAGAAAGAAAGAAAGAAAGGAGAAAGATTCCACAAATCACAGATTTTGAAAAGGAAAAAAAAAAAAAAGGCAAGGAACGGTGCAAATACATTGGACAAACTGCGTGCTATCTCTCCAGACACTCTGGCCTCCCAATCCAAGACTCTATGGTTGGTTGCACAGTCTTGGGTCAAGAGAGTTGAGTCAACATGTCATCTTCCCTAGACTCTCTGGCCTCCCAATCCAAGACTCTATGGTCATTTTGCATGGTCTTGGGTCACGAGGGTTGAGTCAACAGTGCCCCCAAGTGGAGCAGGTGGGAATTGCATATTTCTGGCACTGACATCCTGATGATCCCGGAAGCTAGATTCATTTAACAACCGTGTTACTAATTTAACAACAGCAGTCGTTCACTAATAGTGGCAAGATAGGTTGTAACATGGGACACAACTCTTCTTAACAACTGTCTCACTTACCAACAGACATTTTAGGCTCCAGCAAAAAGAAATAACTGACGACCGACTCCGAGTGCGACTCGCTTACCAACCATCGTTCTTAGCAGGGGGAATTTTTGTCCTGATTACGGTCGTAAGTCAAGGACTAGCTATGTTTCTGATTTTTGAAGGTCCAGCAGGGGACAAACGCGGGATAACACACTTGGACGGGACCGGAGTTGCAACCGACACGCATGGCTGGCCAATGCTCACACTCACCTGTAAATCATACCTGGGGATCCAGTGTGTCGGTTTGAGAATCTGGCCGGGGAGTCCGTGGTGGATTCGGGGTACATGGAGGCAAGCTCCTCCAGGATCCAGATGAATCTTTGTTAGCACCCACTGCAGAAAGAAAAGGATCAGAAAGAAAGAAAGAAAGAAGGAAGGAAGAAAAAGAAAAAGAAAGAAGGAAAGAAAGTTAAACCATGAGTTTCATCTTTTTATTTTTATTTTGTTCTTTTAAAGACATTTTAAGCATTTTGCTTTCCATTTTGCCCTGGTCTTTTGATGGATGGCAAAAGCCTTTCATTTTATACTCTTTTTTTGTTTTTCTTCCTGGTTCTGTACACTTTTTATTCAGCTTTTACAAATCCTGAATGTTTTTTTTTTAAAGTTACTGATATTACTTTAGCTACAACAGGAGAAAAATTCAGTTCAGAAAAGCTCTAAATTCTGTTCTGGATAAATCTTCACCCTTCCTGAATAATCTGCTTACTCAGCAAAGCTGGTGGCACAAGCAGAAAAAGGAAGAAAAAGAAAGGAAGAAAAAAGGAAAGGAAAATAAACATGCGTCTAAAAACAGGTAAAGGATGGGCCACTAAACCATGATTTGCAATCCAGAACTGCCTCCAAGCCATCATGACCGCTGCTGTCCACAAGAGGGCGGTGCAGACCTCTTAGCCGCCACTCCAGTTCAAATTGCAAATCGGCTATTTATATATATATATTCATTCTGCCCCAAAATTGTTAATGGATAAATAGATAAATAAGACAGAACGGATAAATAAGATAGAATGGATGACACAGAAAGACAGGGAGATAGAATGGATGATTGGATGGAGAGATGGATGGATAAATAAGACAGATAGATGGATAAATGAATAGAATGGAGAAAAAGGTGGATGGATGGATAAGATAGCTACACTGGAATGGATAAATGCATGGATGGATATAGTAGATGGATGGAGAGAATAGAGAAATATATGTATGATAGATAGATAGATAGATGATAGATAGATAGATAGATAGATAGATAGATTCTGTCGATCCGGTGGGGGAGATAAAATAGATAAGATTAGATAGATAAAATAGATTAGATAAATGTAGAGACATAATTGATAGATAATTGATAATGATAGATAGATAGATAGATAGATAGATAGATAGATAGATAGATAGATAGATAGATAGATAGATAGATTCTGTCGATCCGGTGGGGGAGATAAAATAGATAAGATTAGATAGATAAAATAGATTAGATAAATGTAGAGACATAATTGATAGATAATTGATGATAGATAGATAGATAGATAGATAGGTTCTGTAGATAGATATAGATTGATTCTGTAGGGAGAGGGAGGGAGAGAGAGAGAAGATAGATAAATAGATGATAAGAGATAGATAGATAGATAGATAGATAGAGAGATAGATAGATAGATTGATTCTGTAGATAGATAAATATAGATTGATTCTGTAGGGAGAGGGAGGAGAGGGAGAAGATAGATTCTGTAATTATGGTAGACAGGAAGACAAAGATAGACTCACAACTATAACAAGAAAGGTAACAGGGGGCAAACCTCACTTAACTGCCTTGCTTAGCAGCAGGAACGTTGGCCTCAACTGTGGTCCTAAGTCAAGGACTCCCTGAACGTTACCGAAAGACCATCCCTCCCGTCAACTCTGCAGAGCCAGAAACTTCGAAGGGGCTGTAAAATGAGATCTGAGCCAGCCCAGGTCGGAAGAGGAGAGCCAGAAAAAGGCCGCCTGGTCACAGGAGGAAGACTTGGGCTAGGAGACGAGCCTGAAAAGAAGGGGGAGGCTTCAAGGTGACATTAAGAGGGGGAAAAAGATCCTTGGCAGGGGGAAAAGAAAAAGAAAAAAGAAAACAGGGAAAAGTGGAGAGGATTTTGGCAGCTGCCATCGGATCCGTCTGTTGGATGAGCTCTGATTTTGCTTGCCAGAGAAAATTCAGCTTTCAGTGACTCATTCTCTGGTGAAAAACACAGAGTTTGATTTGGGAAAAGGGGGGGGCTCCCTCTTATCCCCCCTGCCCTCCCTTTTTTTCTTCCTTCTTTCCTTCCTCCCTCCCTCCCCTTCCTTCCCTCCCTCCCCTACTTTCCCCTTCCTTCCATTTTTCCTTTCCTTCCTTCCTCCCTCCTCTACCTTCTTCCCCCTCTCCTTCCTTCCCTATTCTCTTCCTTCCTTCTTCCCTCCCTCCTCTACTTTTCCCTTCCTTCTATTTTTCCTTCTTTCCTTCCTCCCTCCCTCCCATTACCTCCCTCCCTCCCTCCCTCCTTTCCATTTTTTCTTCTTTCCTTCCTCCCTCTCCCTCTCCCTTTCCTTCTTTCCTTTTTTTCCTTCCTTCCTTTTTTTCCTTCCTTCCTTCTTTCTCCCTCCCTCCCCTTCCTTCCTTCCCTCCTTCCTTCCTTCTTCCCTCCCCAACTTTTCCCTTCCTTGCTTCCCTCCCTCCCCTCCCCTCCCCCAGAATAACCTTAGAACAAAAAAGAAAAACTTTGCATTGGACAGATTTTTTTCTGCAGACATTTTAAATAACTAATAATAGAAAATAAAAACCTGAATAAACGTTGGAGAGGAGTCTGCCTTGTAAGGTCACCCCCTCCACTCCCCCTCCCCAAATTTGGCCACCTCCGCACTCAGGCCTTGCAAAGATGGGCAACCCCTTCCCCAGCCGCTGAGGCTGGCCACCCACCCACACAGGCATTGCACACTTGCAAACACCCCCCCCCCCAATGTTGGACCCGGACGCCCACAGGGGACACCTAACTGAGCGGTTTCTCAAAATTCTCTTTTTGTCACCCGAAAGTTGGGTGAGCTTCCCTTTCGCAAGGCAGATGTCGCAAGAGCCAACGGGCAGCTCTGTTCTCGTTTTCTTTTTTTTTTTTAAAGAAAAACTTTCTATGGAACAGGAGAAAAGTGAAGAAAGTTAAAGCGAAAGGAAAAAGCAAAAAGAATTTGAAAAAAAGGACCAATCTACACGTGTGATCGGAAAGAGAAATATTTTAAAAGTACATTTTATGCCCAGAACTACATTTGCACAAATCTTTTTCTCTCCCTCTTTCCTGCCTTTTCCTTCCTTCCTTTATTTCATTTCTCTTCTCTTCTCTTCTTTCTTTTTCTTTCATTCATTCATTTCTGTCCTTCCTTTTCTTTCTTTCTTTCATTTGTTCATTTCTGTTCTTCCTTCCTTCCCATTCTCTCCTTCTTTCCTCCCTTTTTCTCTCCCTCCTTCCTTTTCTATTTCCTTCCTTCCCTCCCTACATCTCTCTCTTTTCTTTCTTTCCATGACACAATAACACCCCTTCCTTCCTTCCTCCTCTCATTTTCTTTCCTTCCTTACAAATGGGGATCATGTGTCCTTGCAACTGTCATAAGTACATGCCAGTTGCCATGTGCCTGAATTTTGATCATGGACCGTGATGCTTTCGACGGTCATAAGTGTGGAACAAATGTCTCTATCAGTGAGCACCCAAAATCCCTGACTAAGAGGGTAGGGGGGTGGACGTCAGAACTTCAAAACTAGGTCATAATTCTTTCTTTTTAGGGTCCAACATAACTTCGAGTGTCTGCTAAGCTGGCGGTCATAAACCGAGGGCTGCTGGATAAAGACCACCTCCAAGGTCCCTTCCCATCCTGTTATTCTCTTATTCCTCGCAACGCGTCCCTTCCTGCCATGGAGAGGTGACCCCTGTTTAATATTTGGTACAGGACCTTCAACACGGAACCAAGTTTTTCATTCTGCCTCTTGAGTGCTATGTTTCCCAGGCGCCGCCTTACACCTGAGGCTGTTCGAAACCCGTCACTTCTATTTCATCAGGATAAAAGCTTCGGCTGGAGAAACCCGGCCCAGGTGAGTCTTGGAGGTCAAGCAGATAGAGTGATGACGGACGTCACGGAAAAACAAGACTTGGTGAACTCCGGAGCGTGTTTCACAACTTGGTGGCAACCTGACCCTCCCTCGGGCCCTCGGAAACCCGGGACCGCAGGTGAGCCCCCTCCTCCCTGGCCATGCCCCGCTGACCGCTTCAGAAGGTCCAGTGAGAATGGCTGGACCGACTTTCTGCTCCTCAACAACAACTAGAATCTTTTGGTTTGCAAAGGCAGAGATGCCATGCAGGCAGTCCTCGATATACGACCGCAACGGAGACCCAAATGTCCATCGTTAAGCAAGACATTTGTTAAGCAAGACATTTGCTAAGCGAGTTGCACCCCATTTTATGACTTTTCTTGCTATGGGTGTTAACTAAATCCCTGGCAGTTAGTTAAGGGCATAGACTGCCAAGATGGCCTCTTTAGCGTTTGACTTACAGCCGCTGCCCCAAATTTCCATTGCTAAGTGAGGCATATGTTTAGCGACATTCGCCCCGTTTCCCAAACTTTCCTGCTACGCTTGTTAAGTGAATCCCTGGCAGTTAGTAACACAATCGTTAAGCGAATTTGGCTTCCCCGGTGATGTTGCTCATTGGAAGTTTTAAAAAAAAAAAGAAAAAAAAGAAAAGGCTTGCTTGCTTAATAACCGCAGTGATCCACTTAACGACAGTGGCAAGAAAGGTCAGAAAACGGAGCAATGCTCATCGAAAAACTTTCTTGCTTTGCGGCAGAAATCTGCGGCCTCCATTGCGGTCGTAAGTGGAGGATCACTTAATTTTTGCTTTCTGGTTTCCCCCACCCCAGAAAAAAAACACCCACTCACAACCACATTATTTGCAATTCAGCTTTCGGGTCGCAGCTGCAGCCGAGTCAGGACTGCAAAATAATTCGATGTGATCAGCGAAACTATTTATATGTTTTTTAACACTTTGTAGAGCAAAAAGAAAAAAAAAACCCCAGACTTAGAAAACCCCTAGAAAGGCAGATTTGGGTAGAAGGTGGAAAAGGCTGGTGTGGCCGAATTAGGGAATTTTTAAAATATTCAACAACCAGCTGAGCCTTTTTCTAGTGAAAAAAGAAATTACGATTAATTTTATTTACGCAGTGATGGCAAGGTTGTTATTAAGTATATGAAGAGGCGGATAATCCTCGATTTACAAGCCCAAAGTTTCTGCAGCTAAGCAAGGCACTCGTTAAGTGAGTTTTGCCCCACTTTACGACGTGACTTGCCACAGTTGCTAAATGAATCACAGCAGTTCTTAAGTGAGTCTCACGGTTGGGGATCGCGTGACCCCGGGGATGCGGCGACCGTCCTAAATACGAGTCCGTTGCCAAGGGTCTGAAGCTGGCTCTTGTGGTTGTCACGGCCGTTAAGTGTGAAAAGCATTCCTAAGTAACGTTAAGTGCCGTTGTAACTTTGAACCATCACTAAATGGACGGTTGTAAGTCAAGGACTAACCCCAAGTTGCCGTATTGGTGAGATGGACAGTAGAGAAATTCAATTAATGATAAATGAATAAAACGCAGGCAGAAAGGGGACCACAGGGAAATCCCAACCGTCAGAATTTCAAATTTGAGTCATAAGTCCCTATTTCAGGGGACAGGTGTAACAGAGGATTACCTGTACAGGTGGGCCTTTTGCTGGTCATCTCCTGGAGGCCACCATTACTCGCTTTAGGTGGCCAGGCGAAGCAATGCAGGTGGTCCTCAACTTACGACGATTCATTTAGCAAACGTTCGAAGTGACGACACTGAAAAAAGTGACTTATGGAGATACGACCGTCGCAAGGGATCAAAATTCGGACACTTGGCAACTGACTTGTATTTATGACGTTTGCAGCGTCCCTTTTGTAACCTTCTGGCCAGCCAAGTCCACCAGGAAGCCTGATTCATTTAATGACCAACTGACTAACTGAACCACTGCACCGATCCATTTCCCCGCCGTGGAGAGAAAGGTCGCAAAACAGGGCAGGACTCACTTAACAACACTCAGCAACGGAAATTTGGGACTCCACTGTGGTCGTAAGTCGAGGAACACTGGCATTGAGGAAAACAGCTCCAATATTCTATTTTTTTTTTAAATTATTCCAGTTTGATATAGAGGAACGGTGGGAACTGGCTTTTAATTGGCTGCAGAGTGATCCTTAAGAGAAATTTATTAATTGAGGTCGTTACCGCTCTGCTGGGAATATGTGGCAATCTTTTTTTAATCTAATCTTTTTTTAACAGAAAATATTTGCGATTATTTTTTTTAAACCCTCATTATATAAATTTCGACCAGCATATTCCGTTTCTTCCAAGGGGAGGTGGGGGTAGAGATTGCAAGCTGTCCGGGGCAGGGACCCAAAATTACTAATTTTACACAAAGGGGGGGGGCAGTGAAAGAATTATTGGGGGAAAAATTGTGGCTGGGACAGGTAAAATTTGGTGAAGATTCGGATGCAGCAAAAAAATCCAGCTGGACCTGAACCAAGAATGACTTGCAATGGCATCCAGAGATGAGATCAGTCCCGGAACGGCGGGGGTGGGGGACCAATTCCCCACTGCACTTATCTCATCCAACTTCTGCCTTCCCTCCAAAATATGGGGGTGTCTGTGCCCTAGCTGAAGTTAGGGGAATATACCAGTAAATCTGAGCGCTATGGCTGTCAAAACACTGTATTTTCCCCACTGGTGGAAGACAAAAGTTGAGAGTGGGGGGAAGAAAAGGGGCATTGGGCTTGCTTACACGCGTGTGTGCACACCCCCAAGTGTGCGATCGCACAGGAAGAAGCCCCCCCCCACATTTCTCACCAGCGCAAATCTCCTGCCTTCCTTCTTCCTTTTTGACGGAAGGGCGCACCGATATTGCCAAAACACACAACCGCACAACCAGCCGATGGAGAAGGCGGCACACGCTCAACTTCCTTCCCCCCCCCCATTTTGCACCAATATCCGCCTTGGAAGTCCCCACCGACCCCCCCTCCCCCTTCCTCCTCCTCCCTGCAGCCTGCAACCACCACAATCAGCCCCGCTTGCAATAAAATTCAGCATCGAGGAATTAGCCAACATTGGCTGGTCTATTTCCTGTCACTGACGAAGGGCAGCAGTCAAATCTGCAGGGCGCCCCCCTTTCCCCTCCCCGGCTTGAAATATCCCTCCATGCATTTATGGGGAGGGTCTCCCGGCCCACCCTCTCCCGCCTGCAGGCAGGTAAAGGGAGCAAGGCCTCCCCTCCTGAATTTTGCACCCCCTCCCCATCGATGGCAAGCCAGCCCAGAGCTTCCCCACCATACCCTCCCTAACGGGTGGGTTTTTTTCCCCCCTCTGCAGTGGGCCCCTTTTCCTGGTCTCCCAGTTCCTGCTTTTGCAAGCCTGCAAAGGGGGGTGGGGGGGGGAGAAAGAAGGGAGGGCCAGCTGCTTCCTGAATGCATGCATGCATATATGCATCTTGCACCAAGCTGCTGCAGTGGCACCGGGCAATGCGGGGGGGTGGGGTGGGGGGAAAGGGGAGGACCCCAACTTCTGGGGCTTTGCAGCCTTTGCAAAGAGAGGAAGGGGAGGGTGGAGGAGGAGGGTGTTTTGCATCTCCCCTCCTGCCCCCCCCCGTTGCATCTTGCTGCAATGCCCCCCCCTGACAGCCCCCTCCCCACCTTTGCTTCCCCCCCCCAATTTTCTGGAGGCCTATTGCAGCCCCAGAGCGCCCCAGGAGGGAGATGCAGCCCCCAAGGAAGGACCCCTCCCATGCACGGGCCCCCCAGCCCTTACCTGCGGCGGCGGCGGCGGCGGCGACAGGAGCAAAGCGGCTGTCCGGGCTCACACCATCTTCGCCCTCGTGCCAGGAGAGCCCGCCCGCCGGCGCCTCGCATTGGCCCGGCGGCGCCGTCAATCGCCCGCATGCAAATAGCCCTCGGCCGCCATTGGCCGGTCTTGGGAGCGCCTCCAAGTGACCGGCGGGTGGCGCGGCCAATCGGCGCTGTCGCCTGCATCCTTGGCCCGGGGCTGGTACCCAGGTGCGTAGCATCCTTGCGAGCGCGCATCCTTCCTGGCTCCTTGCCCTTGGCCCAAGAATTCAACCCAACGCAAGCCATGGTTCAGGCCGTAAAGGGCGGCCACAAGCCACGATGGGGTTCTGTAAACCACCTGGGGGTTCTGCAAGCCACAATCTTTTGTGGGTTCGGTTTGCAAGCCAGGTTTAATCCTAGTTTGAGAGCTGGCCAATGACTCGATCCGCAACAAACTATGGTTTTAGGTTGCAAATTCATGCCAGGATGGCATCCTGGGCATTTGGGGTGCTGTAAACCATGATCTTTTAGGGCTTCTGTTTGCAAACCGGCTTTGGCCCTAGTTTGTAGAACCAGCCAAGGACTCGATCCTCTACAAACCATGGCTTAGACTCTAGTTGTCATGCTGGAGTCCTGTAGGCCTGCAAGACAGTCTTTTGTGGCTTGTTGGCGAACCCAAACGTTGCCCCCAATCTGCAGAGCTGACCTCTGACTGAGTCTTCCATAAACCAGTGTCTAAATGCCAAATGTGAGGTACAAGTTACGGCTTTTGTTTGCAAGCCTGGATTTACCCAAGTTTGTAAAACTGGCTAATAACTCAAGCAACCAGAAACTGGTTCTGCTCTAGGTGTCGGGCACAAGCCATGATGTCATCCTATGGAATTCTAGGGTGTTGCTAAAAATGATGCAGAGTTTGACCCCATTCATGGGTTGTGTGAATTGGGGCAAAAGTATGATCCCAGCCCCTGGGGGTTTTTTGTCAACCCTGGTTGAGATGTAGGCCTACTTCCGGCTTAACCTGTAACCTCTGTTGCAACAAATCATGGCTTTGATGCCCGGTTGATTTGCACCTCACCGATTAGTGAGCGAATAGAATAATTGGTCTCAAATTATTCAGTGTGAACCATCATCCTTCATGTTGTGCAAAATATACAGCATTATAATTTTGCTAAAATTCAAATGGAAACTTCTGGACGGCTGAAAATAACCCTAGTTGGACATTATTAATAACTAAACTCCGGTAAACATGGTTTGTTCGGATTAATAGATGTTGTTATGAGTGCAGTTCATCATAGTTTGTTCACTAAGCCACAGTTAAATCCTAGGAAGAGCCTTAAAGATGGGCTGTTTGGGTTCTGAATTGGGAAGGAAGGGACAGAGAGAGAGAGGATCTTGGCTTTCTTTACCAGCTATGAAAACAAGCCACTTTTGATCCATGATGATAAACAGACATCGAGGTTAGTAGCCCTTGTTAGCGAGTCCAATAACGATTAAATTAGGGCCACCCTTCCTGGTGGTGCGATACGATATAGGTAGTTCTCGATGTACAACTGTTTAGTGACTGTTTGAAGTTACACAGGCACTGAAAAGAGTGACTTATGATCATTCTTCACACTTATGACCATGGTCACGTGAGCAAAATTCAGACGTTTGGCAAGTGCTTCGTATTTATGACGGTTGCAATGTTCATGGGCCACGTGATCTCCTTTTGTGACCTTCTGTGTGTGAGCCAAGTTAAGGGGGAAGTCAGATTCACTTAACAACCATGTTGCTAATTTAACAACTGCGGTGATTCACTGACCAAATGAGTCAAGAAAAGTCGTAAAACGGGGCGAAACTGACTCAACACATTTCTCACTTGGCAGCATCAGTTTTCGGCTCACTTGTGGTCGTAAGTGGAAGACTGCCTGATTTTTTCAATCTGACATTTTTTAAGATGAGTGGATTTCTGGGAGTTGACTTCCACGCTAAATTGTAAAAAAACAGGTCTAGATTTCTGCTAAACTAAGATCGACAGCATAAAGGGCCATTGGCTGGGCTAACCCAACATTTTCAAGCCACAGTTTAAGGTTTGCAAGCTCTCTATTGCCCTACCTTGCAGGGTTGTTATGCTGGAGTAAAAGTGAGCCTTGGCTATCATCTCGGGTTTCCCGAAAGAGGAGGCAGCATAAATCTATCCGGACACGCTGGAAAGCCAATATCCGCATTCACACGATCAGAAAGCCCGCGCAACGCAACCACGTGTCTTCTCCTCCTTTCCCGCGCGCGGGGCTTTGGTTCCGCACAGGGACACGCCCCTTTCTTCGTCGCCCTGGCAACCGCTTTGCCACAACAACGAGAGGGCGGTCCACCTTCTGGGTCGAACCATTTACCAGAATTCGGGGGAGGAGAGGAAGATAAAAGCTGTGTCGTGAGGGACGGAAGGAATAAAAACGGCAAAGGGAGGAGAGGGAAGATGGTAAAATATAGAGGAGAGTATAGGGAGTCTCACGGAGCCTGTTTTGCCAGGGAGACTTTAATTGAGGAGTGGGTTTTGGGGTCACCTCCCCCGCGATGCAGTTGGTACGTCCCAAGGAAGATGGCGGCCGCCGGCCGAAAGAATAGGGGAGCGAGGGAGCGGCAGGTGAGGCGAGGGGCGGGAGAAGAATCGGGGAGCCCTTTTTCGGCTCTCCCCATTGGGGGTGGGGGGGAAACGGAAAGGAGTGGCGGCTGCTGATTGGCTCCTGACGGCTCCGCCCTCGAGAGGCTCGAGGCCGCCGCGCTCGGCTCCCTCCCCTTTGGGAGAGCACGCTGATTGGCCGGTGGGAGTTGGGGGGCCCCTTTGTCCCGCCCCCCCATTGTTCCAGGTGGCTCTAGAACCCCCTTTCCTGCCTCCCCTCCCCCCACTTCCTCCCAGGAAGCCCCCCACAGAGCTGGGAGAGGGTGACAAGGGTGCCTCTGAGCATGTGCAGAGTGCTTTTTCTCTTCTCCCTTCCCAGGACCCCAAAATTAGGGTTGCTGAGTTGGGGGTGGTGGAATTAGGTTGCTCATAAAAGCCCCCCCCAAAATGGCTTTAAAAAAAGGACTCTTAAGCATGTGAGGCTATGGGGAGGGGCCACCTAGGGACATAAGGGTGAAAAAAGGGGGTTTCATTTGGGGGGGGCTCCCTAAGGAAGGTTGGCCAGGGCTAAAGACCAGGATGAGGGTTAATTAACCAGGTTACAATGTGGTTTAGTGCAAGGGTGAGATGGGAAATGTGTTTCTTGGGGAGGGGGGTCCCCCCAAATGCTTGGTGGAAAAGGGGGGGCAGCTTTGTTTTAGGGGAGGGTGCATTCAAAACATACTATCTATAGCATGTATATGTTTTCTATTATCTTTGTGCTTATTGCACATATGTACATGTTTATATATTGCCTATATGTTTTTATATTGCATGTATATGTATGTTGCATTATGCGTGTGTGCTTAATGCACATAGTTATGCATATATGCATTGTAATAATGCATACATACATTCAGTATATAAATTATATTGCATATAAATTATACATCGCACATATATATATATATATATATAAAATGCTGCATATATAGGTATTGTAGGCGCATGTTCTATACTGCATTTATATAATGTGTTCTATATATTTTTATTTCTTTTATATGGTGTTTTTATATATCATCTCTCTCTCCCCCGATACACAATCTCTCAGTATCTCTGTGTGTTTATATATACAAAATTTACATTTTTATTTACCATATATTTGCCCATAGCGTGAACAGATTGTGTGTTCAGATAGAATATGTGCAGACTTACTCCAAAGAAAAAACCTTGTTGCTAACATGGAGCATCATTTTCTGACTCCTGAATAAACAAACAAGATTTTGGGATCATGTGAAGTTTAAGTGGACTCTGGTTTACCTTGGACAGACCAACGTATATATCCCCAGGACCATTTACCAGTTTAAAATCGGCCGCCTGCTTTCCTGGGATTACTGGTTTGGTAACCTCGCTAAATTCCGCTTCACATTTGGGCCAAAAATCCAGTTAAATTATATTTTATAGCCACTCCTTTATTCTGGGTTTGTGCTTATGTGCCCTTCGCAGCCGTATATGAGTGGAGAAAACCTACAGAGAACTAGCTTGCTTCTAAGAACATTTTGTACTGAGTGTTTTTACTCCGTGGAGCATTTTACTAGCCTAAAAGCATGTAAAAAAATAACAAATTTTCAGGCTAGCCTCGTGCTGCTGTCGCCTGCCTGCTTATGCCGTGTGTTAAAATGCTTGTTTATTCCGTTGTTCTTTTTTGTTCTGGGGCGATGTGCAGCTGTTGTTTAAAAAAATCAGCTAACGCGACAATATATCTATCCATGGCTCTTAGTGGGAGGACGAATCACACAATATGTTCTCTCTCTTTCTCTTTTTCCAGCTTGGGACATGAAACGTGTGGATTTAATGCTTCCAAGGGGGAGGGAAAAAACTCACAGGGTCTCAGTAGCCTTAAGCCGCTTAGCGTCCAAGTTAGCAGGAAAAATTAGATGTTTTGCCGCTTCCTGAGCTCCCAATTGTAAGGGCTTTTTTAAAAATAAAATCGTTGTCGTTGTGTTTCCTAGGGGCAGTAGCGATTAGACTCTGAAAGGAGCTATCTCAGTTTTTGGATGGCAAGCTGGGTCAAGAGGTGAGAACGATTTGATTTTTCTGGCAAGGAACTTTTCTTTGAAAATCTCCTTATTTTGCAGCTTTTAAGCCTCACATCCACAGATTTTGGCAAAGAGAAGGTTTGCACAGGCCATCCTTGACTATTCGTGTAGCGACTACGTAGCAACCCTGACACTTAAAAGAGACTTATTATGGCTGATCCTCAGGACTTAGGACTGCCGCAGAATCCCCAGAGACACATGATCAGAATTCAAGTCCACGTCCTAAGAGGTGTGGTCAGGAGACGTAGGATTGCAGCCTACAAAGTATAAAAGGGGTGTGACTGGGCTGGAAAGGCGTGGTGAACAATTTGTTGGTGTTTTGGATGCAGTGGCGTTACAACTGTTAGTTTGGAATTTTTTTGACAAGCGTCTGCATTCCTGCATTAGCCTGCTGGCTGTCTGCCAAGACCTTTGGAACATTGCCCGGTAACTATTGACTGATATACGCTTTGGAAGACAACTATTTATTAAAGGGCCAGCTTCAGACTCTCTAGCCTGCGTTTGTTACTGCCGGGCTATTTGAGCCTCTGCAAGGCCACTCGTGGAAGGGGACAGAACAGTTCCTCCCCAACCTCCTTACTGTCCGAATCTGCTGGTTGCGGGCCGCAACCCATTTGTGTGTACACATTCTTGCAATTGGGAGTCCTCGCAACTGCATCCTGAACACCGAACAAGCTGTGCGCTTCTCCTTCGATCACACCCGTGTGCAAGGGACACAGGTTCACTTATTCATCGTTTCTCTAGAAAAGAGGAGAAGGAAAGAAACTAACACGAGTTGGAAGGGGCCTTGGAGGTCTTCTAGTCCAACCTTGGTCTCCAACCTTGGCAACTTTAAGCTTTGCTGGCTGAGGAATTCTGGGAGTTGAAGTCCACAAGTCTTAAAAGGTTGGAGCCCCCTGTTCTAATCAGACCCTCTGTTCAAGCGGGAAACCCTACACTGTTTCAGAAAAACGGGTGTTCAATCTTCTTCTTAAAAGCCTTCAGAGATGGAGCACCCAGAACTTCTGGAGGCAGGCCGTTCCACTGATTAATTTAATATATTTATTCAGTGGTATAATTTACCACACGGAGAGAGTTCCGGGCTAGTTACGGTGACTCATTCCGTGCAGAAATTAAAAGTCTGAATGCAAAAAATTCAGACATAATACGGATTAGGGTTAATTCTTTTGGGTATATATATTTGCTTTGCTTTTATTCCCTTTTCTTCCTGGAATCTGTTTTCGATGAAGTCAGCTTCTCTCCAGCTCCCCCTGTGAAATCTCTGAATCATTGTGACCTTGTAAAAAAAGTGTCAAACGAGCAACTAAATTAAGAGCTGAAATTCGACAGCTCCTGGCGTGGAAAGACTTGTCCTTCAGACATCACCTCTTTACAAATGTAAGAGTGTTTGACTTGAAAGCTGGTAATTTTTATATTTCTAGATCAGTGTTTCTCCAGCTTAGCAGTCTGAAGATGGGCAGGCTTCAGTTCCCTGGTGCTAATGGATTTCTTTTTTTAAAATTTATTTTGATTTATATGTCGCCCTTCTCCGAAGACTCAGGGTGGCTTACAATGTGTTAAGCAATTTTGAGGTGTATTTCCATTGCGGCCCGCTTACTCTCTTCTGATCCCTTTCACTGCAATCTCTCCACTATGGGGAGGTGGAATGAGAAAAAAAAAAAGAGAGAGAGCATGGGCCGCCTGGAGAATTCTGGGAGTTGGAACTCTGCACATCTTCAAGTTGCCAAGGTGGAGAAACCATTAGAGCTTTCAGAATTCAGATTTTATAACCCAAGCCTACTCTTTTCTCTAAGAAATTAAGCAAAAGGGATCGCTTCCCCACTCACAAAACAATCGCTTTGTGTTTGAAGGCCGGAAGCCCAGAAGCCGAAGTGAAACGCACGGTGCCACCGCACCTGGTCCCCAGGATGGGGGAGTGGCACAAGATCTTCCACCAGAGCCTAACCGTGCCTCCGCGTAACGTCCGGAGGCCAAATTTGCCACTCCAGCAGTCGGTGCCGTTTCAGTGCGCCTTGAAGAGCGTGCACGGGAATGCCTTGAAACAAGTAAGACCAATCAATCCAATCAGAATATAAAGTTGCCGTCTCTAGTGATTTTGTTATCCGTATTGTTTGAGTTGTAGTTTTCAGGGCTTTAGGGTGGGTGGACTTCAACAGCCAGAATTCCCTCTTTTCCTTCATTTCCTTCCCTCTTTTCCTCCCTCCCTCTCTTTGTTCTCTTGTTTCCCTGTATTCCTTCCTTTCTTCCATCCATTCTCCCTCCCTCCCTCCATCTCTCTTCTTTCCTTCCTTCCTTCCTTCCTGCCTGCCTGCCTGCCTGCCTGCCTGCCTGCCTTCCTTCCTTCCTTCCTTCCTTCCTCCTTTCCTCCCTCCCATTCTTTCTCCTCTGATTTCCTTCCTTCCTTCCTTCCTTCCTTCCTTCCTTCCTTCCTTCCTTCCTTCCTTCCTTCCTCCCTTCCTCCTTTCCTCCCTCCCATTCTTTCTCCTCTGATTTCCTTCCTTCCTTCCTTCCTTCCTTCCTTCCTTCCTTCCTTCCTTCCTTCCTCCCTCCCTCCCTCCCTCCCTCCCCCCCTCCCCCCCTCCCTCCCTCCCTCCCTCCCAAATTCTGGGAGGTTCATCCTACTGTACAGGGAGAACCCAAATCCTCCCGTAGATTGCCTAAAGCAAGACCTGATCCGCTCGGTACAATTCCTTTCCTTCCCTTTTCAGCTATTTCTTCGCGATTTGATATTTACTATTCACCTGAGACCTCCTTCCTCTCCTTCCCCCTCACCCACCCCTCCTCCCTGGTGCTAACTCCCCTCCTTGGCCCTTCAACGCTCTGCAGAAAATTCTTGAGAACATGGTGGAAGTGGCATTCCAGCTGCGCCTTTCCCTCTTCGACGTGGCCTATCGCCAGTTCTTCGGCAGGACTTGGAGAAGCCCCCCAAGGCCTCTGAAATCCATCCCGGGGCAGCCGCCCTCCGTGGTCTTCAACGAGGTAAGGGCTGATGGGTCTTTCCCCCCAAATTATGGAGAGACCCCCTCGTTTAATGGAGGCTCTAGACTAGCTTTTTTGAACCGTGGCAACTTTCAGATGGGGAAAAACTGAATGACGGGTAGTCCTCGACGTATGACCATCATGGGGTCTCTCAGTTATGGACGTACATCATGACGATCGTAAAATGGGTGGGCCACATGTGTGATCTGAGTTTATAACTTTCCTTGCGGTCGTCATTAAGTGACCCCAGTGGTTGTAAAACGAATGCCGTGGTCGTTTTCCCCCGTTCACTCTTGGATGATTTTGCTGAAAACCAGAATGAGGTGCTCCTATGTATGACCGTGATGTTTTCTTGTTTTATTTGGTTAGTTTTATGTCTAAGCTACCTAGAGTCCCCTCTTGGCTAGGTGGGCAGGATACAAATTTCAAAACAAATACAATAAGTCAAATCTCCTTCCCTGCACTGAAGTTATTATCTTCCCTGCAAAGTATTGTTCTCAAAAAAAAAAAAAAAAAAAAAAGAGAGAGAGAAAATTTTTGCCAGAATTGAAAATTTTTCTCTGCAGGCTTCCTTAATAATCCTCCCGGTCCAGTGGTCGAAGGTGGGCTCTCCATCCCAGAAAAGCTGGTTCTAAAACCAGCAGCAGAGGACGCTGTTGTTCCAAGAATCGTGTGAAAAAGCTGCCAAAACTTTTAACTGCTAAACTTGCCCTCTCTCTCTTAAGCATCCTTGCATCCTCCCTGCAGCTTTCCAGTTGGGGCCTTTTAAATTCAAATTTTTCAAGAAAACAGCAGCTCGGTCTTTATTTTCATCCAAACGTCCTTCCCGAAAGTCCCCTACAAACGTGGCGATCCCTCTCATTTAAGGATTAAATTTTTTAAACAAATCATTAACCCTTTTTTCCACACTTATGACGGTTGCGGCACAGTCACGTGATCAGAATTCAGACTCTTGGCAACTGACTCATACTTATGACGGTTGCAGCATCCCAGGGTCACGCAATCCCTTTTTGCGACCTTCTGACAAGCAACGGGGAAGCCAGGTTCACTTAAGAACCGTGTGACTAACTGAGCCACTGCAGTGACTCCCTTAACAAATGTGGCAGGAAAGGTCGTAAAATGGGACAAGGCTCCCTTAACGAACGCCTCGCTTAGCAGCAGAGAGTTTGGGGCTCCATTGTGGTCGTAACTCGAGGATCAACTGCAATTCACATTTTGCAACTCAGGGGTTTTCAAGCTTTTCCTTCCTGCAGGTGCTCGAGATTGATGGGTGGGGTGGGGGTGGGAATGGGAGTGCCTCCTCGCAGGGGTGGTTTTGACTTTCGCTACCCGGCTGACCAGAGCCAGCCTGAACGGCCCTTGGAAGTCTCGGCATCCTCTGCATTGCGTTGGCATCTGTTATCCCGCTGAGAGGGAAGTTGCTGACAAAAGAGATCACAAACCCGCTTCGCAATCCCAGCTTCTGTGCCGGAGGCGAGAGAGTGGCAGGCCTGGAGAAGCTGTCAGCCGGGATGATTAATCTCCTGTCACCGAGACCGTCTCGGCAACGAGCAGCCCCGATCGGGAAATGTACAGGAGAAAGCCAGAGGCCCGCTCTCCTTCACCCTTTCTCTCCGCTGCCCTCCCAGACGGTGTACTTCCTCACGTCTTTGGGTCACCCTGGAATCTTGATGGTGCTAGAGATTGTAGCGACCGCCAAGGGACAGGACGCGGCGTCCCGGGAAGTCGGCTGCGGGTTCGGGTTCCTCCGGTTGTTTAACGGCAAATCCGAGCCGCTGATTTGGAACTCGATGGGCAAAGGGTACGTTGTTTAGCTTCGGGATGAAACGTGGTTGGTATCAATGACAAGGAATCCCTTGACTAAAAGCTCTAAAATCAGGCGCCCTTCCGCCAGGTGGGGTGGGATTTAACACTTTGGCAAAAAAGGATGGCTGAGTGAGTTTGGGCCAGTTGCCAGGAGATGGTGAGTTCTAGTTCTGTCTTAGGTATGAAAGCTGGCTGGGTGACTTTTGACCGATCACCAGGAAACTGGGAGTTCTAGTGCCAACTTAGGCACAAAAGCCAGCTGGGTGACTTTGGTCCAATCGCCAGGCGACTGGGAGTTCTAGTCCTGCTTTAGGTACGAAAGCCAGCTAGGTGACTTTGGTCCAATTGCCAGGAGATAGTGAATTCTAGTCCCATATTAGGCAGGAAAGCTAGCTGGGTGACTTTGGTCCAACTGCCAGCAGACTGGGAGTTCTAGTCCCGCCGTAGGCAGAAAATCCGGTTGGGTAATTTTGGGCCAATCACCAACTTAGCCCTCAAAAACTCCTTTTTTTAAAAAAAACAACAACCCCAAAACCCAACTTCTCTCTGATCCGATACTCCCCTTCTCTCTGCAGGCTCCCTTTGTATCAAGGGACTCCCCGTGCTCTCCTGCACCCGATGCTCCTGGAGCCCATAGAGAGTAAGTCGTAGGGCGCCCAGCGGTTTTCACAGGCCAGGCCCTGTGTTCTTTGCACCTGGGAAATCCGGACAAAAACAGCCTTGCAGGGTTGGAAAATGATTCGGGGTGCAAAGATCGGGGAAGGGACAGGCTATTGGAAATCGTAATTGCTGAATTCAAGATTCAAGAGAATTCGATTTTCTCTCTGGTTGCGGCAATTCCTCCCTTCTGGTATATAGACCAGGAGGGTTCCCCCCACGTCCTCTGCTGCTTCTGCTGCCTTGAAGGTGCCCCGCTCTGCCAGCCAAAGAGCCCGTTGGCACCTTAGCCCAGCAAGCGGAGCTCTCTTGATGTCCTTAGGCCATTCAGGGTTAAAGGGTCTGGGCTGGGTGTTGATGGCCAGACTAAAAGCAGCCATCCGGAATTTGTGAAACCTGGATTCGAATTGTCCTGATGTGAGTTTAATTTATTATGTCACAATGTCTCCCTTTCCTTCCTTCCTCCTCTTTGTCCTTCTTTCCTCCCTCCCTCCCTCTCTCTACTCTCCCTTTTCTATCTTCCTTGTTTTTTTCTTTTTTCCTTCCTTCCTTCTTTCTGATCTGTCTGTCTGTCCTTTTGGCTCCTTTAGAGAACAAGTACCTGACAGTGATGGAAAACGCTCACCTGCAATGCACCCTGCAGCTCCACCCACCCTTGGAGGCCATTTACCATCTCCTGCCTGAGAATACCCCCGTGTCCAGCGGGCAGAGGGTCCCAGGGGTCTTAGCAGCACCTGAAGGTACGCATAACCCTTGCCCTTCTTTCCTCCCTCCCTCCCTCCCTCCCTCCCTCCCTTTTCTTTCTTTCCTTCCTTCCTTCCTTCCTTCCTTCCTTCCTTCTTTCCTTCCTTCCCTCCCTCCCTCCCTCCCTCCCTCCTTCCTTCCTTCCTTCCTTCTTTCCTTCCTTCCCTCCCTCCCTCCCTCCCTCCCTCCCTCCCTCCCTCCTTCCTTCCTTCCTTCCTTCTTTCCTTCCTTCCTTCCTTCCTTCCCTCCCTCCTTTTCTTTTCCTTTACCCTCTCCTCTCCCTTCTTCCTTTCCTTCCCCCTTCCCCATAATTTAACAACAGCAGTGATTCATTTAACAGACGTGGCAAGACAAGTCGTAAAACGGGGCAAGTCTCACTTAACAAAATATCTCACTTAGCAACGGAAATGTTGGGCTCCGTTGGCGGTCGTAAGATGAGGGCTACCTCTTTCTACTGGTTCATGGCCTCAATAAAGTTACTTGGCTTGATCTGAATATTAATTTAATCCACGCTATGAAACATTAAAACTCCGAATAATTTGAGGACTGAATCATTTTAACATTAGAAAACAACATGATAAAAAGTTCTAAAAGGTGACAGACCTCTTAAGATCCGTTCTCCCATCGCTCCGGCAAGCCCCTGCTCTGTACAGCGGGGTCCTTACCACCTTCAAATTCCCAATTACCTTCACGCCCCCTCCTCATTTTCCAGCAAATCCCTTCCCTCCCTCCCTTCTCCTCATCTCCCCTTCATCAGAAAAAGCCCAGCACTTAAAGCTTCCCGGCCTTTAAAAAAAAAAAAAAAAGCCACCAGCCCAGCTCTGAAATTGGTGGCAAATTGGTGGCACTTCCAGCTGAAAATGAACCCGGTAATTTGATCCCCCCCCTACACCCACCCCCGAAGCCGCTAGATCACAGCCTCCGCAAAGGCGAGAAGGGAAAAAGGCGTATTTCGGCCCTTGGAAATTGAATTAACGCCGATGGCTGCAAATTATCCCCTTTTCGAACATGAAGGGGACTCCCGGGCTCTGCACGCCTTGCAGAATTTATTTATTTATTTATTTATTTATTTTAAAGCCAGCCGGATAATATTTCGTCCGCATCCTTCTTCTGCCGTTTTTTTCCCACCTTCTGAAAACCTTCCCAGTCTGTAAATTCGGAAAGCGTGTAGGATTAGGGGACGCGGTGGCTCAGGGGCTAAGGTGCTGAGCTTGTCGGTCGAAAGGTGGGCCGTTCAGCGGTTCGAATCCCAAGTGTTGCCGTGTAACGGGGTGAGCTCCCGTGACTTGTCCCGGCTTCTCTCCACCTAGCAGTTTGAAAGCACATTAAAAAAAATGCAGGTAGAAAAATAGGGGCCACCTTTGGTGGGAAGGGAAGAGTGTTCCGTGCGCCTTTGGCATTGAGTCATGCCGGCCACAGGACCACAGAGGCGTCTTCGGACAACGCTGGCTCTTCGGCTTTGAAACGGAGATGAGCAGCGCCCCCTAGAGTCGGGAACGACTAGCACACATGTGCGAGGGGAACCTTTGCCTTTACCTTTAAGGATTCTAAAAGGATGCAATTTGTCGTAGGTTCCACAACCTGGGTCAAGGAAGAAAAAGTTTAAAAAACCCCAAAACCCTGTCTATGCGCAGTCCTCGATTTACAGCCGTTTCATTTAGTGACCGTTTGAAGTTACAACGGCATTGAAACAATGGCTTTCACACTTAACAACCGTTTCAGCATGTTCACGTGATTTAGATTCGGATGCTTGGTGGCTGACTCACATTTATGACAGTCGCAGCGTCCCCAGGGTCCCCTTTTTGCGACCTTCTGACCACGAATGGGAAAACCAGAGTAATTTTAACAACCGGGTTACTCATTTTAACAAGGGCGTTGATTCACTTAAGAATGGCGGCCAGAAAGGTCGTAAAACGAGGCAAAACTCACTTAAGGACAAACATTTGGTGCTCCTCTCTGTGTGCAGGAGACTTTTTGCAGAAGCCCCGCCTGATGAAGAGCCAGACGTGGTACCTGGACAAGCTGACTGTCCACCTCTACCCTTCCCTGGAGAAGTTTGAGGAGGAGCTCCTGAGTTTGCTTATGCACGAACAAGTAGGTCTCTCCCTCTCTCCCTCCCTCCCTCTCTCTCTCTCTCTCTCTCTCTCTCTCTCTAATCTATTTATCTTTCTGTCTCTTTCTGTTTCTATTTATCTTTCTATGTCTATTTCTATATCAACCATCTATATCTATCTATCTATCTATCTATCTATCTATCTATCTATCTATCTATCTATCTATCTATCTATCTATCTATCTATCATCTATCTCTATCTATCTATCTATCTATCTATCATCTATCTATCTATCTATCTATCTATCTATCTATCTATCTATCTATCTATCTATCTATCTATCTATCATCTATCTATCTATCTATCTATCTATCTATCTATCTATCTATCTATCTATCTATCTATCTCAATCCTATGCCTGTCTGCCTGCCTCTCTCTCTCTCTCTCTCTCTCCATCATCCGTCCATCCATCCATCCGTCTATCTGTCTCATCTAATCTATCTATCTATCTATCTATCTATCTATCTATCTATCTATCTATCTATCTTATCTTATCTTATCTTATCTTATCTTATCTTATCTTATCTTATCTTATCTTATCATCTTATCTTATCTTATCTTATCTTATCTTATCTTATCTTATCTTATCTTATCTATCACTGAGCCACGGTGGCGCAGTGGTTAGAGCGCAGTACTGCAGCTCTACTTCTGATGACTGCCAACCGCTTGCAATTCGGTAATTCGAATCTCACCAGGCTCAAGGTTGACTCAACCTTAAATCCTTCTGAGGTTGATAAAATGAGGGTCCAGATGGTTGGGGGCAACCTGCTGACTCTGTAAACTGCTTAGAGTGGGCTGTAAAGCAATGTGAAGCGGTATATAAGTGCTATTGCTACCTCTCTCTCTCTCTCTCTCTCTCTCTCTCTCTCTCTCTCTCTCTCTCTCTCTCTCTCTGTCTCTTATCATTTCTCCTCTCATTAGAAAGCTACTAACTAAACCAAGATACCAAGAACTGTTCTTGCTGAGAAGCCATTTAATTATAACTACGATTGTAATTATAATTGGGGCCATCATGGTTAATAGGGCCATGCTTAAGCTCTTTGCATCCTCGTGTCAAGCGCATCAGCTGGGCCAACTGACTTGTCCTCCTGCTGAAGCCAGCAAAAATTCTGGGAGTTGAAGTCCAAACACCTTAAAATTGCTAAGTTTGAGGGACTCTGGCTTCGTGGGTGACCCTTAACAGCTGTTTTAAGCCCTGTTCTAGATTGTAGTCCTGAAGGATTGCAAACTGCCTTTAGAGTCCCCAAAACCTCACCTTTAGCAAAATGGGATTTTTCTTCCTTATTTTGGTTATGAAACTTTTCTCCAGCGGTGAAAAACAGGTCATTTCCTGGGACAGTCACAGCCTTTTTCCTCATATGTTTGTCTACAGATCTTCTCCATAGCCACGTTTCTTTTTTTTTTCTTTTCCTTTTTTCTTTTTCCTTTTTGTTCTCCTGTTTGCACAACCCGCCTGGGAGCTGCCGTATGGTCTTTGTTCTCCTTCTGTTAAAAGAGGAAAACTCTTCTCGGCTTCCTGGATGCCAGTTTACAATGCCGATGGATTTTTCCCCCCGCGAAGAGCAGCCGCTAATGAGCTGTTTTGCAAACAGCCCCGCTGGAGATGGATGGAGCCGGAGAGCGAATCCTAAGTTTTTTAATGTCGTCTCCGGGAGCTCCCCGTAATTTAGAAAGCAATAATGACCTTAAGGAGAAAAAAAGGGAGAAGATGAAACGGTTTAATATCCCCACAATCACTCTGGGGCAGCTTTGAGTTTTATTAGTTTATGACAGATGGCGTAAAATTACCCGCCCCGCCCCCCCACCCATGGTGATGGTGCATCTCGTTGGTTTGGTGCATCGGCCCAAAATGGAACTCCTTGCGCGTGAGAATTTCCCGTTTTCGAAAGAGGAGGGGAGGCTGTTTCCAAGTTTGGAGAAATTTCTCAGAAATCCTCCTTTTGGTTCCTGCTGAGGTTTAATTCGAACCACCAGATGGGCAACAAATCATTGTGGTAATAAATAAATAAAATAACAACTTGTCTATTCCACGTCCTCCCGAACACCCGGCCCACATTTAGACCCGGGATTTCTCTGGCTAAGCCAGGAAACTGTTAAAGAAGTCATGCTGAACGTAGAATGTAGAATAACAAAGAGTTGGAAGGGACCTTGGAGGTCATCTAGTCCAACCCCCTCCTCCCGCTCGAATGTTACGACCTTCTTTGCTGCGTTGTTAAGTAGATCATTCGTTAAGCGAATCCAGCTTTCCTCCCTTGACGTCGCTCGGCTGTGAAGGTGTCGCAAATGGCAATCACACGATCCTGGGCAACCCTACAACAGTCATAAGTACATGCCAAGGACCCAGATTTTGATTGCGTGACATGGGAAGGCTGCCAGGGTCGTAAGTGCAGGGACTGGTCATAAGTCACTCTTTTCAGTCCCATTTTAACTTTGAACAGTCATTAAACGAATCGTCGTAAATGGGGGACTCTCTGTAATAATCTTTCCTAGGGACGGAGTAGCAAGTGGTGAGCCTACATACAACAGTGGAGTTAATTTTGGTCTTTCGATTGAATCTAGGTTAACTCGATCCTGGACGGGACCTCCCTCGCGATCCAGGAACGCCGGCTACATGTTGGTGTCCACAACGGCTTGTGCTTCGTTCAGCCCCCCCAGGTGGTGGTGGTGGTCCCTGTGGCATTGCCAGAGGCCAATAGAGCCTGGGGAAGCAGCGGCAGCCTGCGCCGGAAACAAGGAAGTCCCCTCAAAAGCAGGTGAGAACCAGGGAACGGAAGGGTGTGAGCATCGTTGGGTACCCCGCGGGAACAAAGCGAGCTCCTTTCCCGTAAGAAAAGGAGATTAACGCGGTGGGGGCATCACGGAGATGATGTTCCAGCTTTGAAAACGGCACTCTTTTCTTTTTGAGACGTTTAGTTTTCTTATCCAGATGCCCCTCTGGCATAGCTTGGAGGGCAGCTGTTGGCCTAGAGCATGATCTCTCACGCGGTAGCAAAGTTAGAAAAAAAAAAGCACAGCCCAGCAGCAATCCAGTGAAATGGCTGTGGGAGCATCAAGGCTTCTCAAATTTGTCTGCTTGAAGATGGGTGCTCTTCAGCACCCAGAATTCCCCAGCCAGCCGCGGCCTATTTTTTTCTCCAGCTCCCTAGAGCAGAGAGATCGCAGAGGAAGGGATTATAAGAGAGTAAGCAAGCACACAATGGGGATACGCATCAAAAGTTATGGCCAGGGAATTCTGGGAGTTGAAGTCCACCCATCTTCATGTTCCCAAGGTTGAGGAACACGGGAGAAAGCAGATACAGTTAGCAGAAAGAGTTCCTGAACGTTAATGGTGATTCCCTCACCCTTTTTTTTTTGGGCTCTTCCAAATCCAGTGCCGAGGGACAAGCTCTCATCCTGCGAAGCCGCATCCACCTGGCCGAGATGGTGCCTCACCCTGCTTTTGGAGTGGTCTTCCTGTTGGAATATGTCTTCTCTGTTGCAAGTGGCCCTGATGGGAAGGTAGGAGATGACCTTTCGGTTTCTTTCTTCTTCTTCTTCCAAGTAATGCAAGAGTCAATTGGGTGGACTTCTTTGTGAACGAACGAACACTTTTCTGAAGCTGGTCTCTTCTAGTGGTCTTAAACTTTCACACTTCATTGGTTGCTCAGGAATTATGGGGCCTTCTTACCCAGAGGGTTGGTGGACACCAGGTTGAGGGCATTTCAAGGACATCTGTTGAGATACAGTGGATACCAGGTTCACGGCATCTCAAGAGCAATTGAATGGACACTAGGTTGAGGGGCTTCTCAAGGATATGTGTCGAGATATGGTGAACACCAGCTTGAGGGCATCTCAAGGACATCTGTTGAGACACGACAAGTGGAGAAGGCAACTTTCCAAGTTGGACTAGGAATTACATTATGCATGTTGGACTCCAGAATAACCCCTAATACTTACGTGACCGCACAGCAATTCTGGAAGTCTCACGTTGGTGGCACCAAAGCCCATGATTTTGAAGCCCCCTGAGAAGGAGCTTTCAACCATCAACATGGCTTTGAGTTCCTCACGAGAAGAAGGATAAGGACGGGCGTCTGGAGGTAGTTTTATTTATTAAGAGGGACAGAGGAACTGTCCAGACAGAACCCAACATCTATATTAGACGTCTTAAGTATCTGTTGTCTTCTTTCCCCCCGAGCGTGTCTCCTTAACCGAGGAGCCCTTTCTGCGTTGACTTCTGAAAGCTTGATCAAAAAAACCGAAGCTTGGTAATAATGAGACGGTCTCCTGCTGATTGCTTTTGGGGTGACGGCGGTGGCTGAGTCATTTGACCGACCTCTGATTTGCAATTAGCGCTGATCAATGAAAGGGGGGAGAACTTTGAAGTCCACCACACAGAAGAATTGGAAGATGTACGGCCTTGAGGGGGGAACAGAACAACAGCTCACATTGTCCTCCCCTCTTAGGTTGACCTGCTGAAGCGTCCCAGGAGGTCCATCAAAGCCTCCTTCACCTCTTCGTGGAGGCTTTTTAATGGGGTCTTGAAAGCTTCTTCTGAATTTAGAAAGTCCACTGGATTGAATCATGATAAGGAAGGGGAAAGGAAAGGAAAGGAAAGGAAAGGAAAGGAAAGGAGGAAGAGGGAAGGGAAGGAAAGGAGAAAGGAAAGGCTGGGGAAGGAGAGAGTGGGAAGGAAAGAAAGAAGGAAGGAAGGAAGAAAGAGAGAAGGAGTGGTGAAGGAAGGGAGCACCATTCTTGAGTGGCCGAACCGTCTCGTGCCCAGCCAGGGAGGCCCTCACTTCTAATCAGGGTTAATCCTGGCTTATTGAGTCAAGCACGTTTGCCCGGGCAAACTCAGGAGGCTCCAGCCAGCTAATTCCCTTAATTACCGGTAAAAGGCAAGCAGAGAAGCAAGAAAAAGGGGGGAAAAGAAGGAGAATCGGGCCAGGCTGGACTTCAGCTCCGTTGGGCCATCTGATGCGGCCCACACTCCAGTCCAGTCTTGAGCCGGGAGCAAATCTCGGTTAATTGGCTCCTCCTGCCGAGAAGGAGGTTGACCGAGGTCAAGGACAAAGAGAAAGCAGGGAGGCTGTTGGTCAGCCTCTGTCAGAAAAAGAAGAAGAAGAAGAAACTGAATGAAAAGGAATAATGTTTCCCCTTTTCCTAACACATCAGTTATGGAACAGGACGGCTTAGATGGGGGGACGTCAACTCCCAGAATCCCCCAGTCCTCCTCCTTCCCTCCCTCCCTTCCCTTATATTTTCTTTTTTCCTTCTCTTTCATTTTTCCATCTTTCTTAATCCATCTTTTTCTTTCTTTCTTTCTCTTTCTTTCTTTCTTTCTCTTTCTTTCTTTCTCTTTCCTTCCTTCCTTCCTTTCTTTTTCTTTCCTTCCTTCATTCCTTCCTTCCCATAATACAATAACACCTCTTCTTCCTTCCTTCCCTCTCTCCTTTCTTTCTTTCTTTCTTTCTTTCTTTCTTTCTTTCTTTCTTTCTTTCTTTCTTTCTTTCTTTCTTTCTTTCTTTCTTTCTTTCTTTCCATACTACAATAACCCCTCTCCTTCTTTCCTCCCTCCCTTCCCTTATAGTTTCTTTTTTCCTTCTCTTTCATTTTTCCTTCTTTCTTTCTTTCTTTCTTTCTTTCTTTCTTTCTTTCTTTCTTTCTTTCTTTCCTGATTTAACACTATTCTGTCCTCCCACAGACACCCTCCATGACCTCCCTGACGGCCGCAGCCTACATGCATTCGGTCCGCTGGGCCCTTTGGCAGCCGGTTCTGGATGTGAATTCCGCGGACGTGGTCCTTCCCTTGCGAGGCGGGCCTCAGCTGAATCCCCACCATGTCCTGGTTTACAAGACTCCTCCGGCCACCATGAGCTCCGAAGAGGTGAGCAGCCCTTCCCCGCTTGGCTCTCCAATCTCAGATCTTGGTGGCTGGGGATGATGGTTCCTGGGGCAGCACGCCGGGAAGATAGGTCCAAAAAAGTTCATTTTGGAGGAGCTGGCTGGGGAATTTTGGGAGCTGGAGTCCACCAAGAAACCCCATCCTAGAAATTCATTGTTACTGGGGAAGAACTGGAATTTTCAGGGGGGGGGGGGCTCTTACCTGGTACAAGTACATAGGGCCAGGTGAGGAAGATTAATGTTTTTTTTTTTTAAAAAAAATTAAATTAAAATTGCAGGTGAAGCAGGTCGAATCGGGCACCCTCGCCTTTCACTTCTCTACCAGCTCCGAGGAACAATTCGGAACAGCGGCCAAAAGTCCGGGCGTTAAGAGAGAAACACCGATGCCCCCCCCCAAGATCAGGAGCCCACCCTTCGCAACCCCCGGTGAGCGGTTCTCCTCCCTTGGGGGCAGCCACCAGACCCCTTCTGTGGCTGAAGCAGCACTTAATGGGGGTCAGAAACAGCCAATCCTCGACTTACGACCGTTCGAAGTTATGACGGACCTCCCCCTGGCGGGTGGGATACTTGCGACCCAGTTTGGAGGTTCCGATGTTTCCCCCCCCCCCTCCCAGTCACGTGACTGAATTTCAACCGCTTACGTCTCACTCAGCATAAACGTTTTGGCCTCCATTTTCGTCGTAAATCGAGGATTTCCTGGCCTCTCAGTTTAAGGAGCGAGACTGAAAAGCTTCCAAAGGGGAAAAAAAAGAGAGAGAGAGAGAAAATCAAGATTATTATTATTTTTTTCAGCCACTAGAGTGCAGTCCATTCTTGCTTTTTTCTCTCCTTTCCTGGTCTGGAAATATTTTGATACTGATGTACCAGAGGCGGATTTCATGGGGTGGTTTGAATAGATGCTAAAATGTAGAATGTAGAAAAACAGAGTCGGAAGGGACCTCGGAGGTCATCTAGTCCTTGGCTGCACGGCAACTCGACACCCCTTGGCTGCCATGGAAACGGACGGAGATTCTCTCGGCGAAACAGATATTTATACGAGCTCTTCTCGTGGCTTAAAGACAGGCGGTTCTCGAGTTACGACAGGTTCATTTAGTGACTGTGTGATCAAAATTCAGACACCAATTCGTATTGACGACGGTCGCAGTGGGATCCCCTTTTGCGACCGTCTTGACGCGCGAGGTCAGTGGGGGAAGTCAGATTCACATCATGACCACGTGACCGACTTTTAACGACTCTGGCGGTCGGTTTAACGGAGGTCTCCTCGAGCAGCCCTGGGATTCTATGATCCATGATTACGGATTACGGTGACGTTTCTTCCTCTTTGCCTTACTTAGGTTCACCTCCTTCCGTCCAGATGTTGGTTTCTACTCAGGATTACACTCAGGGTCCCGGGGTAAGTCTCTGTCCCCTTAAGACCCCTGCGGGGGGATAAAAAACCCCAAGAGAATATTTTTCTATTACAGCTAGTCCTCGACATACGACCACAATTCAGCCCCAAATTTCCGTCGCTAAGCAAGATGGTTGTTAACTGAGTTTTGCGATATTTTCTGAACTTTCTTGCCACCGTTGTTAATCTAGTAACACAGTTGTTAATCTAGTAACACAGTCGGGCTTCCTCATTGGCTTTGCTGGTCAGATGGTCGCAAAAGGGGATCTCATGACCGTCATAAATACGAGTCGGTTGCCTGGACTTGCCTCTACCCAGTTCTAGCCTGGCCTCCACTCGCTCGTTTCACAAGTGACCTTGCCTTAACAGCTGTCGATGTCGCAACTGTTGGCATCCCCGACAGACAGGAGCAGCCATGCGTTGCTGCCAGCGGTCAGCGGTGCTCAGCCGTCCCAGGACTGTCTTCAGCCGGCCAGAGAGGTAAGAATTTGTTGTCCCATCTCTATCCCCGGTGTGGGTCCGTTTCAAAGTTGACACTAGGGTCTCCAGCTTGAGTTGGGAGTTGGACCGGAAGACCTCCAAGGTCCCTCCCAACACTTATTCTCTAATCCCATATCAATTAATCGCTGGAACAGTTTGAACTATGATTTTATGATTCATAGATAGAGAGAGAGAGAGAGAGAGGTAGGTAGGTAGGTAGATCGATAGATACCCTGTTTCCCCGAAAATTAAGACCCAACCCTAGGGAAAATAAGTCCTAGCATGATTTTTCAGGATGCTCGTAATATAAACTCTACCCCCAAAATAAGATCGTCAGCCAGATGGATGCATTTAGTACCGTATTTCCCGCAAAATAAGACCTCACCAGAAAATAAACCCTGACCCTTTTGAGCAAAAATTAATATAAGACCCGGTCTTATTTTTGGGGAAACACGGTAGATGGATGGACGGACAGACAAACAGATAGACAGACAGATAGATAAAGGTTTGATGTATATCCTCAGTGTGTGCCTGCTTACTCTCTTATAATCCCTTTCTCTGCAATGTATTTTATCTGTCTGTTATCTATCTATCTATCTATCTATCTATCTATCTATCTATCTATCATCTATCCATCCATCCATCCATCCATCCATCCATCAAATCTATCTATCTGTCTTATCTATCTATCCATCCATCCATCCATCCATAGAATAAATCTATCTATCTATCTATCCATCCATCCATCCATCCATAGAATCTATCTATCTATCTATCTATCTATCTATCTATCTATCTATCTATCTATCATCTATCTATCCATCCATCCATCCATCCATCCATCCATCCATCCATCCATCAAATCTATCTATCTGTCTTATCTATCTATCCATCCATCCATCCATAGAATAAATCTATCTATCTATCTATCCATCCATCCATCCATCCATAGAATCTATCTATCTATCTATCTATCTATCTATCTATCTATCTATCTATCTATCTATCTATCTATCTATCTATCTACCAATCATGTCTATATCTATCTATTTATCGATCTATCTATATCCATCCATCCATTCATCAACAGGATGAAGGAATTGATGGATGGTTAGATGGAACAGCTGACCTCCATAAGTTGTGGACACTGGAGGCTTTTAAGAAGAGACTGGACAGATAGTTGTCCAGGAGGGTAGATGGTCTCCTGCGTGGACAGGGGGGTTGGACTAGAAGACCTCCAAGGTCCCTTCCAGCCCTGCCATTCCGTATTCTAAGATAGATCGGGTTCAGTCACGAGACCAGTTGAGTCTAACCTTCTTAACCAACCTCCATGCCGACCGTCTCTTCCGTCTTCGGACATTTCCTCAATTTCCCTTCTCTCCCTTCCCAGCCAGAGCAGAGCCAAGCAGCCATCGCTCATCTGGAGTCCGACCTGAGTTACAACCCTCAACTCGAGGATGGCTCCACGGCGGACCAGCTGCAAGAGCTGCCCTTCACGCCGGTCCACGTGCCCATCCTGGCCCTCGGAGGAGCCCCTTCGCGGAGGTGAGGCCCCGAAATCGGACCCGTTTCTCTGCAGGGCTGATGAAAGACAGGAGCTTCCAGAAGGGAGAGCAAAGTTTCTCAATCTTGGCCACTTTAAGAGGGAGGGAGGGAAGAAAAAGGGAAAGGAAAAGATGGAGGGAGGGAAGGAGGGAGGAAGATGGGATGGACAAAGGGAGGGAGGGAGGGAGGGAGGGAGGGAGGAAAATGAAAGAAGGAAAAATGAAAAAAAAGTGAGGAAGAAAAGAAGGTGAAAGAGGGAAGATAGAAGGAAGACAGTGAGGGAAGGAAGGAGGGATGGGAGGGGGAAGGAAGGAGATTTTTGAATTATGGAAAGAAAAAAAGAGGAAGGAAAAAGAAGGAAAAATGAAAGAAGGTAAAAAGAAAACAAGGGAAGGGAGGGAGGAAGGAGAGGTGTTATTGTATTATGGAAAGAAAGAGAAGAAGGGAGGAAGGAAGGGAAGGAAGGAAGAAAAATGGGAGGGGGGAGGGAGAAAGGAAAAATGAAAGAAGGAAGAAAGGAAAGAAGAAAAGAGAAAAGTGACTGAGGAAGGAAGGACGCATAGTGGAAAGGAAGGAAGGAAGAAAAAGAGAGAGAGGGAAGGAGGAAGAAAGAAAGGAAGGAAGGATTCAGAATCTCATCCTTTTCACAGCCCCAATACCGCCCCCACCCGGGCCTCGCTCGCTCGCCTGCGCACGGCCGGATTCCCTGAGCTTCTGGATTGCAACAAGGAACCACTTGAGATGTTGGATCCCAACGATCCCGTGCCCTGCAGCCCCCAGCGGGAGGAAGGCGATCCCTTGCCAGACCATGAGATCCACCTGCAGTTCCTGGCCTTGAGCAGGTGGGCGAGTGCTTTCCATTCCTTCCTCAGTTGGAAGACTCTTGTCCCAGCCAAAAATTAGATTGCCATGAAATAATTATTCCTGGATCCTTTCCATTCTGGGCTGTAGGTTTTCCTTGACTTACGACCGTTCACTTAACGACCGATCGAAGTTACAACGGACCTTGCAACCCTGTTTTGGGTCTGAAGCCTGGCCATGTTTGAGTGTTTGGCAATCAGTCCCCATTTGTGGCCTTTTGCAGTGCTTCAATTTATGACTGATTTTTTTTACTGATGAAACACCCCTTAATGAAAACTGGGTGGGGTTTTGCCTGAAAGAAGGTGAGGGGGGGGGTCTGTTCCTTTGGGGTTTGTCTAGTGCAGTGTTTCTTAACTTTGGCAACTTTTAAGGTGCCAGAATTCCCAGATTCCCTGGTGATAACACATTCCTTTTGGTGTATATCCTCCGTGTGTGCCTGCTTACTCTCTTACAATCCCTTTCTCTGCAATCTCTCCAATCTAAGAAGTCAGAGAGAGAGAGAGAGAGAGAAAACCAGGTATAATTGGCTGGGGAATTCTGGGAGTTGAAATCCAAATGCTTTAACATTGCCAAGGTTGATCTGGTTTAGGGTGCACCTCTTAACAAGCTAGGATTTGGGGCCTCGCCGGTTGAATTTCCTCTCCTTCCACCAGAGCTGCCCAGGACGACTCTGCCACATGGCCCCAAAGCATCTACTTCACCCTTCAGTTTTACCGCTTCCCCCCGGTGACCTCACCGCGGCTACAGCTGGTCCAGACTCAGGCCTGCGGGCCGGCGACCCACATCTTGGCGCAGATCAACCCAGATGGGACCCTGAATCTCGGTAAGGCTGGGACCCCACAGGCCAGAAGAGGCTGATAAGGAAAGGACCATTGGCTAATATTCGGAAGCTGCAGAAACGGTGGGAAATACTGGGATTGGCAAGAGAGTCACTCTAGGCCTTTTATGCAATCGGGGATGCTCCATTTGGCATTCAACTCCCAGAATTCCTCAGCTAGTCATCTCTCCCCTTCCTTCCTTCCTTCCTTCCTTCCTTCCTTCCTTCCTTCCTTCCTTCCTTCCTTCCTTCCTTCCTTCCTTCCTTCCTTTCTTCTCTTCCCTCCCTCTATTCTTCCTTCTCCTTCTTTGCTTCCTCCCTCCCTTTAATCTTCCTTCCTTCTTTCCATCCATCCATCTATTTCATCCTCCCTCCTTCCTTCCCTTTTCTGTTCTTCCTTCCTTCCCTCCCTCTATTTATCCTTCCTCTTCCTTCTCCTTCTCTTTCTTCACTTCTTCCCTCCCTGTTTCTTCCTTTTTCCTCCAGCCTCCTCTCTGTCCTGTCCTCCTTCCCTCCCTCCTTCCCTCCCCCCTCTCCATTTATCCTTCCTCTTCTTCTTCCCCATCACCTTCTCCCTCTCCTTCTTCTTCAAATCCTCCTTCCCTGTTTCTTCCTCCTTCCTTCGTATTATTGCTCCTGGAAGGTTCCTGCCCTCTTACTATGCCCCATGGTCCTCTTTCCTCCTCTGCAGCCCCCCCTGGCTTCCACCTGAAGTACCTGGTGGGCGTGGCCTCCCTTAAACCAGGTGAGCCACGCTGGTTCCTCCACTACCTGGCCCAGCAGGCCCTGCAGATCGACGTCTGGGACGGGGACTCTTTGCTTCTGCTGGGATCTGCCGCGGTGAAGCTGAAGGTAGGTGGGGAAGTGCTTAGAGAGCAGTCCTCAAGTTACGCCCGGAGTTCACGTGATCCCCTTGGAAAAAAGTCAGATCCGTTTTTCACGCTTACGACCTTCGCAGCTCACGGGATCAAAATTCACAGGCTTGGCAGGCGGCTCATATTTATGACGGTCGCAGTTGTCCCAGGGCCTTGCAGTTGTCCCTTTTGCGACCTTCTGACCAGATCCACTCAACGACCATGTGACTCACTTAGCAAACGGTGGTGATTGCCTTAAGAACTCTGGCGAGAAAGGTCATAAAACGGAGCAAAGCTCACTTAACGAATATCCATTAGTAACAGTAACAGAGGGGAAGGGACCTTGGAGGTCATTAGTCCAACCCCCTGCTCACACAGGAAACCTGTACTAGGATTCGAACTGCCGACCTTTCTGATCAACAACCTCAGTGTCTTAGCCACTGAGCCAGTCCCTCACATAGCAACGGAAATTTTGAACTCCATTGCGGGCGTAAGTTGAGGACTGCCTCTATTTCCAGGGTGGGGGCAACGGAGATAGAGAGATGGGATCCACCTCTCCATTCAGACATGACCCTCCACAGCCGACCTCTCTCTGCAGCATCTCCTTCGCCAAGGACGGACGGGGGTCCAGGTCTACCACGAGTTGGAGGTCCTGACCGTGGAGTACAGACCGGATGCAACCGTGCTGAGCGGGGAGGTCTTCCGCCCTTGGGGGGTCAAGCCCATCGGGGTCCACGCGGTCGTGAGAGGTCAGCTTCACCTCCGCCTGGCGAACATTGGTGAGTCCCACTTCCAACTTCTGTCTGTTCACCTTACTCAACGTAGAAAAGTTGAGGAACCCCAAGGATCCAGGGTTCCTGGTCTCGGAAGGATTTGAGTCCTGTCTGAAGAGACTTCTCCTTACTCAGTGTGGAGAAGTTGAGCAGCCCCAAGGATCCAAGGTTCCTGGTCTTGGAAGGATTTGAGTCCTGTCCGAGGAGACTTCTCCTCCTTACTCAGCGTGGAGAAGCTGAGCAACCCCAAGGAACCAGGGTCCCTGATCACAGGCGGATTTGAGTCCTAATTGAGGAGACTTCTCCTTACTCAACGTGGAGAAGTTGAGGAACCTCAAGGATCCAGGGTTCCTGGTCTTGGGAGGATTTGAGTCCTGTCCGAGGAGACTTCTCCTCCTTACTCAATGTGGAGAAGTTGAGGAACCTCAAGGAACCAAGGAATCTTTATCAGCTGGAGTTGGGCTAGAAGACCTGCGAGGTCCATTCCAATTCTTCGTTGTCCTGCATTCTGTATCATTCCAGAGCTGGAAGGACGGGTCAAGGTGGCTGCCCAGTTCTTGAGGACGGGCCCCCACCCGCCCACCCTGAGGAGATGGATTTCCTTGCTTCCCGAAGAGAAGCAGCAGCTCTCCTTAGCTAAGCTGGACCTTTTAAGCTGCCTTCACAGCAGCCGAGAATGAAAACATTTTTGCAAAGCAGCTTCTCCGTTTCCCCACCACAAATCAAAGGCTCTCCGATGCCCGAGGTGTCTCCTTTGATACCGTCTCTGCTCTGAAAAGGCTACCAGCCTTCTCCCCCCCCCCCCCAATTTTCTTTCTTTCCTTTTTTAAAAAAAACAAAAAGTAGAAAGAGGAGAGGAGAGGAAGGGGGAATTTTTGGCTTGCAGGTGCAGATCAAAAGAGCCATCAGGATTCTGAAGGGACTGGATAAACCTATTAGGCATCAAGGTGTTTGTTTCCGAGAGTCAAAGGCAAGGAGACCCCCCCGCCCAGCCCCACTTGGGGGTCAGAACCGCAACAGAACACACAGCAATGGTTGCCGCCACAAAGGGAGGTGGGGAGAAAGAAAAAGAAAGAAAGAAAGAAAAAGATGAGGGAAGGAAGGAGGAAAGGAAAAGAAAAGGAAGGGGTGAGGGGTGGAGGAAGGAAGAAAAGAAATGAAAGGAAAATTGGGAGCCAGGGAGGAAGGAAAGAAGGAGGGAAGGGAAGGAGGGAGAGAGGGGAGGAAAAGAAAGAATGAAAAAGGGAGGGAGGAAGGAGGAAAGGGAAGGAAGATGATAGGAAGGGAAGGAAGGAAAGAGGGAAGGGAAGGAGGAAGGAAAGAATGAAAAGGGAGGGAGGAAGGAAAGAAGAAGGGAAGGAAGATGATAGGAAGGGAGGGAAGGGGAAGTAGGGGAAAGAAGGAAGGAAGAGAGGGAAGGGAAGGAGGAAGGAAAGGAAAGGAAAGAATGAAAAAAGGGAGGGAGGAATGAAAGAAGGAGGGAAGGAAGAAAGGAATTTGAGAACATTGATTTTGGCAGCCGGAGACCCTCGGGGTGCTCTTGCAGGAAGCTTTCGTGCCTGCAACTCCGTGTAAAGTTTAATAATTTTATTAATATTATTATGTAAAAACCAAGAGAAAGACGCAAAGTGAGAAAAAGAGAAGAGCAGAGAATCAAAAGCGGAAGCTCCCAAGTACAAGAAAGAAAGAAAGAAAGAAACAGAAGCGTTTTCTGATCTTGTTACAAGTACAATTATGAATTTAGCTCTGCCTCTCTCTGGTTGCAACCCAGCTCTGTTCTCCCCTCTAATCCATTCTCTCTAATCATCAAAACCATAAAACACCGAGTTCATTTTGGGTCTGTTTCATGCCAAAGGGGGAAAAAAAAACCCATCCGGGGTTTCCAGTCATCCACAAACGCCGTTATTGTCTCTTCTCTGATCAAAAGACGCCGACTCGGCGCTATCAGCAGCTTCCATCATCTCCCGCCAACCGTCCCTCCATCATGGGCCGCGTCAAACCTTCCTCCCCGCGCCCGAGTCCTCGACGGAGAGACAGAAATCTGGGTTGCTCCATCACCTTCATTATTCATGAAGAAGAAGATGTCTTTGTTTCCTCCTTGTCAAAATGGAAGCTCGCCTGAGGCATCGAGAGATTTGTGTGTGTGTGTGTCTGTGTGTCTTGTGTTCCAAGGAGAAGAAGCGAGACGGGCCGGGAGAAGAAACCACAAGAGTGTTAAAAAAAAAACCCAACAAAAAAATAAAAATAAATCTCCCATCTCCTTCAAATCATGATGAAGTTGAAAGTCACCCATTCGATGGTTGTCAAGTGTCGGGGAGATTTGCGAGATGCGGTCGACATTTTTAGAGCAGGACACGGCATCATCTCAGGAGGTTTCCATCCATCCCTCACGTTCCACCAGTGTGAGCAGGATCAGGCTTGGGGTATGGAAAGAGAAAGATCTTTTGGTTTCTACCTGTTCCATGTGTGAAGATCTGGTATGAGACGACATGCAAATGTGATGCAATTGCGATGCCCTTCTTCCGTTGTATGGTTTTAGAAGCTGGGGTGATGTCCCTGCTCCCTTTGACCTAAAAAGCGTAGAGAAGAGCATCAGGGATGGCGAAGGTCATCTTGGAAGCTTCATCTTCAGAAGAACTTGGGTGTGTTTAGGCTGAAGAAGAGAAGGCTAAGGGAAGACCTGACAATCCATAGGTCTTTTGGGGAAGAAGATAACATAGCGCCCAAGGGTAAGACAAGGATCAGGGGTTTAAAGTTCTATTCAAGATACATCCAGATTTGAAATTAGGAGGAAGGTCCTCATTGTGAGAGATAAGAAGCTCTGGAACAGCTTTCTGGAGTGACGGGGCTCTCTCACAGAAGGACTTCAAGGATGGACCAACCTGTGTGATGGATGGATGGAACAGCTTGCCTTCAGAAATTGTGGGCACTCCAACCACTGGAGGTCTTCAAGGAGACACACATAGGGTCTCCTGCTTGAGTTGGACTAGAAGATCTTCAAGGTCCCATCTAGCCCTAGGATTCTATGCTTCTGAGATAGAGATAGAGAGAGTTGATACAGGATGGATGGATGGATGGATGGATGGATGGATGGATGGATGGATGGATGGATGGATGGATGGATGGAACAGCTTGCCTTCAGAAATGGTGGCCACTCCATCACTGGAAGTCTTTAAGAAGAGACTGGACAGCCATTTATCCTTAATGGTTTAGTGTTTCCTGCTTGAACATGGGTCAGACTAGAAGAGTTTGAAGGTCCCTTCCAACCTGTGGTTCTACCTTCTAACCCTTCTCTTCCACACCCCAAATAGGAGAAGTTCAGAAGACCTCATCCCTGGTCTATGCCAGCCCCTTCCTCATCCCTGAACAGGTTAAGGGGGGTAGCCCTGCTAATGGGAAACACCCCCCCCCCCCCCCCCATCATTCTTCCCTTCTCTTCTCTTGCAGGCCACCGGTGTGAACAGAGGCTACGGAGGTCACACTCCTTACCTCCTTCTCAGAGGCGGGTCATCTCCTCGCAGGACGGCGCCAGGAGCTTCCCTGGTGGCAGTTTGGTCTCCCTCAGCACTCACAGGGGTAAGTTCTCCTTGATGTGGGTGGGTGGTAGACGGGTGGGGTACTATTAGTGTGAGTTTAACCGGACCGTGGTCATTGCCTGAAACAAACCGTCATGGATTGAACCTGACCTGGGTTTGATGTGGGTTGGCTTGACTGCCAACTCTTTGGCACGTCTCTTCCAGCCGGAAATGTGTGCCAAGCCAAAAAACTGGCCGACGTGGACAGTGAGCTAGCTGCTCTCCTTTTCTCCCGCTTGCGGGAAGTGAGTGGTGTCTTACAACCTGCCAGCCAGGAAGCCGGACTCACCCGACGCCGGAAATTGGAGAGGATGCTTTCGGTCCGGAGGAAGGAGTCCCAGGAGGGCGACGTTGGGAGGAAAAGTAGCTTCATCTTGGTGAGGGAAACTGAGCCCACAGAAGGAAAAGGGGCATGGGAAGCATCTCAGAAGGGGCCCTCCCTAGTTTCTTTGGCTGTAAAGAGGAGGGAGCAGAAATATTGTAGTGGTCTGTGGGAAGGACCTTGGCAGACAGGTGGAAGAGACACAGACAAGATAACAATTAGATAAGAGGCAGCTGAGCCCTGAGAGGGAAAAGGGAACATGGGAAGCATCTCAGGAGGGACCCTCCCTAGTTTCTTGGACTATAAAGACGTGGGGGGAGAAAGGCACTTTCAGACTTGCAAGATTCTGCTATTGTAACCTTAAAATAAAGCCAGCATTAGTACTCACGATCGTGCTTTCTTGTCTGGGCTGACATTGGTTGAGAGCCAGCTAAGCAAATATATAAGGATTCCCATGAAGGAGATTAAAGTCATCTTTCTCCCCTCCACCCCCACCCCCAGGGCCGCCACGAGGACCGGGTTCAGCACTCTCGAGACCTCCAGCTGATCGAGGCGTATCGGGAGCGCATCAAAGCTGAGAGCATCACCGCCATGCTCTGCCAAGCCATCACCACCCACCACGTCATCTACGCCACGTTGGGCACGGCCGAGTTCTTTGAGTTTGCCCTGAAAAACCCCTACAGCGTCCAGCACACGGTGACCATCAGAATAGACAACCCGGAGCTCAGGTAAAGAATGGCAGGAGGTTGAAAAGAAGCATTATTCTGGGATACAGCCTTGAGAGAGAGAAGCGTGGAATGTGCATCTGTCTTTGGCTGCTGTGCAGTTTTCCCATCCCCCCTGGCCTATGGCAACTCGAGAGCAGGCCAGGGATGCTTTGCGAGTTGATATTCGGCTCTCCTCACTTCCTGAAGGCAACCTGTGCAAAGCAAAAACAATTTGAGTATAATTTCCAGAAGATGACCCAAGGAACTCCATGGAGATGCCCTCCCTCCAACGCCAACATATCCGTGTTGTCCTTGGTCTTCTCCCAGCGTCATCTCTCAGATATTGTTGACCTTCAGCCTTACCTCCAACCAAGAGATAATGGATGTTGGAGGTATAACTGGAGGCCACCTACAATTTTTCCCCACCCTTGAGCCAGGAGAACCAGAAGGTGACCCCAGGAACCCCTTGGAGATGCCCACCATCTCCATGTTTTCTTCGTTAATGTTGTCTTTGGTCTTTTCCTAGCGTCATCTTGGACGTCAGAGAGTGGAGGCATTTTAAAGAACTGACCCAAACTATCACACCGTTGGAAGAGGACATGTTTCATCTTCATAACGGCCTCACTCCTCAGGTCTACCTCCGTCCCAAGGAGACAGTCTACATCCCCTTCAAGTACCAGACCTTCTCCATGGAGCAGATGGCCACCATGCAGGTAGGAAAGTCCTCCTCACCCCTCGCTTTTCCACACAGGGGGTCCTTGATTTATATCCATTTGTTGAGTCACCATTTGAAGTTACAATGGTCCCGAAGGTCTTCTGCCATGTCATCTCTTTGATTTCCAGCAAGGTCCCCCCGAGCCAACGTCCAAGGAAGGTGAGAAGATCTCCACGGCCACCTCTTCCGGAAGAGTTCAGCGAGACTCTACGCATAAAGGTAACATGACAGGAAGGGATGGATGGTGCACTTGACCTCTTCATGGGCTAGAAAGCTTTTTGTCATCTTGCTGAGGTGGCCAGAATCCATGGGACAGCATGAAGACCATGGACACAAGCTTACGGAAGGTGTGTCCTAGATCATCATCTTCTTCTTCTTCTTCTTCTTCTTCTTCTTCTTCTTCTTCTTCTTCTTCTTCTTCTTCTTCTTCTTCTTCTTCTTCTTCTTCTTCTTCTTCTTCTTCTTCTTCTTTCCTCCTCCTCCTCCTCCTCCTCCTCCTCCTCCTCCTCCTCCTCCTCCTCCTCCTCCTCCTCCTCTTCCTCTTCTCCCTTCTTTTCCAACTCCTCCAACTCCTCTTCTTCTCCTTTTACCACTTTGTGTGTCAAAGGAGATACAAAATTCTGGTTCTAATTTTCCGAGAAAAGTCAATGAGAAGGAGAGACCTTCTCTGCCCTTTAGTGTCTTCTTCTTCTTCTCCAGGTCTCCTTCACGGTGGGCAACGACAAGCCCCTCGCTATCCTGAGTGTCAGTGTGGAAACCCAGCCCCATGCAGTGGATCAGACCTTCCGCTTCTACCACCCGGAGCTGACCTTCTTGAAGAAATCCATCCGCCTGCCTCCGTGGCACACGCTCCCAGGTGGCTCCCAGGTTCTCCTCCTCAAGTTGACCATGTCCTGAATGTTTAGGATACGTAATGTTCCATCAATACAACTTTTAAGATGAGTGGACTTTCACTTTAATCTGTTGGTTGGGGAATTCTAGAAGTTGAAGTCCGCCCATCTCAAAGGATGCTGATTGGGGAATTCTGGGAGTTGAAGTCTGCTCATCTCAAAGTTATCCAAGTTGAGAAACACAACTTGGAACAGCTTAAACAGCTGGATAGTAAACTAGGAATTTGTATCAAGCTTTGCAAAGGTGGTGAACCTTAAGGTTGGGATTCCATTCTCCTTGAACTTGGATGATCTGTAGATCTGGATCCTCTCTAGAATTTCTTTCTGCAGAGAACTTAGTTGCTATGTTTTAAGAAGTGTGCCACTAGTAGAGCTTCTAGTTGAGTGGGTCATAGTCCATCGGAGCTGCGGTCATGGATTGCAAGGGGGACATTTGATTTGAAGTCCTTGAAGGCCAACAGCTCTTGAGACCCTCCTGTTTCTCCTCATCAGGGGCTCCTGTAGGCGTTCCCGGTGGAGAACCTGAGATGTTTGTCCGCTGCAGTGACCCCAACGTCATCTGTGAGACCAAGAAGATGGTACGGTTGACCAACATACGTTTATGGGTGTGGTTGGCGCGATGGATCAGGGCAGAAAGCAAAGGGTTCAAGGGGGAACGGACTAGAACATGCTAACCTGACCTTCACAGGTCAACGAAGCCCATCCCTTTAAGTCGGAAGAGAGGCTGTGAACACAGCAAGGCAGTTCTCCTCAATGGGTTGACCGCCGTGAACCCAACCCTCAAGAAGGTCTGTTGGCTTTTGTCAAAGACCCCAACCTTTCCATGTTGCATCCTACCAGAAGGTTCTGGGGGAAAGAGATGGCCATCAAGAATATCCCAGAGTTCTCTGTAGGCATCTCCAGAACGTAGCTTCATGCCAAGATCCAGCAGGTTTAGCCTCCAGCTGAAGATGGTTAATACTGATAGAAGAGAATATTTGTAGCTCAGGGTTTGACGTGTGGGTTCCTTGGTGCTCTCTGAGCTTGATGATTTCCTTGCAGAAGTTTCACAACCCAACTAGGGAACATCATCAGAGCAATGAGTGGATAGGAGAACCATAGAGTTGCAGGGCTAGAAGGCACCTTGGAGGTCTACTAGTCCAAGCCAGGAGAATTTAAGACCATCCTGGACAAACCATCTTTCCTTGAAGATCACCAGCTTGGGGTTAACGTAGATCATGGATTCAACCCTATACAAGTCATTATGAAGACCTCTACTTAAGATCTCAAAATCCCGCGTCCTAATTTTAATTCCCAAAGGAACCGAATTAAATCCGCTCTTGATGTTCTCCTCCAGGGACCTGGGGAACCTCAGGACATCTTTCTGAAGGTCGCCGCGGGTTCGAGTCCCCAAATCCAGAGATTCTTCGTGTTGATTTACACGTAAGCCTCGCCGCCTTAGTTGGGTGTAATCTGTGTGTGTTATGAAGCAGGGGTCTCCAACCTTGGCCACTTTAAGACGGGTGGACTTCAACTCCAGAATTCCTCAGCCAGGCTGAGGAATTCTGGGAGTTGAAGTCCACCCGTCTTAAAGTGGCCAAGGTTGGAGACCCCTGTTATACAGGAACATTAGAGATCGAAATTTAATAGTTAAAGTGACTTTCCTTGCCACCGTTGTTAAGTGAATCGTTGCAGCTCTTCAGTTAGGAACAAGTGAATCTGTCTTCCCCATTGATTTTGCTTGTCTGACGGTCGCAAAAGGGGGAGTCACCTTACTTGACCGTCATAAATATGAGTCCGTTACCAAGCGCCCGGATTTTGATCTCACGGGGATTTTTGCAAGTCTAAAAAAAAACGATCCCAAGTCTTTTTTTTCCCCCAGTGCCGTTGTAACTTCGAACGGTCACTAAACGAACTGTCGTAAGTCGAGGACTCCCTGTGTGAATTATTTTTAAGGGAGCATCTAACCCCATTGATACACTTGCTTTGTAAACCCATTTATTTATATCCTCCTTGCTGTACCCCAAAGTTTGCAAAATCTGCGGAAACCGAGGTTCGCTTTTAACTTGGTTTTCTCTGAACCGAGGGGGGGGGGGGTAAGGGTGGCGTCACGCCAAGCGCTAAGCCATAATTCGGGGATTGCAAACTGGCATTGAGCTGAGCCGAAAAGTGGCAAACCTGTCACCTGTTTGAGCACCTTTATGCAAATCAGAGTGGGGACTGTCAGGCCAAAACGTTTTGTGTCATCTTGTCAAGTTTTAAGGCAGGTCGGAAAATAGACAGCAGGAGAAATCCTAAGAGTTTATATTTTATAATAACCACCTTGAAAATCACGGCTGATTTTCTCTCCCAGACCAGAAAAGACTTAAGTCAATTGAAGCTTAAGATATTTTTTTCTTTTCTCCCCCCCCCCCCGCTCCCTCCCCAAAGTTCTCTGCTTTTGGGGGGGCTTAAATTGTGTTTTTGTCATCACTCTCCTCATGCAAGGTCACCCCTGGGAGCTCAGAACTTGCTCGGAGGACCTTGTAAAATTCACAAAGACCTGGGAAAAATTCTTCAGGGAGGGAGGGAAGGAAGGGAGGGAGGGGGGGATGCGGGAGGGCAAGGAGGAGGGAGGGAATAAAAGAAAAGAAGGAAGGAAGGAAAGTGAGGGGTGGAAGTGATCCTTCCTTCCTTCCTTCCTGTATTCTTCTCTCTTCTTCTTTCCTTTCTTCCTCCCTCGCTCTCTCCCTTCCTGTATCCTTCTCTCTCCTCCCTCACTTCCCTCGCTCCCTTTCTGTATCCTTCTCTCTCCTTCCTTCCTTCTCTCCCTCCCTCCCTTCCTGTATCCTTCTCTCCTTTCTCCCGTCCCTCCCTCCCTTCCTGTATCCTTCTCTCCTTCCTTCCTTCCCTCCCTCCCTCCCTTCCTGTATCCTGAGTCTTCGGAGAGGGATGGCCTATAAATTGAATAAATAAATAAATAAATCCTTCTCTCTTCCTCCTTGTATCCTCCCTCCCTCCCTGCCTTCTTCCAGCTCTGGAAGGAGGCTGGATGTCCTCCAGAGACCCCTCCTGCTGCTCCCATTTCCCTGCCTCTCAGCGCCCTTTCTCTCTCCTTCTCCTTTGGACAGAGACCCCTGGCTGGCTGCCCCCACCCAGACCTGGCAGTTCTTCCTCCACTGCCTGCAGTGGGTCGAGGCCAGCTGCATCCTGGGGCAGCTGACGCGGCTCTCCCTGGTGCTCCGGGGGACCCACACCATCCGTAAGGTCAAGGCCTTCACCTCCCACCCACAGGAGATGAAGGTAAGGTCCTCGGTTTACGACCACGGCTGCCCCGTTTCGCAACCTTCCTTTCCTCCGTCATTAAGTGAACCAACCCCTGCAGTTGTTAAGTTAAAAGTTTGTGAGGGATGTTGGTTTAGAGTCCGCCAATGACTTTGGACGGTCGTCTCTCCTTCGGTGGCAAGAAACCGGTGGAGAATTTATCGTGGGGAAACCCGCTCAGTAATTGTCTTTTGATTAAAGCCATCCTAGAGTCCCCCAGTCCGGCCGCCTGAATTAATGAGGTTATTTGGAGGCAAGAGAATTTCGTTGGGGGCTTTTCTTAACTCATAATTATAAATGGGGGCTGCAAGAGGAGCGCAAAGTCGGTGGAGCCTCCTGTGCGGGAGAAAAATCTGGAAAAGTCCCCCCCCCCCCCCCCCCAAGGTCTGAAAACGGCCAAGAAAATTAGGCCTGTTGGTGGAGAAATCTGCAGGGTGAAACCTTTTTTTTAAAAAAAATTGTGCTTTTATTACGGGCCAAAGTATCTTTTTATGGATGTGGCCCAGCGTAAAACCTTCATCTTCTCAACCCTGCCTGGCAAGAGAAGGGAAGAAGGAGATAGGAAGGAAGGAAGGAGATAGGAGGGAGGAAGGAAGAAAGAGAGGGAGGGAGGGAAGAAGGAAGGAAGAAGATGGAAATAGAGAAGGAAGGAGAAAGGGAGGGAGGGATGAAGAAAGGAAGAAGAAGGGAGGGAGGGATGGACGGAAGGAAAGGAAGAAAGGGAGAGAGGAGGTGAAAAAGATGGGAAGGAATGAAAGAAGAAAGGAAAGGGAGGGGAAAAGGAAGAAAGGAAGGATAAATGAGAGGGAAGGAAAGGACGGAGGAAAAAAGGAAAGGAAAGGAAGGAAGGAAGCTCTGATGCCTGCAAGAGTTGAGGGTCTTGGGGGGAAAAAAACCTTGTCCCCTTGAGTTGGGGCTCAGCTCTTTCTGCTTCTTCTGCCCTCCAGCTAGAACCGGACGGGGTCTTCATCCTGCCGGCCAACGGGGTCCAAGACCTGCACCTCGGATTGCGGCCGCAGAGCGCCGGCTGCCGCTTCATCTCCCTCAACCTGGTGGACGTTGAGTTCCATCAGCTGGTCTCCACCTGGCTGGTGTCCATGACTTGCCGGCAGCCCTTCATCTCCAAGGTGGGCCTTGGTGGAATTTCATTGGGGCGGGGAAGGAAGGAAGGAGGGAGGGAGGAAGATTGAAGGAAGAAAGGAACCCAGGAAGGAAAGGAAGGAGGATTAGAGGAAGGAAGGAAGGAAGGAAGGAAGGAAGGAAGGAAGGAAGGAAGGAAGGAAGGAAGGAAGGAAGGAAGGAAGGAACGAACGCAGGGAGGGAGGGAAGGAAGGAGTTCTCTCTAGAAGTTGTGGGTGCTCCATCCCTGGGAGTCTTTTAAGAAAAGAGGGGACAGCCATCTGCCTAGGATGGTTTAAGGCCTCCTGCCTTGGCCGTGGGGCTGGACTAGAAGACCTCCGGGGTCCCTTCCAGCCCTAGTGGGCCAGGGATCCCTTGAGCCTCTCCGTCTCCTTTCCCCACCGCCAGGCCTTCGAAATCGCGCTGCCTTCTGGGGGAGGAAAAGGGTCGAACAAGAAGATCACCTACACCAACTCCTACCCGTCCCCCCGGGCCTATTTCCTTCACACCAACCACCCGGATCTGCTGCACTTCAAGGAGGACTCCTTCCAGGTAAGCGGCGGGCGGGAGCTGGGGGTTTCAGGTGCGCTAATGAGACGCCTCGGGGTGGGATCCTTGTGAAGGCTTCCGCGGGGGCTCTCGGAGCCTGCTTGCTCCCTTGCAGGAGTTTCGTTCCCCAGCTGGGTGATTTCCTCAAGGCTAGAAGGGAGGGAGGTTTGTAGGGAGGAGGACGACCGGGGTCCTTGGGGGCCTCTGAGCTTTGGCGGCTTTCTTGCCGATGCTTCTTTGCCAGATTGGGTGACACCTTCAGTGCTCCGCACACTGCATCGATGGTGTTACCTAGTTGGGTCATGAGAGGTCTGCAAGAAGACATCCAAGATCAGAGCGCCTCAAGGACCCCACAGTTGTCATCTTCCTCCTCCTCCTCCTCCTCCTCCCTCCTCCTCCTCCTCCTCCTCTTCTTCTTTTTCTTCTCTTCCTCCTTCTCCTTCTACTCTCTCCTCCTCTTCTCTTCTCTTCCTCCTCCTCCTCCTCCTCCTCCTCCTCCTCCTCCTCCTCCTCCTCCTCCTCCTCCTCCTCCTCCTCCTCCTCTTCTTCTTCTTCTTCTTCTTTTCCCCCTCCTCCTCTCCTCCTCCTCCTCTTCTTCTCTTCCTCCTTCTCCTTCCACTCTCCCCTTCTCCTCTCCTCCTCCTCCTCCTCCTCCTCCTTCTTCTTCTTCTTTTCCTCCTCCTCCTCCTCCCACTCCCCTCTCCTCCTCCTCTTCTTCTTCTTCTTCTCTTCCTCCTCCTCCTCCTCCTTGCGAACCCCATTCCCTTCCAGCACTGATGCTCTTCCCTAGTAGTCAAGGATAATCCCAGGGAATGCAAATCTCTCCTGGGTAGGAAGGGGGGTGGGAGGGCGGGGCAAGCAGGGAGCCCCATATTTGGATATTTAACGGGTCAAACGACCCCCTTTGGGGAGCAGCTCACCTGGGTGACTCCAGAGCAGGCTGACCTCTTTCCGTGCCTCCGGTTGCCACCAGCTGGAACCCTTAACCCTCCTTCCTTCCGGCTCTCCCTCCAGGTGGGCGGTGGGGAGACCTACACCATCGGTTTGCGGTTTGCCCCCAGCCAAAACCCCGGCGAGGAGGAAATCCTGATTTATATCAACGACGCCGAAGGGAAGAACGAGGAGACGTTCTGCGTGAAGGTCACCTACCAGTGATGGGGCTTCGGACTGGGTGCCCGGATCAAATTAAATCCCCGTTTGTCTCCCTCGGACCCCCAAGCGGACTGCGGAGACCCTTCCTCTCCCCAAACCCCAGTCAGATTCCGATCCTTCCCGCCACCGGATCGGATCGATCATTGGAAGTGGATCCCCCACACCTTGGTAGATCGCCTGTCTCGGGATCCCTCCTCCATCCTTGGGATCAGGGATCCAGTCCTCGTTCCCAGCAAGGGTCTTGGGAGGGGGGGATCTCAAACCCAACCATCGAGGAAGATGGGGGGTTTGTTTTGTCTTTTGAAAATAATAATAATTATCTGCACCAAAAAAAGATTTTAATCTGCACATCGGGATCGTCTCAATTTGACCGTCCTAGCAAACGAGAATCATTCGGTACGTGTGGTTTATTTTCCCACGTGATATTTTTCTCCACGTTGCTGGAGGGCCCGTTTTTAGATCCTCGGGGTGCCCCTTCGTGCCTTTTATTGAATATCCAGTAGCATCTCGGGACGGTGGGGGTGGGGGAACCTCAGTTTTTTTTTCTTTTATCACCGGTTCTCCTTTTGAATGAGCTTTCTGGAGTGGTGCGAGTCTCCGGTACTCCACTAAGCATTTCTGGTGAACCCAAAAAAAGAAAAAGAAAAAAAAAGGAACAAGATTTTAAAATTAAAAACCTGGAAAAACTCATCGGCTTTTCAAAACCCTCAACTTAATTCGAACTGCGAATAATGAACTTGCAGCCTTTTTTCCTGCCATGTTTTTAAAAAGTTTTGTTCGCTGGGATTAAAAATTGGGTGTATCTATTTTTCCTCCGTCGAGCACATTTAATGTGCGATATTTGCCGAATGTTGAAGGTCTTTTTAAACGAAAACCAAATAGTGAGGCACACAACCACAAGACGCACACAGACAAACAGAGATGGGATCGACTCGTATTGAATTAAATCAATTAAAATGCCTTGGATTTTGCGGATGGCAAAAATATTTAATATTCTTGTTTTGTTCCTCGGGAATGGATCAGGTCGGTTTAGGGTTGGGAAGATTGCTCTGGGCTCCCCAAATTCATTCACACACACCCTTCCCTGCTCTTTGAGACAGGATGCAAGTCTTCCCTCAAACTGGCCAGAATCAGGCTAACATGGTTAAATCCTAGTTTACGGCTCTGAATGTAGGTTGGAAAACATCTGACTCCAGACGGGGAGAAAAAAATACAGATAGTCTTCAGTTTACAGCAGTTCATTTAGTGACAGCACTAACAAAAAGGGACTTACGACTGGTTTTCACACTTAATGACCGTTACAGCATCCCCGTGGCCACGTGATCAAAATTTGGACGCTTTGGAAACTGATTCGTATTTTTGACAGTTGCAGCATCCTGGAGAGGTGTCATCCCCTTTTGTGACCGACCTTCCTTCCTTCCTCTTTCTTTCTTTCTGTGGCAAGAAAGGTGATAAAACAGGGCAAACTTCACTGAACAAATGTCTCAATTGGCAACTGAAATTTAGGCCCCATCGTGGTTCTTAAGTCAAGGACCGCCTGTATTAAATCACTGAATGAAAAAATGAACGATTCTTGAGATGCGCTTTTTTAAGATGCAGCTGAAACCTGCCGGGCTTCAAGAAAGACCAGAAGGGACTAATCTGCCTCCCCCCCAGATATATATAGACCAGGATTAATGCATCTTGGCGGCAGAGAAACCAGCGGTCTGCAAAACGAGCTAGCCGTCTCGTTAATTAACGAAGAAAGGATTGGCGGCAGCAAAAAAGAAAAAATAAGGAAACCTGGAGATGAAACCGCTAAAAAAGAAATAGGCTTAAGGATGATTTCCCCCCCCCCAAAAAAAATTTCCCTCCGTATTAAGCCTGGATCGTGCAAAAAACCCAACGGCGGAATTAATTGCAGGCTTAGCGACTGTCGACACAGCAGTGGGAAGCGAGAGGCAGCTTTGATTCTCCTCTGCAGAAAATTTAATTCCAGAATTGCAAATGATTCTTAAAAGTCGCGGGAAGGATCCGGTGGTTGGCCAGGAATATCCAGGTTTAATGGGGGAGGGGGGGCGGCGGAGGGGAAGGGAGAGAACTTGAGGCCTGTCACAACTAACCAGGATCATGGGTCTTTATTTTGAAGGAGTGGGGGGTTATCACGGTGGGAAAGTGTCACTTTTTATCTTTTAGGTAACATTGGGGGAGTATGAAGGCCTGGAGGGAGGGAGAGAAGGGAGAGAGATGGATGAAGGGAAGGGAGGGAGGGATAGAGAAGAAGGGAAGGGAGGCAGAAGGAAGAAAGATGGAAGGAAGGAAGGAAGAGATGGAGGGAAGGGGGAGAGGGAGGAATGAACGGAGGGAAAGAAGGATGGAGAGAGAAAAAGATGGAGAAAGGGAGAGATGAAGGAAGGGAGAGAAGGGGAAAGGAAGGAAAGAGACCTGGATTGAAAGCAAACGGTGTCAGCGCATTTCCTGGCACAATGAGGACTAGCCCCTTGCCTACCACTTTTAAGGACATTAGATTGCAAATGAACAGCGTTGGCTCCCCTCCTGGCACAATGAGGACTAGCCTCCCACCCATCTCTTCAATTCAAGGACATTTAATTGAAAACGAACGGTGTTGACTCCCCTCCTGGCACAATGAGGACTAGCCTCTTGTCCGCCACTCTCAATTTCAGGACGGTGGTTGGAGCAGCTTGCGAGAATGCAACCCAGCCTCTTTTGCTGATCCTTCATTTGCACCTTGAGGATATCGGAAATGGGGAGTCTATCCTCCAAACCAAAAGCATCCTTTTTTAAAAATAATAATTATTTCGCACTTTATATCCCAATAGGGTTCATTACCTGGACCAATCGGCCATTTAAAAGAACAATTTGTCTTGTTTCGTAGCCGGGTCGGCCTCTCGGCAAAGGCAGTCGGGACCCCGAGGGCGCTTGTGTGTTGGCTAATCATCCTTGGCGAGGTTTGTTGCAAACTCTGGCCAATTAATCCCAAAAGCTCGGCCTGATGATGAAAGCCGAAATTCTCGCCGGAATATTCTCTTTGGTCAGCTGCAAAGAAATCTCCTTTCTGCTTTTTCCCTCCCGGCCCTGCAAATGGCTAATTTGGGAGGTTGAAAGTCCAGGATCAAAAGCAAAGGGGCTTTTGAAGGCACTTTTCGGGTGGGGGGGGGGTTTCAATCGGTGTGATGAACTTGTCCTGCCGACATTGTGTAGCCGGGAACCCTTAATTAAAAGGGTGTGTATATACACACATATATGCAAATCAAGTTATTTCTCTCTCTCTCTCTCTCTCTTCCCCTCCCTTCCTCCCCCCTCTCTCCTATCTATCTCATCCATCCATCATATATCCATCTCATTTCTGTACCTATCCATCCATCATGTCTGTCTGCCTGTCTCTGTCACATACGCAAGTATCATCCCTTGCCTGCCTCCCTCCCTCCCTCCCTCTACCCATCACGCCTCTCTGTCTCCATCATGTAAGTACCCATGCCTTATCCTGTGACTCATTGGGCATTCATCATGTCTGTATGTCTGTATGCATGTACCATGTCATGCCTGCCTCTAGCCATGCATCTCTGTTGGTCTCCATCACGTCTGTATCTGTCTGTGTCCATCCACCAGCCATATCTCTGTCTTTCTCTCCATCCTCATGTCTTCTCTCTCCATCCTCATGTCTGCATCTATCCATCATGTCTGTATTTATCCAATTCAGGTCTTCATCCATCCATCCATCCATCCACTACGTTTATCTGTTTATCTGTTTTTCTCTCCATCATGTCTTCTCTATCCATCTCATGTCTTCATTCATTCTTCCATCTCTCTCTGTCTGTCTTCATCGCCTCTGTATTTATCCATCTCAGGTCTTTGTCCATCCATCCATCCATCCATCCATCCATCCATCCATCCATCCATCCATCCACTACATGTATCTGTTTTTCTCTCAATCATCATGTCTTCTCTACCCATTTCATGTCTGTATCCATCCCTCCAATCATGCCTGCTTGCCTCAGTCATGTCTGCAAGTATCATGTCATGTCTGCATCCATTCTTCCGTCTGTCTGTCTGTCCACCATGTCCGTCTGTCTGTCTTCATCATGCCTGTATCTGTCCATCTCCAGCCTGCATCATGTCCGTCTGTCTGTCTGTCTTCATCATGCCTGAATCTATCCATCTCCAGCCTGCATCTACCCATCCATCACAGGAGAGAAACAGAAAGGAAGCAAAGCCACAGACCGGCAATTCCCCTACATGGTGCAATCCCCCTCCCCCACCCCGTTTTCCATTTTATTGCAGCCTTTCTCGTTAATGAAGCTGTCCCTATTAATGACGCCGCCCGTCGGACGCCGGAGTCGAGGAGGGGAGAGAGGCGCCCAATGCACCCCTGACGGTCTCTCCATTTCGCTCCCGTCAGGAGGAAAATTGGATCCTGGTAATGAAAGAATTAAAATCTCATCTCGGCTCCCGTCTTCAGGATGGTGTGTTTGTGTGTGGCGGAGGTGACCCAAATCCAGCATCTCTTCGTTCTTTGAATCCGTTTATTGATTGGCAAAATTTATTTATTTCTAAAAAAATTTTTTATCGGCTGCCCGTTTTGCTTCTAGGGAGTTGGTTTTTTTCAGCTTGAAAATTATTTCGGTAGTCTTCGATTTACGGCCACAATGGAGTCCAAGGTTCCTCTTGCTAAGCGAGACATTTGTGAAGTGAACTTTGCCCCATTTTAAGACCTTCCTGGCCACGGTTGTTAAGTGAATCACTGCAGTTGTTGAGTTAGCCACACGGTCGTTAAGTGAGTCTGGCTTCCCCCTTGCTTGTCAGAAGGTCGCAAAAGGGGATCAGACCCGGACCCCAGACCCCGGGACTGCGACCGTCATAAATACAAGTCAGTTGCCAAGCGTCTGAATTTTGATCATGTGACCAAGGGGATGCTACGACAGTCCTAAGTGTGAAAAACGGTCATAAGTCACTTTTTTCAGTGCCAATGGTCACTAAATAAAGTGTTGTAAATGGAGGTCTACCTGTACTTAACCGCTGGTTCATTCATTGGATTTCTGCCCATAGGTGCAGGGTAGAAATGCTTCCTCCTCCTTCCTGCCATACAACAACCCTGTGAGGTGGGCCGGGCTGAGGAAGATGCCAGCTGGGGAATTCTGGCAGTTGAAGTCCTCAAATCTTAGATGAAGATGCTAAATAGGGAATTCTGGGAGTTGAAGTCTTCAAGTCTTAAATGAAGATGCTAAATAGGGAATTCTGGGAGTTGAAGTCCTCAAATCTTAGATGAAGATGCTAAATAGGGAATTCTGGGAGTTGAAGTCTTCAAGTCTTAAATGAAGACGCTAAATGGGGAATTCTGGGAGTTTTAAAGTTTCCAGCTTTGGAGAGCCCTGCATTAAAAAGAGCATCCTTTCTCGCCTCAAACTCACCTGTGACAGTAAATCTGTTTTATTTTGTGACCTGTTTACAAGTTTCCCCATCCATGCTACCTCTTGAAGTTTTTCAGAGGCTCCTTTTACTCACCTGTGCTTGGGGGGCGGGGGGGGGCGGGGCTGAGATTTATTACCTGCTCTCTTTAATTCAAGGTCTATAAAAGGCAGAGAAAAAAAGACCACAACAATAAAACTTAGATTTTATTGCAAGGGCGCGAGATGCATCATCAAAGCGCTTTTCTGCATTTGGGGGTTGTCATAATATGGCATATAAAACGTCGAGGGCTATTAAGGGGGAAGGGAAGCGATGCTGAGTGTGATAATGTGGCCTTTAAAGGACCGAGAAAATGGAGAGGTTTGATTCGCATGGTTGAAGGATGGAGAAGAGAGGAGAAGAGGAATGCAGACTAAAATACAGAACACAGAAGAAGAAGAAGAAGAGAAGAGGGCAGAAGAGGAGAGCAGAGGAGAAAAAGGAAGGATGGTGAAGGAGAAAAGGAAGGAAGAAAGGAAGGAAGGAAAAGAAAAGGAGAAGAGAAAAGTGGTAGAGTGGGGAAGATAGAAGAGGAGGGAAGGAAGAGAAAAAAAAGGAAGAGAAGAGAAGTAGGAGATATGGGAAGGAAAGAGGAAGAGAAGAGAAGGAACGGGAAGGAAGGTGGGAAGGAGTGGAAGAAAGAAGAGTGGTAGAAAGGGAAAGGAAAAGGAAAAAAGGAAGGGGAAGAAAAGAAGAGTCGTAGGAGAAAGGGAATGGAAGAAAGGAAGGAGTGGAAGAAAGAGAAGAGTGGTAGAAAGGGGAAGGAAGGAAGGAAGGGGTAGAAGAAAGTCAGGAGGAAGAAAGGAAAGCATGAAGAACAGAATATCTCTATTTCTAACCCTGGGACACGGGGCCCTAAACCTCCCCCAAGGTCCCACCTCAAAAGGATGCCCATCATTTCCAGCCCCCACAAACGGCCTCTGTCTCCAGCTCGCGTCAATCTCCTCTTCGGAAGGGCTGTGCAAACAGTCGGCCTTTTAACTGACGTATGGATTTTCCTGTCATCCGGCAGGCTGGTTTAAATTACTCATTAACTTTTACAGCAGTTACTTGTTTTCGGTGACTTCCACAAGGACGAGCCGATATTAATCTCGACCCTCCTGGGATGCAGCCTGGTATTTAAAGAAGGCCTGGCTTGCAAACGGGCTGGCAGCTTTGCCGACAAATGCAAATAGATCATCAGCTGCTCGAAGCTATAACAAAGTTGACAAATTCTTCCCAAGGTTGTTCTCTTTTCTTTCCGTTGCAAAGGGGCCAGAAAAACAGGGCGGAGATTAAGGGAAAATTTAAACGTGTCCGTCTGGGTTATTCTGGGCATCTCTCAGCCTTGTCCACATGAAGACGTGTGGACTTCCAAATCTCAAAATTCCCCAGTCAGCCATGTCCGCTTTTATTTTTGTTTTTCCTCCTATTCTCTAGAGCGGAGAGATTGCAGAGAAAGGGATTATAAGAGAGTAAGCAGGCGCACACACTGAAGATATGCATCAAAAGGAATGCATTAGCACCAGGGAATCCTGGGAGTTTCTCCCAGGTTTACGCGTCTCTAACTTGGTTAAAAGGGGTCTATTGGTCTATCAGATTGAAATGTGGAATATGTTCATCTTAATGTTTTTCATTTTGAGAGATGTGGAGGTGCGATCAATCTCGACGTGCCTTGTTAGGAAATGCTTTGAACAACGGGAACTGGGAACAGGACCAAATCCTTCCTCTCATAGATGAGATGTCTGGAAGTAACTGTAATCCTTCCTTCCTTCTTTCCTTCCTTCCTCCCTCCCTCCCTCTCTCCCTTCCTCCCTCCTTCTCTATTTTCTTTCCTTCCTCACTCCCTCTATCCCTCTTTTTCTCTCCCTTCATTCCTTCCTTTTCTCTTTCCCTCCCTCCCTTCTCTTTCCTTCCTTCCTTTCTTTCTTTCTTCCTTTCCTCCCTCCCTCCATCTTTCTTCCCCCTTCCTCCATCCCTATCCTTCCTCCTTCCTTCCTCCCTCCCTCCCTGCCTCCCTCTCTATCTTCTTTCCTTCCTCGCTCCCTCCCTCCCTCTTTTTCTCTCCCTTCCTTCCTTCCTTTCCTCCCTCCCTCCATCTTTCTTCCCCCTTTCTCCATCCTTATCTCCCTCCCTCCTTCCCTCCCTTCCTTCCTGTCTTCCTTCCTTCCTCCCTCCCTCCCTCCCTTCCTCCCTCCCTCCTTTCCTTCTTTCTTTCTCCTAATTCCGAGAATACCTGGGAGGCGTGTTCCTCCTGTCACCCGTGTCAGAGCCGTGACGTTTGCATGAGAGAAACCCCCTAATTAAACCAAAGGGGCCGCTCACACACGCTTGGCGTCCTGCCAGCTGCCTAATGACATGTCGTCAAGCAGGATCTTTATTAGTTAAGATGAATATTTAGACTCGGTGCCAAAGTGAATGATGACAGGCTCACTTAGAGGAGGCCGAGCGGTTGGGAGCAAACGCGTTGGCTCCGGGCTAATGAGATTGGTTACTTCGAGCAGACTCCTCAGCCGCAGCTTAACAGACTCAA